>OZ020491.1:18866419-19347419 GCA_963971405.1 Psococerastis gibbosa | reverse complement strand
GCGATGTGTCATAATCTTAATGCGAGGGGGACTGAAATGGCCACCGACCTTATGCACTCCAATATATAAAGGGTTGTCTGCATGACAAATAAAGGGACTGTCTACTCATCAGCGACTGCTTATATGAATATGTACCTTTAACTGGTATTGTACATCAACTATTGTAAATGAATGTAAACCATTTTATGATATACAAATTTTATAATACACATATTTTAAAAGAAATCAATGTCTTTTCATACAATCACTTAAAACAAGCTTTTAAGCCTAAGACTTATCTATAATACAATAATGACCATGAGCTAAACGAATGTAAACCATTTTATGATATACAAATTTTATAATACACATATTTTAAAAGAAATCAATGTCTTTACATACAATCACTTAAAACAAACTTTTAAACCTAAGACATATCTATAATGCGATAATGACCCGGGAAACGTTCGGGGATGCTTCATCCTGCATGTAGTATTGTTTCCGGAAATTGAGAAAATGTTCATACAATACAGCAACAACCTTTTTGTTGAAGTTCGCCTGTAGCGGATGGTATGGATAGCATTCTGAGCCGAGGAATAGTTGCATTTGTTGTATAGCACATTGATCGAAGGCAGTAGCGTCTTTCAAATATCATCTGCTCGTGCTGCTTGGAAGCCAATAATAGCAAACCGTGGTTTTTCACTTGAAGAAATCATTCGCACAGGGTTTCGCACATGATCAACAGTTATTCCATTGAGTTCATAGCATATTTCGGAGAATAAGTGTGCCATAGCATTAGCGCTAAGCCAGTCTTCACCTTGATAAGCAATTGTTGTCACACCTTTTTCCAGCACACCTTCAATATGCAGTCGGCTTTCACATAGTAGAGTAATAAGTATATCTTGTTGATGGATTGGTATGCGAATTTCATCATTTATCACCATACTTTTGTTCTCGAAATCATTACAAGCTAATTAAAATCGATAAAGGGTCGCATCCAAGCGCTTTGCTTAAAAGCTAAAATTTTATGTATACATTTTTAATTTTAATGCCAATTCTAAACATTGCTTCAAATTTCGATAATGTATTATATAGTTGTGTTTATCGTTTAAGTTGGGAATAAGCATTGAGATGGTGGATGTTAAAGATATATTATTTTCAGCGAGAAATTCCTTGCAATATGGTGAAATCATGTCTGAAGTTACAACACAATGTTCAGCTGCTAGTGGGTATTCATTATGTAAATCATGTAATTTTTGTGGATATTCCAAGTCCACATGTAATATGAACCCACCATCGTCCTCATTAGGTGCGAGCATTAAATTAAAATTTTTTGATTTCTTCCTCCTCCATCCAGCGAAACCCACTAATATTTTCAGACAGCTCTGAAGAGCTAGCCCTGGTGCAGTGTACATGTGACAAATTTCGAGGTTATCGTTTTCAAAACATTAGGCTCTAAAGGCTTCAAAAACATTGCAAAAGAGAAGGGTGTTGTTTAATACATTCAAGTCTTGGTATTCTTCTAAATTCTTTATATCAAAAGCATTCCACACCTTTTGAGCATGTTCATATTTTTCTTGTGAAATCCACTCTTGAGTTAATTGACTAAAAATGCAATGATTGTAGGTAAGTGTTCCTCATTAAATTGTGACTCGTGCGTTATATATTCATAGGGGAAGACACCCTTCCTCAACATCAAGTCTAATTTTTCATCCACAAAACATGTTTTCATAATTTTAAATTTATTTTTATCCGCATCAACAAGATTTTTAACTACTGAATCTAATGAGGAGGCCATAAATTGGTAAGTGTCTTAAAAGCATAACTCTCCAATACTGAAGGCTATATATTCTTCCATAGTTTTAGCTATACTGGACTTGGTGTTGGTCGCAATCTTCAGATCCCCAATCATAACACTACCCTTTTCACACATTCTCACATTTACCTATCAGTTCCATTATATAACAGCCTTCCTGAGTTCATAAAAAAAAAATCTACATCAAAAAAAAAAAAATTCATTAGTAAAATTAGCTTTCATCTGTCCCAAAATCAACTAAGAAATCTTCCAGCAATAGTGCGTTAGCATAACAACCCCGGATTCAACAGAGTGATAAACCATCTTAGTATATGATCTTACTTATTTCCTTACTTAGTGATGTTACTTAGAGTCTACATAAAATTAATTATTATCGATAAAGTTTTAGCTTAGTTATTATAGTATTAAGGGGTCCCCAGCACGGGAGAAATCCTTTGGGCCACCCCTACCTCATTATATTGGTGTGCATGTATATGTATTATTGAAGGAACGAAATACATTATTCTATTCTTCTATTCTATCTCAGTTTAATACTCCATAATAATTGCAACCTTAATCCATGCACATGTCAGATAATCGCAAAAGCAAATACTATTAAATATTTAGGCGTTACCATTGATAATCATCTCAAGTGGTATGAACAAATCCTCCTAACATCAAAACGAATTAGAAGAACCTATAACAAATTAAGGATGCTAAGGTGTACACTTAACGTTGACACTCTGTAAGGTAAGTTTATCATGCTTTAGTCCAATCAATTTTCCAATATAGCATATTAGCCTCGGGTGGTGCTCACTCTTCCCATATATGCTCCCTAGAAACTGATGTAAGAATAGCCATCAGGGTAGCTATAGGGAAGCCTCGCCGCTACCCTTCAAATCTTCTTTTTCAGGAATTCAATGCCCTCCCATTGCCATTGCTATGTGCAAAACAACTTCTACTTTTTCGATTTAAAAAGGGCAAAAACCATTCTTGGGCAAGGTGATTTCGTCCATCATAACATTAATACCAGACTTGGTACCGGACGCAACCTAAAAACTTTGAAACCGAATACGGAACACTTTATGCATTCGCATATTATGTATAAGTCTATTCCATTGTACAATTCCCTACCGGACAACATAAAGGACTCCGTCAGCATAACAAGTTTCAAGACACATAAAATACCTAATTTCTTCCAACCCCAATAACATCACGTCCCTACTTAGCAACTAGACTTAATGAAAATTGGGATACATACTGTAAAGTGGATGTTCTCTCAGTGTCGATTGTCAACCAATATTTTATTATTAGCCTACATTACTTCAGTTATCTGCCTGCACAATTGTTTTTCTATTAACGTTTAAAAAATTTTTTTTTTTACTTAATTCGTACATTTTTTCTTTACTTGTATTTGCAATTGTAATGTTCACTTTTGCTTTTAAAGGCCCCCCCCCCCCTACCATTTTTAATATTGTAAATGTTGTTTGTTTATTTGTTGATATTTTATTGTGGAGTCATCAGTGAGGAGAAGTTGTTCGTTTTTAGCAAGAAACCATGCTTCAGTATAGTTTTTATCATTGCCGGGTGCAACTGATGCAAAAACAAAATTCACTTAGCTTACAATGGACCCCCTGGTGTGATGGGTGTACTGAGTGCACCTGGTGATTCTCAACAGGTTTGAATCTGCACACGGTTATCTGTTTACTAAATCAATACTTCCCTTAAACCTGTGCGTTGGATAGATTTATTAATTGCCCAGCACGGGACTTGTCCTTTATACCATTTAATCACTTTAAAAAGTTTTATGTTTTCAGTTGTAATTGAATCAACCTCACCTTCCATATTATGTAAATATACAACGGGATCATGACGTATGGTTATGTTTTTATAATTGTATTATTTTACAACACCATCTAGAGCTATAGATGTTTGCATACAAAGTTCCCCTCGTTAGATAGTGCTCCTCCGCTCATAATTGTGCAATTATTATTATGATCAGTAAAATCTTCCCTCATAAACAATGTCTTTACATACAATCACTTAAAACAAACTTTTAAACCTAAGACATATCTATAATGCGATAATGACCATGCTTCAACCTAAGTGTTGGATAGATTTACGAAAACAAAAATCACTTTAGCTTACAATGGACTGTCAGCGAGGGGTAGATTTATTAATAGCTTGTTTGTGGCTAACTCAACCTATCCTTACCCAATGTAACCTAATCTAACCTATCCTAATTCAATGTAACCTAACTTAACATCATATTTATTTGTTATAAAAATATTTTTGTTAAAAAAATGATGAATTTAATCTAGGTAAACAGCTAACCTAACCCAATGTAACCTAATCTGGCCTATCCTAATCCAATGTAACCTACCCTAACTTGATATAAAAATTTAACCTAGCCTAATATTATAACTTAACCTGTCCTAGCCCAATGTAACTAAATCTAACATAGAAAACACGACTGCCTGGTATATTGCACACCCATTGTGAGAAACTGAGACTTAGTTGGGATTATTGAAAATTCATTTTTATAAACATGGCTGGTGGGTATATTGAACACCTATTGTGGGATTAATACATTTCTTTTAAGATACTGAGTGCAACGCCGAGTCCCACCCTTACCGTCTATCATTCGTGGGTAGTCCACTGTTTCAAATTAGGTAATTAATATGTGCATTATTCAATGGCGCTCACCCTCACTGGTCTATCTATCCCTGTCTCCCATTAGCTCAAGCGTGTTCGTCGATGTAAATGTAGCTGATAAAAAATTAATAAGAAAAAACTTATATTAATTTATTTTAAGGTTTTTAAATACTATGGGTGTCTATATTTAGCTTATCTTTACTCAATGTAGTGTACTAAACATTATGCATTAGCTCAAGCGTGTTCATCGATGTAAATGTAGCTGATAAAAAAAAATAATAATAATAAGAAAAAAAACTTATATTAACTTATTTTAAGGTTTTTAAATACTATGGGTGTCTATATTTAGCTTATCTTTACTCAATGTAGTGTACTTAACATTATGCATTAGCTCAAGCGTGGTCATCGATGTAAATTTAGCTGATAATAAATAATTAAGAAAAAACTTATATTAATTTATTTTACGGTCTTTAAATACTATGGGTGTCTATATTTAGCTTATGTTTACTCAATGTAGTGTACTAAACATTATGCATTAGCTCAAGCGTGTTCATCGATGTAAATATTGCTGATAAAAATTAATAAGAAAAAAACTTATATTAATTTATTTAACGGTCTTCAAATACTATGGGTGTCTATATTTAGCTTATGTTTACTTAATGTAGTGTACTTAACATTATTAATTAGCACAATCGTGTTCACCGATGTAAATTTATCTGATAATAAATAATTAAGAAAAAAACTTATATTAATTTATTTTACGGTCTTTAAATACTATGGGTGTCTATATTTAGCTTATCTTTACTCAATGTAGTGTACTTAACATTATGCATTAGCTCAAGCGTGGTCATCGATGTAAATTTAGTTGATAATAAATAATTAAGAAAAAACTTATATTAATTTATTTTACGGTCTTTAAATACTATGGGTGTCTATATTTAGCTTATGTTTACTCAATGTAGTGTACTAAACATTATGCATTAGCTCAAGCGTGTTCATCGATGTAAATATTGCTGATAAAAAAAATTTATATTAATTTATTTTAAGGTTTTTAAATACTACGGGTGTCTATAGTCTCGACGGGGGGGGGGGGGGGTGCGTCATAGACCACCCACCTGGTACAGAGATAGATAGACAACGGGATAAGCACGGCGGGGTACAAAGACCACCCACGAAGAAGAAAGAAGAAGAAAGAAATGTTTTAATTCAATTAACACCATTAAAAAAAAAAATAAATAAAAATAAATAAAAAAAAAAATAAAAAAAAAATAAAAAATAAAATAAAAAAAAAAAATAACTCTGTATCTCACAAATTAGTAATTATAAAAAAAAAACGATCATGGTGCCATAGAAAGACCACCCACGGGTCTCGACGGGGGGGGGATAAGCGCCAGAACCTCAGACCACCCACGAGGGGTAGCATGACGGGGGGTGGGGTAGATGGGGTAGCTCGACGGGGGGGTGGGGTAAGCGCCAGAACCTCAGACCACCCACGAGGGGTAACACACAAAAATAGATAGACCACCCGCGGGGGATAGATGGGATAGCACGACGGGGGGTGGGATAAGCGCCAGAAACCCCCTTTCTACTCTACTAATTGTAATACTTATTAAAACTCTGAACAATCTTTCCAAGCTTTAAGAATAATGAGATCATAAAACTCTATCTCTAATATGTACCTACATATATGATAAAAAACTAGGTACCTACTAAAAACAATATTTTTAACAATTTCTTAATATTATGCCTTGAAAAGAAGAAGCTGACCATCACCCTGTCATCGGGGGCGAACTTTTTCTAGTTATTTGCATTTTCACACCTGAATTATTATTACTCTTTGAGTCTAGCCTCTAGAGAAACACGATAAACTGCAATTAAACCGATATTATATAGAACAGTCGTAAATCAGATGGGAAAATAGTCGGCTTTTGTAGAAATCTTGAAATTGTAATAATTTTGTCTGGTCTGTTTAGTTTGTTTACAAAATATATAAATATATCTTAATATATATAATATATATATAATATAATAAAAATATATATAATAACATACATATATAAATATAAAAATACCCCAAATTTCGTTGTTTTCAAAGGCTTTTTATTTGCTATTTAATTAAAAGAGCAAGATTTTAAAGACTTGGCACATTTAAGTTGTAGAAGACTACTTCATGCATCATATAATAGGGGCGAGCTGCGAATGCCCAATGCGAGGCCCCGAAGGGGCGAGCTGCCGCCCGCAGCAGGCCGCCGCTTGTAAACAATATATATATAAACTTTTCACGTATAATCGATTTAAAAAAAACTACAATTTCGAAAACTAAAAATACCTTATTAAATATTATGCATGAAGTAGCCTTCTACAACTTCAATGAGCCAAATCTTTAATAACTTAAATTAAATAAAGAACCGGTCCGAGTTCACTCGAACATGCTTTCCAATTTATCAAAATTATTAGATAGAGAAAATTAGTAATTTTATGGCAATTATTTTTCCTATGGTTAAATTTCCGATATCTCGGGGGGGGGGGGGGCGGTTGTCCACCTGACGTCACTGGAAGTGAGGTAAATTCTCGATAGGTCAAACAAACACATTAATTACCACACAGCAATAATGGCAGGGCATGCAATGCATTTGAGCGCGAATTTTCTATCATTTTTTTCAAAAAATAATTTTTTGGGCAAAACCAAATATTTTTTTGGGAAAGCAACCTATCGTTTCGTTACTCAATTTAACACCTAAAACATGCTTGAAGGTAGAAATCATCGATAGAAAGGTTTCGCATTTTTTAGTCATTTTTCCATTAAAATTTAGTTATTTTTATTTTTTTACCCCCAGAAGCAAACTATCAAGGGGCAAGCGACCCCCCGCATTTTGTCAACATTAATAACGACTACAATCTACGAGAATTTAAAAGAAATCGTTGGAGCCGTTTTTGAGAAATAATTTTTTTAGACGTTTTTTTGGAGTTTTTTGAAAATAAAACCCCCCCAAATTGAGTTAGCCCAAAAAAAAAAAAATGGTCCCGAGGTATGATTTTTGTGAACCTACATGCCAAATTTCACTTAAATCCACTGAGTAGTTTGCCCGGAAATCGACGAACAGACAGACCGACAGACCGACCGACAGACAGACATTTTGTAAAAACCACTTTTTTGGGTTCCTGGGACCTCAAAACGTGTAAATCCGTTGAAATCTCGGAATCGAAAATTTCGACCATCACAAAGCTTTCCTACGTATAAATTGGAAAGCAAAAATAAAAATAATTAAATTTCGGGCTACCAATTTCATACGGGCTATAGACTCTTAATTAGATAATATATAGAAGCTTACACTTCAATATTTATTTTTATAGAATTTGTCTCATTTTGGACCCCGTGACCCACCACTGCTACACGCCAGCTGATGTTCTGCTAGCCCTATGGCTACAATAGAAAAGACGTCAGCAATTCGCGACTGCGAGAATCATCCTTGTGCACCGGGCCTTAGGTGGCAATTCCCCCGGCGAACTTACTTCAGTTGTGATTTGAGATTTTTTGTTTGTTTTGTTTTAAGGAGACTATTATGTAGATACTTAACTTATCTACCATAAATTAAGTTATAATATGGTAGCGACTTATTGATGATGTCTGCTACCATATTATAACTTAATTTATAATAGATAAGTTAAGTATCTACATAATAGTCTCCCTAAAACAAAACAAACAAAATATCACAAATGAAATAAATTCGCCGGAGGAATTGCCGCCTTAGACCCAGTACAATCCCAGCAGGAAACGTCTAGCAAACATGACGTAGCCTACGCAACAGCAAGCAAACAGATAATATCGCGATAATTATTGCATGTTGGGTATACCCATGCACCGTGAAAAATTCTTTTCAAACATCCTTCATATGCAGTAGTTTAGAAATAGACGCCGGGAAATTTAGATGCTCAGTTAGGCTTATACTAAACCGAATCAAATATATCAAATAATTAATCATATACATTATACTGTAGTATTATATGGTGCATATAACACTGACGCAAAGTCATCTATGGAATGGATACACCCCTAAGTCCCAATGCATAGCGATACCTCCAGCATTCGTCGCGAAAACATTTCTAAGCTAGGTAAGCGCAGCCCTAAGCTCAAACACGAACTCGGTTAAGTCGGGCTGACGTTAGAACGTGTCAGTGATAAGCATATCTGAGATGGTCCATTGTTGCTTGTAGCTGGTGTGGGTTGACATCGAGGACAAGTACCACAGTACCAGTTTGTCAACGGCCAAAATTCACATGGAAAAAATTTCCGAAAAATCAATGAGGTTAGCAGGGTTAGGTTCAATGCACCACTACAAACAAGCCTTCAACATAGGTCAATAAAAAAAACCGCCAAAAATAATAATTACTACCCCCAGTGCATTTACTGCTGCTAAGACTAGCCATGTGGCAGAACAAAAAGCAGTGAAACATAACATAAAGAAACTATATTTGGTGGATTTTTGGCCACGTAATACAATTCAAAATTCTCCCTGAAACATGAAAATAAACCTGTGTAGGCCTATCTTAATATGACCGATCATTATTCAGATTTCAGACAGTGAGAAGAAAATGATGTTATCAATGACAGTAGGTATATCTCAAATGATAATGAACCATGCGGTTGTGGCGTTGTGCGTATAAATTTAATATAAAACATGGCGCATTTATAAACATATGTAAACAAAGGCATGCTAAGAATGAAGTCCACTTGCTTCCTTTTCCCATTAATAGCATAATAATTGCTTAATAAATGAGGTTTTCTACATCAACTAACAATAAGGCAATTTAATTTTATGGCAGTGAAACTTACGCAATAAATTGATAATAAATTAATGTAGTGAATATCCGAACGAAGACTCAAACTACGCGATAGCTCAAACACATCTAACGATGCACTGAGCCACTGAGCACAGAACTCGATTCACAGATCAGTTGAAGTAAAGGCCGTAAAGCTAGTAGTGACTCATGACTGTGTGGTTCCATAAGCGGACTCTCGAAACAACATCGTTCAGGGCCATAACGTCATCTTTATGACAACACCATTCCATTGAATTAGGCTCAGTCCCACACCACGCTTACTTAATATTTTCGTAGGTAATAGTAATAGTACCGTACCGCAATGCATTTTAACATGTAAGGTGCCCATACCATTGACCGGCTAGGGCTATTTCCAAAAACGGTGCCGTGGTAGCAGACATTCAAGACTTAGGTGGCGTTTCCACCGACCTCGCATTGCAGAATTGACGGAAATGTTTATTTTCCTCTATGCCATAGTTAAAATTGATCAATGATCATACAGTAAAATCACAAACTAAAATTAAAAAATGGCGTCATGGGATATGTTAAGTACAATCATTTTAATAGATTGCTATAAAAAGAAAAATTCTAATTTCCGTCAATGTCATTTGCATTCTGCAATGCGAGATCGGTGGAAACGCAACCTAAGTCTAGAATGTCCGCTACCAAGTCAACTGTTTTTGGAAATAGCCCTAGCCGGTCAATGGAATGGGCGCCTTATGGGCATTTTAACATGTGCCGCCTTACTGCATAACAATAAGCACGGTTAAGAATTCTGAATGCAGTTATGCAGTAAGTAAAGACACACTTATAACTATATTATTGAAGAGACGTAACTGATCCACAATAAATTTCATTAAATGTTACCGGTTTAGGTGAGACACCAGTGGCGGTTTTAGAATTTTCAAAAGGGGGGGGGGGGCATTGACAAGACTGTGATCCTATCTAGTGTAAATTTATTTCTTGAGAATTCAATTGTATCTATATTCTTTAGATTCTTTAGATTTTAAAGAAAGAAAGAAAGAAAGAAAATTGTCTTTATGTTATATGTTATAATAATATATAAAAGAACCGGGCCGAGTTCACTCGAACATGCTTTCCAATTTATCAAAATTATTAGATAGAGAAAATTAGTAATTTTATGGCAAATATTTTTCCTATGGATAAATTTCCGATATCTCCGGGGGGGGGGGGGGCGGTTGTCCACCTGACGTCACTGGAAGTGAGGTAAATTCTCGATAGGTCAAACAAACACATTAATTACCACACAGCAATAATGGCAGGGCATGCAATGCATTTTGAGCGCGAATTTTCTATCATTTTTTTCAAAAAATAATTTTTTGGGCAAAACCAAATATTTTTTTGGGAAAGCAACCTATCCGGTTTCGTTACTCAATTTAACACCTAAAACATGCTTGAAGGTAGAAATCATCGATAGAAAGGTTTCGCATTTTTTGGTCATTTTTTCATTAAAATTTAGTTATTTTTATTTTTTTACCCCCAGAAGCAAACTATCAAGGGGCAAGCGACCCCCCGCATTTTGTCAACATTAATAACGACTACAATCTACGAGAATTTAAAAGAAATCGTTGGAGCCGTTTTTGAGAAATAAGTTTTTTAGACGTTTTTTTGGAGTTTTTTGAAAATAAAACCCCCCCAAATTGAGTTAGCCCAAAAAAAAAGAATGGTCCCGAGGTATGATTTTTGTGAACCTACATGCCAAATTTCACTCAAATCCACTGAGTAGTTTGCCCGGAAATCGACGAACAGACAGACCGACCGACAGACAGACATTTTGTAAAAACCACATTTTTGGGTTCCTGGGACCTCAAAACGTGTAAATCCGTTGAAATCTCGGAATCGAAAATTTCGACCATCACAAAGCTTTCCTTATACTACGTATAAATTGGAAAGCAATAATTATCGTTCTATTGGGCTTAACTAATCCGCTAGGTCCTCTGCATAGATATTTTAGGGAGATTCATCTACCTATTGAGATGGCGACCAATGTTCGACTCTCGGAAAATTTCTTCACAACTTTTCATTTCATGACCCCCTGAGCCTAAAACCACCCTCCGTTCAAAATGTTATACATATATATATATGTATATCGATTTTAGGAAACACTCTAACGTCCGTAAATATTATCCGATTTGGATGAAACTTGGCACAAAAATTGATCATACAAATGCCTTGATCGAGTTCGTTAACCAGCTAGATCCGCTATTTAGTTATAAGATGGCGGCCGATTGAAAACTTATATAATTCATAGGCCTATCTCAGTCAATATTGGTCGCAGAGGAATGAATTAAAATCTGACTGAAAGATCGTATTATTATCTACGATAATGGTAATCTACACTTTTTACGACAAATTAACGATTTCAAGATGACGTCCAGTCTAAGTAAAAATAATTTAATAAGTAAAAGTTCATAGTCGTCATAGTTTGGAACACAAGAATGTTTTGTGTGTTGATGTTGTGATCGGGAAAATAATGATGTTTTTTTTATTTTCTATTACACATAGCGTCAGGGGCGTAAAGTTGGGAGGGGGGGGGCACGGTCCAACTTGCACCCCCCCCCCCCCCCCAGCTTCGAGCATTGTAAGACGTGGTTCTTACTTCATAGTCCCCTTTTCAGCAATATGAATATAAGCATTCTTTTTTTAGCTTTGTAAAACCTACAGCTATACTTTACAACTATGAAAAAATGCATAAAACTCTACAATTTTTCTATTATATTATCAATTTTTTCTTCAATCCTGCCTGATGACGCCATAAGGTCTACTTAGTTTTGCCCCCGCCATCATTCTAAAACTTTACGCCTCTGAGTAGCGTAGAGGAAAAGCAGGGTCTGCGGAATCTCCCTACACCTGATCGGCCATAGCCGAAAGGGATTTTTTTTACTTATAATCATGGCTTTCGTCTTACTAGTATTTATTATTAGTTTATTTACTTCCAACCAATGGCTTAATCTTGAAATGTCCTCGTTTATTTTTTGTATGTCCCAGAAATTATTTTTATTTGCTAATATTACTTCTCAGAAAAGTTGCGCTTGGTTTAAACAATCGTGCAGTTGTGGTACAGTTAGTTGCAGAGATTTTTTTAGATTCCTGAAGAAAACACAGCGTTTTTAAATTTTAGGGAAACCTTGGTTTGCGTGTAAATAAATTAATAAGGAATTTTTTGTGCTACTACTAAGCCAACCTAACGGAGTTAGGTCTATAACCCCCTAAAATTGATCGAAATCGGTTTCAAGGGCATAATACGAGACATCAAAATTATATAAACCTTGACAACGTGACATCGACATTTTGTAAGAAGGGCATCTTCCATGAGGGGCTATCCAAATATAACGCGCTAAGTAGGGAAATAAAAAACCAAGACTCCGTCGAGAAATTTAAGAAGATGGTACTAGTGTCACTGAATCCAGATTAATATTGATGAACTGAACAGTAATAAGTGAACTCAGTTAATTTATTAGCGCATAGTGCTACTTATAAATACAACAGCAACAAGTTGATTAGAATTCAAAATAAGATGAGTGATCGACTTTGCCCCACTCACCGGGTAAAGTCAATCACAACAAAATAATATTAAAACCGATTATTTTTCCACAAAAAGTAATGAAAACCATTGGCATAGCATTAACGATAGAGTAATCTTTTGTTACGCACAGGTTCCTTGTCAAAAAACTGAAATGGTACTTCGAAAACTTAATGAAACCCCATTATGATGATCGACTTTGCCCCCGTTTACCGGTACCTAACATACAAGTCATACAACACAAGTGTGTACGAGTAGCCTTAGTTCAATGACAATGACTATGGATAAATAATACTTTTTCTTGCTTAAAATATAAATTATCTTGCCAATGGGACGTTTGCCTTCCACTTTATTACTGTATACATGTATGCATTTTCATCCGCATTCGTGCACCGCACGGTAGCTTAACTAGACCGTTTAGAGTCTAGACCTTCACCTTAAAATTTTAAGCAATCTACAAGATCCAGCTTTAACAAGGCAGAAGACGTACTGTAAGGGCCATGAGGTTCGCTGAGTTCGCACATAACCTTTAAGTGTAGCCGCAGGTAGGCGTTTGTTTCTTGCATAGATGCATAGCCCAGAGCTCTACAGCGATTAAACATTAATAAATGCACCTAAAATGTCAATAAAGGATGAAAATTAAGGCGACTTACATCTTCTTCAGCTGGAAATGCTCCTTGCAGTACAGAAAATAGAAAGAATATAATAAATTACGAAAGCGCGGTCCTCCAAATCTGTCACACTCACAACGTTTGTCACAGTGTTGCCGGACGTGTAATATGAAATATCACGCCACTGATGTTCAAAATTCACGACATATCACGCAAGCAACTAATTGGCTAATATATATGCATATTAATGTAATATATATATAATACATAATTTATATTAAATTTTTTAATTTGGTAACTAAAAAATATGTCATTTGTTTTGCTAATTTTATCTAATAACTTTTATGCTTAGCTTGTAGTGGGGCTGAAAAATCAGTGTGAATTATTTTTCTTATTTCCAGTGGCGTAACGATAGTTTTTCGAGGGTGGCGGTGTTTAATTCGCCCCCCCCCCCCCATTTTCATGATAGTGTAGAATAAGGGGAAAACCGTTCTCAAGGACTTTCGAAGCATTTAAATTAATGACATTAGTGTCCGTTGCACAGGGGCCCGGTGGTTCGGGAGACGTGAACGGGGGCCCCAAGGGTCGTAATGAATATAAATACAAGCAAGGGGGGCCCGGGTCAAATTTTTTGAAAAATAAGCCTGAAATGATGGGGTTTTACGCAATTTGATAGGAGTAATGATTAGATTTTCCAGACAATTAATATAACTACATGTAGGCTACAAATTACAGGAAGGGGGGTCTCCCCGGGTGAAAGTTTTTGAAAATAGGGCTGAATTGGTAAGGGTTTTACGCATTTTGATAGCACTAATGTTTAAATTGTACAGACGGTGAATATAGCTAACAAGGGGGGCCGGGGGTCTCCCCCGGGTGAAATTTTTTGAAAAATAGATCTGAAACAGTGGGGTTTTAGGCATTTTGATAGGTTAACGTTTAGATTTTACAGACAATGAATCTGTAGGAGGTCGATGTAGTTGGAATTGAATAGGCGGTTAAATGTAGAATGACTGTATTGAAGGAGTTTCGACTCTACTTGGTATGTTGGTAAGAGTGACTTAACAAACATGATTACAATATCAGGTGTGTGAAAGGAACGATACAAGTTAACAATTAATAATGGATTTAACCCAGCCTGCTTCCATGTAGACAAACCAACTCTGTGTCCACAGCTGAAGCAGCTGATGATACACAGAGGGTAGCTTAAAGATATTATTGAATGAAGGAAAAAATACGTAAAAAGAAAATTGAGGAATATTGAATTATGTGAATGTGAACAGCGCTATTTACCGGGGAAAAGGTGAAGCTGGAAGCAGACTGGTTATTACACATGTGGGACTAAGTGGTCCCCCCAAATCCAATTACGAGCCAAAGGGGGGGGGGGGGGCGGGGGTCTCCCCCGGGTGAAGATTTTTGTAAAATACCTGAAATACGGGGTTTTACGCATCTTGCCAAAAATGTTTAGATTTTGTAGATAACGAATTTATTAAGTTGTTACGTTTTGATGATTTTACAGACAATGAATATAATTACGAGCAAGGGGGGCCGGGGGTCTCCACCGGGTGAAATTTTTTTAAAAATAGGGCTGAAATGGTAAGGGTTTTACGCATTTTGATAGGACTAATGTTTCAATTGTACGGACGATGAATATAACTACATACAAGGGGGATCGGGGACCTCCCCCGGGTGATTTTTTTGTTGTTGAAAAATAGGTCTGAAACAGTGGGGTTTTAGGCATTTTGATAGGTTAACGTTTAGATTTTACAGGCAATGAATCCAATTACGAGCAAATTCTTGAAAGATGAGCATGAAATGGTGGGGTTTCATGCATTTTGATAGGAGTAACGTTTCGATGTTTACAGGCGATGAACATAGGCTAATTCCAAACGAGGGGTCCAGGGGTCTCCCCCGGGAGAAGTTGTTTGTTAAATAGACCTGAAATACGGGGTTTTACGCATCTTGCCAAAAATGTTTAGATTTTTCAGATGAGCGCTTTATTATGTTATTACTTTTTAAATAATTCGGCCCAAAATATTGACTTTCTATAAAATCGTGGGGTTTTAAGGCTTTAAGTGGCCGCCTTATTCGCTTGAACAAAAGAGTTCAACCTCTTTTGAGACATTGAGGTTCGTAAATAAGTAGTTTTTTTAATTAATTTTCAATCAGAGAAAGATCTCTCACATGTGGCATTTCTTTGTTCTATAATATGCATGTTTATTATCTTGTTCGATTTTGCGCCCATGTGGCGCAGAGGCAGACAAATATGAAATAATGAGCAAATCACAATGGCCGCCCGCCGGCCGAGTAGATTTGGAATTTGATTTTTGGAGTTGTGTTGGGGTCTTGTCACTTGTGGTCTGTGGTCCTAGATCAGGTAAGGTAAACAGCATTTTTCGCGCATTTTTTTTTTTTAAGTTTTCATTTTTCCTGGTTTTTTTTACATTTTATTGATTTAAATTTCAATATTTTTATTATTTTATTATTATATTATATTATTACAACTCTATCGAACCCACCTACGACCACCCACTCACCGCCCGACAAATGGTCTTAAAAGATAGATACATCCAAGTCGAGTGGGGAAAAAATAGAATCATCCCAATCGGGCCAAAATTGGCCCAGTTATGGCCTTTTTCCCGAACCAACAGCCTAATTTTACTCAATTTCGACCCTTATACATGGGTTTTCCTATACCGCAGAAAACCGAATAAAAATGAATTGAGAACCGCTACCACCAATCGGACTCCATTTTCCTATTCCACCATCCTTTGTTCATATTCCCCCCCCCCCCCAATCTCATCCATATTAACCCCCAGACTAGAGTACTTAATTATATTTGTTTGAAAGGGTGCAAAAACTCGAAAAAATGCCCGTTTTCGGCGAAAAAACGCTTTTTTCGGGGGCAATTTTCGTGGTTTTAACTCACAACTCCCGTCCCATTCATGCTAGAATGATGTGTGATACCTCATTGGAGAACTCTCGACGCGAGGATTCATACGACACCCATGACGATACCCACCATGATCAGTGCCCATGAGTAGTGACCGCGAGGCCGCAGGCCGAGCTGCCACCCGATTTACATGAGCAGTGACCGCGAGGCCGAAGGCCGAGCTGCCGCCCGCGGCAGGCACAAGTGTAGGAGCCGCTGTGGCGGAGACACTTGTTTAATTATAAAATCAATTTTGTCTAAAATACACGCACTTTACACGCACATCACGCAAGCTCTGAAAATACACGCATTTCGTGATTTTTCACGCAAAACGGCAACCCTGGACTTTGTCACAACTCACAACTGACAACTCAGGAAAATCAGTTTTTTGACGTGGTAGCAGACATTTTTAGACAGTCTAAAAATGTCTGCTACTACTTCAAAAAACATTTAATATTTATTTAATAAAAGTGTTTAATTACTGCATTCATATATATTTATTCACGTCCGAAAACATCATATATAAACTGGGACGGCTGTACCCATAATATCCCTTACGGGACAATCGTTAACCATAAGCCAACTATCAGAGATAAGTACCAACGTAAAAATTTCGAAGTCTTACACATTTCGGCGTAGCAGAACGGATACCTGGACCCGGTCAAATCTCTGTACTTAGCCTGTGTGGACTATTTACCCAGCAAAATTGCGTATTTATCTTGTACAGGCTGCACTAGCCGCCATATTGATAACGGTCTACAGCCACGCGATGGTAAAAACTCTGTGGCTAGACCTAATCATACCATGTTTCGCTTATGGTTTCGGTATAGCCAATCCGAAGAATCAGCGGACCGAGCGTCATAGTTTCTGGTTTTAGGATACTTATATATTTCTTCTAGACATGTTACCACATCCGAAATAACCATGTTTTACTCAGCCCGGAACCAATATTGAAATGGGAACAAAGTATCAGATCCCACTAATTGGCTAAGCTTAGGCACATGCATGCATTTAAAATTTTTTAAATTTAAAAAGTTTACATGCGAAAATTTCGATGATTTCAAAAATTGGCGGGAAAAAAGTTTTGCCAACAAGAAGGAAGTGTTAAATTTGAAGGTAAAAAATTAAATTTTTAAGTAAATAACCGACTAGGGCACGAAAACATAAAAAAAAACAATAAATAAAAAAATAATGCATTATTTTTTTTATTTTTACAACTTGCGTATCTTTGCGTATCTTTTTCGCTTCCATTGCGTATAATTTTAATTTTCCGAACGGCAGCCCTGGCCCTGAAACTAATAAATAAATAAAAGGCGCCAGGCGGTTTACTGGTTTTGGCTTTACCAATTACCGGGTTACTAATAAATTAATAATTATTAAAAAGGCTGATGTAACGGTTTGAAAAACTATTTAAATTTATTTAAACCAGGTAAGCAAGCACCCTTTCTTGGGAACAGACTGTAGACGTATAATAGTCATATTGTAATTTCAAGTTTTCTGAATTCAGTAATTTTTTTATTCTCCCCTCTCGGCCTTTCAGTTCCGAGTACAGACAATGCAATGAATGTTTCTAAACAACCTACAGGTAAACTTGCGTTGAGTTACGAGAGCCTCCAATAACATGATGAATTGCTGCAATGATGTTTAGATGTTTAGTAGAGGCTCGAAGCAAGCTACCAATATGACGTCCATTGTTTAAATTGAAATTGTTATAAATGGGGGGTTTCTTCTCTGTATTACTGCCAAATCAGACAATATTGAAATCCGTATTCTTAAGGTTTGCAGGAATCATAAATGATCCCGGGTAGGTTCTATAAAAAAAATGCTGGATTAACTTATTGTAACCATGTAACTATACATGGAAGTCACCATCAGCCATTGAGGCAATATGTCTAAGGCGTCAGAAAATACAAGATTCTATAGTCAGGAAAAGCCGTGGATTTCCTCTAAAAAAAAAAATGAAGGGAGCTCTGAGCTGGGCTTTCACTGTATATTGCCCAATGACAAAGCTTCACTCCACTAAGGCGGTAATTCCACTGGCACTGGCGAATTTACTTAATTTGTGATTTGAGATTTTTTGTTTGTTTTAAGTTATATGGTAGAGACTTATTAATGATGTCTACTACCCTATTATAACTTAATTTATAATAGATAAGTTAAGTATCTACATAGGTAATAGTCTCCTTAAAACAAAACAAACAAAAAATCACAAATGAAGTAAATTCGCCGGTGGAATTGCCGCATAATAGGAAGAAACATAAATGTGATGGCCTTGCTAGTATTAACTATTCATTGCTACCTTTCATTTATCAGTGTGTGATTTATTGTTTTATAGTAATGGCGCCAAGGCGGAGAGGGAAGGGTAGAGATACATCTTCTGCATCGTCGATGGCAGCAGACTCGACAACGGATTCTTTCGATTTACAAAAGGTCCACAATCAACAACTCAAAGCAGCCACAGATGAAATGATTGAGCAATTAAAGCAAGTGAAGGAAGCCAAATTTAGGGCATTTCAGGCCCGACTTAATGCACTTTTGATTTCTATCCCACATTTTGTGCAAGAAATGACGTTGACTGAAGAAATGGTACGTTGCAGACATTTTTTTGCTGCTTTAGTAACAATTAGTAGTTCAGTATGCGTGTTCGATGAAACCCAACGGCTTTAGTCTGTCCCAAGACTTAAAGCAGGACATGTAGGTTAATTAAATAAATAAGGACTTTTTGTTGTTTCCATTACTAAGTCAACCTAGCGGAGCTAGGGCTATAAAGCCCTCTCTTATACTCAACTAGGAAGGCCCGGGACCGCCTGCTTTACATGCCCTCCGAAGCATGGCCAGAAAATGTAGCTAGTGTGGGACTCCAACCAACACCTCACACCTCATTGGACCTTTAGTTCTTCTGATAAACAGGAGCTTTGACGATGGGGTCTTTCCAAATTGTTTTAAAAAGGCCATAGTTAAACCTGTGTTTAAGAAAGGGGCCCGTGATCAGGTACAAAGTTATCGTCCCATTAGTCTCTTACCATCTGTATCTAAAATTATAGAAAAAATAGTAAATAAGAGACTTATTGATTTTCTAAAAAAACATAAGGTACTCTCTCCAGTCCAGTTTGGGTTCCTACCTGGCAAATCTACTGGCGACGCCTGCCTCAAGCTTTATAACACTATCCTTGATGGCATTGACTGTAGAAAAGCTCCCCTTAGCCTGCTCTTAGACCTATCTAAGGCATTTGATACGCTCGACCATGGCATACTTCTGGAAAAACTGCAAAGGGCAGGCATCAGAGGTGTAGCCCTTAAATGGTTCAGCAGCTATCTTAAGGACAGACAGCAAAAAGTAGTAATTGGATCTGGCGGCTCCCAGGCGTCATCAGACTGGTGCCCTCTCAGTACAGGTGTCCCTCAGGGCAGTATCCTGGGTCCCTCCCTGTTCCTTATCTATATAAACGAGTTCGCCTCCTTTATGTCAACTACCTCCCTGGAACCCCATGTGGGACTCTACGCGGACGACGCTGTGCTTACCCTACTATCGCCCAATACCCAGTTAGCTTTGTCCGGCGCTGGTGAGACTCTTGAGCAAGCTCACCGGTGGCTCGCAGCGAATAAGTTGGTCCTCAACGCGGTTAAAACCGAACTCATTATCCCAAGTTGCACCAAGCACGGCCACCCAACTCCTAGAGTACTTACTGCAAATGGTCTCGACATTACCGAAGCGGCTGACGTCCGGTTCCTAGGCATCACCTTCGATTCCAACCTTAATTGGCGACGACATATTGACATATTATGTGGGAAACTCTCATCAACGGTGTTCCTTATGAGAAACCTATCCTTTGTCGCTGGCAATGACATTCTAAAGGTAATATACTATAGTCTCATGCAATCTCACCTGTCGTATGGCGTAGCCCTATGGGGAAATTCCTCAGACTGCACTAGGGCTTTCCGCCTGCAAAAAAAGGCTGTGCGACTTCTGGCAGGAATATTGGACCAGCGTGTGTCATGCCGATCACTATTCCCTCGTTTGGGTATCCTCACTCTCCCTGCTCTATTTATATTAGAACTGATAATTTATATCAGGAGGGAGGGACTGGGGCTTAAAAATTATGAAATTCACCACCATCACACACGGAGAAGGGGTGACATTCACCTGGGAGCAGTCAGACTCTCTAAGGTACTAAAGGGACCCTTCCAACTCGGTTCCAGACTGTTTAATAAGCTCCCACAGGGTCTAAAAAGAGAAGATATTAGCCTAAACGCTTTCAAGAGCAAGGTGAAGGGACTCCTGGTGAGTTGTTGCCCTTACTCCGTCAATGAATTCCTAGCGACCAACCTCCCTCCCTGCTGACATTCTCTTCATACCTATAAGTGCCTATTGTCTGTTGTCAAACACCTATGAATAACAGTTGCATATGCGATGCCATGTATATTAAATAATTTATTTAAATATAATGTTAAATAAAATTTAACATTAATCAATTATTATTTTGAAATCAGTAAATTTATTAATTTGAATATAGGAACTCGACAAAATATTTTCGCCTGTTTTATCAAAACTAGTCTTTTTGGCAAAATATTAAGTCCAATCTTATCACTGATAATTTAAAGAGCCAATGGGAAAAGTTTTAGTTAAACCTATTAAACATTAGAATGTCAAACTAAAACTATTGATATGGACTTCTCTGTCAAACTAAAACTACTGATATGGACTTTTCTCTCATTGTTTTTTTCAAATTATTGACTCATAAATAGTCAAAATGTTTATAGTCTAGACTTGATGTTTTGATATTATGTAGCCTACATGGTAGACCTAATTGTATTTTTGACGGTGCCGAGCACATACTGTACCTTTATATCTATATTGTACTGTATGTGGTAATAATGGCCTATTATATTTCATTTCATTTCATTTCATTTCAACAACCTATCGGGTGAAAGTCAGAGTCTAAACCATAAATGTGTTGTATGAAGGGACTTGGATGCAATAACTGGATTGTTTTACCAATATTGTTAATTTTTTTCAGTTAGAAGATGAAGATTCGTTCTATGGAGCAATAGCAAATGAATGGACCAAGTTTGAGGAGAAAGAAAACAGAGAAGCGGAGAATATACACTCCGGAAAGAGTGAGGTACCTAGTTGAAAATATTGCCATATTAAAATCGCTAAGGCGGGTATTCCACTAGTAAATTAAAAATGTTCCCGTCAAATGTGATTAAAAAGAGTCTGCTACCATATTATAACTTAATTTAAGGAGGCTATTATGTAGATACTTAACTTATTATAAATCAAGTTATAATATGGTAGCAGACTCTTTTTAATCACATTTGACGGGAAAAGTTACCTAACGTACAGAGAAAAAACTTCTGTAAGAGAGGTCGCGGTCGTGAATGATTTCTCCTAATTTAACAACCAGTATGTCAAAATCAACTTTCACGGGAAACTTCGGCAGTACTGAGGAATTAAGAAATATAGAAATCCCTTTCGGCTCTGGCCGATCAGGAGTAGGGAGATTCCGCAGACCCTGCTTTTCCTCTACGCTACCTACGCTATGTATGTAATAAAAAATAAAAAATACTTCATTATTTTCCCGAGTACAACATCAACACTCTTGTGTTCCAAATTTCGAACCACTATGACGACTATGAACATTTTCATATTAAATTATTTTTACTTTGACTGGACGTCATTTTGAAATCGTTGATTGGTCGTAAAAAGTGTTATACCCATTATCGTAGATATTAATACGGGCTTTCAGTCAAATTTTAATTCATTCCTCTGCGACTAAGATATGAATTATGTAACGTTTCAATCGGCCGTTATCTTGTAACTAAATGGAGGATCTAGCTGGTTAACGAACTCGATCAAGACATTTGTGTGACCAATTTTTGTGCCAAGTTTCATCAAAATGAAATAATATTTACGGAACTTTGAGTGTTTCCTAAATCGATATTGTACATACATATTGTATACCCATGTACATATGTATTATGTATATACATACACACAGAATATATATATAACATTTTGAACGGAGTGTGGTTTTAGGCTGAGGGGGTCATGAAATGAAAAGTTGTGAAGAAATTTTCCGAAAGTCGAGCATTGGTCGCCGTCTCAGTAGGCAGATGAATCTCCCTAAAAATGTTACCCTGCGTTTGATCTGACATATTCAATGCATATATAGTATGTGTAGTATATGCACGTCGCCTCACCGTTATTAGGTAGACTGTTTCTGTCATCAAGGACGTTTATGAGTCTCATTCGGCAACAATATCAATTATGTCAAAAAAACCATGGGGTCTTTGGCATGCATTGGGCACCTCCCAGCGTGATAGAAAAGTCTTGGTGCAATTGTGCACCTGACCTATGGGTCAAGTGTAGTAAAATGATGTTTTCCTATTTCAGTGTGGAGATAGTGACGTTGAGGAAGCGGAAGGTCAAGACGATGTGTTCTGCACCGAGATTACCACTGTCAAGAAGAAACGACGGTCCCGGTCCGCCGGAATGTCGTCTGTTCAGCGGCAAGCCAAATTCCGAAAGAGGTCATTGACGGAAGCTCCCCCTGGTGTACGTCATTTATAGGTTATCTTAGCTGTGTATTTTTTCGTTTATTATCTCTTTAATTATCATTTAACTTACTTTTCTTTAAAACAATGCGCACGGCTGTTTCGACCTCCCCAGCACTTGGTAGAAATACTCAGCAAGCTCAAAACGTCTCCCAAGCACTAGGAAGCAATCATCACTCTTTTTTGTTCTCTTGGGCTACTCCAGTAAGGACAAACTAGAAGCTACAATTTCACCTTTAACTTTAACTAAAGACCTACTCCACCGACTAAGCCGTTGCTGTATTACCCCAAGAATCCATGAGAGAGTCTGTCTCTACAGTGACTTCGTGGAATGATACATAACAATTTAGAACAAAGTTACAAAATAACTGCACAAATTCCACAAAATAAATATAATTTATGTGAGAGCTGTTCCGTTGGTGGGACACCACCTTCAGACTAGTTCCTACAAGTATAGTCAACGCAAAATGAGAAAAGTATGGGCATGGAATGTTTTGATCCTGTGCAACACTGTAAAAATATTCTTTGCACAATTTTTGTTATGCCTTGCATCCAATGCAACAAGGTAACACAAAATGGTGCAATTAATATTTTTAGTGTTGCACAGGATCAAAACATTCCATGTCCATACTTTTCTCATTTTGCGTGGACTATACCGTACGCAGTAAACAAATGAGTAATAATTAGTGTGGAAGGGGAATGCCGGGGCTTTTTAGACACTAGGTCTAGGAGAGGTCTATGTCATTTCATTAACCGCAAGAACCCACTCTGGGGGTGCTGAACGTCAGAGCCGGGTAGCCTTTTAATTGAAACCAACAAGTTATAGGAAAAACCAATGAACTGTGTGTGAGTTACTCTAGGTAACCATTTAACTTCCTTTTCCTGGCCAGAAATAAACTACAGGGCAGTAGACAACATGACAACTAAAGTGGAAACTGAATAATCAAATACACGAAGACAAGAGTAATCGAGACTATTGCTTACATGAGCAGACCTCAGTTTGCGCAGGCCTACCTACAATAAAAAGTTTTTAAACACCTACAACACGAGGCAACGGGGAGACTTTGTAAGGCCAGCACCACGCACAGCCAAGTGTGAGCGACTGAATCCTATACTACAAGGTTTCGCCTACCTTAGAAAACTCCCGATTGAACCAAGAGCGGGGAGAAATGTTACTGATTTCCCTAAATTGCTTAGAGACCATGGGATGCAGAAGTCTTTGGTGATGGAGGGTTACAGTGAGTCAGGGGCTGCAATAATGGCTAAGATATCCGGCCGGTTTCGACCTAGTAAAAAATCTTATACTACTTGTTGCAGTTCAACACGCCCCTAAACCATGACTTGGCCAAGCGTCTCATGTCGCACAAGAAGTACACGGTTCGGAAGCCGCTGCGTCAGCAAGAGTCCGCGGTGAACGTGAGGCGTCTTATGCGGGCCGGCGAGGAGGCCATTTCAATAACTGGGAGTCCGCTCTTCGTACAGGGAGGCTCCTCTTGCACCGAACCGCAGGTCCTTTTACCCCTGCCTGGCGGCGTGGTTAGTAATTTTCTAAATATTTATCATCAGGCGCGGTTTCCACCGACCGGCTACCGGTATTATAAACGCCTCGATCAGACTGCTGGACCCGGTCAAAACTCTGTAGTTTAGTAGTTAGCTTGTGCAGGCTATTACCCCGCCGAATTGCGTACTTATCTTGTGCAGGCTCTCAGGTCTCCAGCCACGGGATCGTTGAATACCCATTTTATAAACAAAGCCCCGCGTCACGTACCTGTTCCGTATTTGACTTGTATTATTTAAAACAACAACAAATATGGCCGTTTTCGATTTCCCAAGTGCAGTTCCCCAACCTACCGGTCGGGTAAAGTAGGAAACTTAGGAAAACACGTATCCTTATGGCATTACTTTTCTACGTAGAAAAACTGGAGTTCTATTCCCTCAGTTTCCTACTTTCCCTTAGGGAAAACTAAACGCAGTGAATACACTTATTGTATAACCATTTCAGGCCTTAAACTGATGCAAATATTGTATTTTTCAGGTGGTTAACATAGAGCCCAATAAAGCGGCCCGGCAGGGGTTGCCCAAGCTGCCTATCGACCCTCAAATTAGAGCGCAAATCCGGACGCTCCAAGAGAATCTGGGCAAACTAATGTCAAGTTGAAATAATTGCTACAAGGTACTGTTTATACTAATTATTTTGTGGCCTTTTATGATACATGATTGCCTACTGGAGTAGCCTCATTCATAGCCTTTGAATAACTAGACCAATTGAGTAGCCGGTTTTCAAATGGGTCTATCTCCATTTTTTTTCAAATATGAGTTTTTTATTGGATTGGATTTCTTGTTTCCCTGTCGACAGACATAACACTTTGGCGTCAAAAAAAAATTTTTCTCCCATGTTAAATGCTTCTCTAAAGTTCGAATTATTTTTAAGAAAATCTATCTCCATCTTTTCCTTAGATCAAAACGTGCTAGCTCCACCTCAGCCAATCTGCGTCCGCCATTATGATCACGTGTCAGCAATAACGAGCATGGCTCCCACATATTAATTGCTAGTTAAGTGGGATAAGGAATTGAGAGATAATCGGTTTCTAGCTCTCCTGAAAAGTAAGGTCAAACAGAGATAGGCCCGTTTGCAAATAGGCAACTCAATTATTATGACCTTTTAAGGGTTACATTATGCATAAAAATTGGAGCAGGTTTGTTGGTAGCTTACTGGTACTTGTGCGAGTCTATGCACACACATGCATGAGGCCGGAGAATTGTAACTCATATACAGGTATTACCAACAAAGATGACCGACATTCACAGAACTGCTTGAATGCGATTAATTTTCTTGTATAGAAGAGCGACGAAATTATAATTCCTCCTGATTTTCTTTAATTCTTATTTTTGTATTGACTAAATCAATTCTTTATTATCAAGATTTTTTTTAATCTTGCTGATTTCTTATTTAAAAAAGAATTTCGCTACATTACAAAAATTTATGGAATCGCACTGAAGACAATTTGCCATTTTCCCCAGTTAACCCTTGAGTACAGCCAATTTGAGTTGATTTCCGGTCTTAGTTGTCTTAGGCGTCACATATAAAGTATACTTAGTTCACAACTTTTGTATAATAAATATGTGCATAGGGAGCTGCGATGCATCCTGTCACATTGATGAATCTCAGCCTGTACTTAGGAAATGTGATTTCATGATTTATAAATTTAGGTATTCAGAGGCTATGAGCTCGGCCTAAGGCGCCCATTCCACATACGTACATCGTCAATGAAAATTATGAAATTGAAGGATATTTCAATTTTACTCTATGCCATTGTTAAAATTGATCAATGGTCAATTGTTCATAGAGTAAAATATTAGAATATTAGAAGTTCTTTGGTAAAATCACAAACAAACAAACTAAAATTAAAAAATGGCGTCTTGGGATATGACAAGTACAACTATTTTAATTGATTTCTTTAAAAAGAACGCATTTCTGTATAAAAATTATAATAAGGTTTAAATAATAAGGCGACGAAGAAAACAAATGCAATTTCAAGAAACAAATGCAAACTAATTTCAAAAATTTGGCGCATACGCTTCAATTAAAAATTGTCAATTTTTGAAAAAACATATGGAATGGCCCTCATCAATGAGAAATTGAAATGTCCTTCAATTTCATAATTTTCATTGACGTTGTACGTATGTGGAATACCCGCCTTATGTTAGGCATTTCTGATTAGATCGCTGGCAATAATGATTAATTAAAAAAAAAAAAATCCGATTGTGTCTTACTGTCTTAAATGTAATTACTGTGTGTAAATTATGCAATACAAAACCGCCAACTTTGAGTTAAATCTGGATTTGGACTAATTTAAAATCTTTTACTCTTATGAATGGTAATACATTTCCCATTAAAATTTGGATTGCTTTGCTGGATTCAGCCTTGAATAGGGGTCTTAATGGGCATTATTATTTTATTCATATATTCCTGTTGGAATGAATTAACAACAACTTGGGTCCCATAACTCCCATATCTGACTTCTCTGATGTTTTCCCGAAGATGCTTGCACAATAGACTACTTTCGTGTAGAACTCCATAGAGTACTTTAATTACTTTTTCCGCGCCATTTCCTCATGGACGGTCGGCGGCAGAGCTACGGCGTTTCCAGACTGTTCTGTTTTGAGCGTCCTCCCTTGTGAGCCCGGTTTCTTTCAGGTCGCTAATGATTTTTCTCTCTGGGTGAGCCAAAGGCTGTAGTTGGTGCTACCAAACCCGACCGGTTTCGGCCTGGAGAAGAAAAAAAATAATGGCTCCTTTGTAGGACTCCATGCTCCTTGCACCCTTTGCTTTATGTACTATTGGGGATTATCAGTTCCAAATTACTTATTTTTAATTATTTTGAGAATAGAATGCTGAAGTATGGTGAATAGATAGGTACTTAAATAGATGTTAATGTCTAGATAGTTAGATAGAAAATCCGTGTATTTACCTAAAGTCTCTAGTTTCTGCCTACACAGCTTCTGCTTACCACTGTAATAATATTTTTTGCCAACATTTCAGCCTATATTTGGGGCCCAACTCGGGCCCTTCCTTTAATAAGATAAAGTAAGTAAGTGGCGGTGTTACAATATGCGCGGCAAATTCAAATTAATAAATTATTGGAATACAAGAGAATGGTTGCATTGTTTTATAATCGAAGGAAATACTAATAAACCTTCAAATGTGCAGGCAGAATTTTAAAATATAATATGAATTTTAATTAATGTGACTACATCTAAGAAAGAAAAAAATGAAAACTCACCAAAATATAGCCGAGGATTAATTTATCAATTTGAATTTCCCGCGCATCTTGCACTCATTTGTAAAAAAAAAACAATTGAATAAACCCCGGGTATTATGTTAATCCCAAGTCGCCATAATAGGGCTGCAGTTGTATAAGGAATTAGTGGCTTAGCTAATTTACGGCTCAGGGTGCTATTGAATGCCCTAACTGATGTTGCTGACCATATCTTACTGATTCCTGCCATCTCATTCACATACCATGATCAAAATGTTACAAATAGCTTTAATTTAAGTTTCTAGTGCTATTATAAGTTGTTTTAACTCATTACATGATACAGGTATTATTTTATTTGCTATTTTTATTATTTTTCCATTTCTTTCTTATGCTTACTGATTTACCACTGTCTATCTTAGGATCCTAAGCAAATATGACTTCCCCGTCAGAAATTACAATTGTCATTCTTTTTAAATAAATGGGCGCTTATATAGAAATAATAGGCTTCCGCACTCATATTGTTTTCAACGCCCGGCTCTCAATTTGTTCTGAAGAGAGGGGTTGACTTAAGGTACACAATGGCAATGAGTGGAAGCTAAGCATTCAGTGGAATGCGTGAAAAGAAGTAAGAGTAAACGGCATATAAAAATAAAGATATTTATAAACTCGGGATACCATTTCATTGTTTCAGGACCACCCATATACTCCACGAAGCAAAGCCTTCTGCTCCTTAAGAATTTCCTCCAAATTGCTTCTTTTTATCTACTCCGCTCAGGGTCATGCCCTTTTCTTAGGCGGCTATTCCACCGACGTCGTTTTTCAATGTGAATGTGCATGACATCATTAATAAGTCTCTACCATGTTATAACTCAATTTATAATAGATAAGTTAAGTATCTACATTATAGTCTCCTTAAAATATGGCAGAGACTTATTAATGATGTCTGCTACCACGGCATGCACTTGCATTATGAAAAACGAGGTCGGTGGAATAGCCGCCTTTTCATAACTTGCCTCATGCTGTAATACCACCGGACGCCCTGATTCCACTCATTGTGTTCCTATTCATCAAAGTAGCTGAGTTTCTGAGTAATGCCATATGGGCACAGAGGCGATGATGCGTAAATCCCTAATCTGTACCTCGCAGTGAAGCGGGGATAAGCGAAAAACAGTCTTTTCACTGCAGGGCACTCTTTAGTGTCGGGGGGTCGCTTGCCCCTTGATAGTTTGCTTCTGGCTGTAAAATAATAAAAATAACTAAATTTTAATGAAAAATGACTAAAAAATAATTTTTCTGCGAAACCATTCTATCGATGATTACTGCATTCAGGCATGTTTTAGGTATTAAATTGAGTAACGAAACCGGAGAGGTTGCTTTCCCAAAAAACTATTTGGTTTTGTGCAAAAATGTTTTTTTTTTTTAATGATAGAAAATTCACGCTCAAATGCATTGCGTGCCCTGCCATTATTACCGTGTGGTAACGTGTTGGCCTGACTTATCCTAGAATTTACCTCACCTCCAGTGGCGTCAGGTGGACACCCCCCCCCCCCCTCGAGACATCCGAAATGTAACCATAGGAAAATTATTTACCATGAAATTACTCATTTTCTCTATCTACTAATTGATAAATTAGAAAGCATGTTCGAGTAAACTCGGACCGGTTCTTTTATTTAATTAACAAAGCAAGTCATTTAAAATTTGGATCATGGAAGTTGTAGAAGACTACTTCATGCATCATATATTATTATTATTATTAAGAATACCAAATAGATGATAAAGGGAAGTACAATACAAGACACCCAAAAAAGCTTAAGTTTGAGATAACATATAACAAATACGGAGAGAGATTAAACAAAGTACTTATACCAAAGGTATTTAATGAACTTCCTCCACAAAGGGAAAAATTTAAACAGGGGGGTGAGTTAAAAGCGGGTATAAAAAGATGGCTGGTCAATGGGAGTTAGTAGTAGTAGTATGGTTTGACACAGTCCCAGGCCACGGTGTGGGCCCATAGGACTCCAGTGGACCTCCTGATTATAGTGGATTCCGAACCACTTGGGAAACACAGTGAAGTCACACGATTAGTTCGGAGGTGACCAGGACAAGTCCTACCATGTTTCCCTACCGGCACACGACCAATTTATCTGCAGCTTTGAACCTGCTCTGGTCCGCTGGATTCAACTTGGTATGACGGCCGGCCAATGGGAGTTAACAATAATAAAAACTGACATTAAAAATAAAATAAAATAAACATTATAAATAAATAACAAAAATAAATGATTAAGCCTTGTTCAGCAGCACTGTATGAGTCTTTTGTCCCAAATAAGCGCTAGCTTGGGGATGTGGGATGGTATTATTATGTATTGTATTTTGTAATATACCTATGCTCCTTGTCCAGGGAATACTGGACAAGGAAAAGAAAGAAGAAAGAAGAATTATATTGATCCAGTACAATACATTATATTGATACAATAAAATCATATACCGCAAGGCTTCAGTCCGCTCGTGTGCGGTTTCGCTTATGGATAAACAGTACACGTAATTCAATCGCAATACATTACAGTAGTTAAATAATTAATTAATTATTGGTTAGCAGTATTAATCAGGTTAATTGTATCAGTAGATAGTTAGTAAGTTAGTAAAAGTTAATTCAATTAGTAATGTTTGTTAGTAATTAATTTCTGTTCGCAGCCATTTCTCTAAATTTCTTTTAAAGATGGATAGGAAATATTAAATTTTTGGTACCTTAGTTCTTTCATATACACCAGACAGGACTAAAATTTCGCGTATTTTGGGATTTTTGGAAATTTTTACAAAACCGAAAAGCAAAAATACCCGATTATATGATGCACGAAGTAGTCTTCTACAACTTTCATGAGCTAAATTTTTAATTAAATAAAAAATGAATAGTATTTAATTTTGGGGTGCTAATTTTCTACGTAGCATGTCCTCTTAAAAGATGAAATCGCAAGCTGCATTGTTGCCAATATTGCATGTTATGTAGTACTAAGTCTGCGTCATTATTGTTTGCCTAATAATAGCTAGCAAATCTGCCGGATTTTTTATCTAAGTCCTTTATCGCAGGGATCTGCGAGCGTCTGTCGATACTGCCATGCTTCTAGCACATGTATTGCGACATGTTAGGCAAATGACAATGGCATCATAATCAGATTCTGTAGGTGCGCTTGCACCTCCCCTTTTATAGCATATCTTGATACCCTATATGACTCTTTGAACCGTTTTATTGGAAATATAACCGATAAAAGGAAACCTCAATTCACTGAAGACTCGGGTTATTATTATATGGAAGCATTACATATTAAGAGGATGTGTCACGTAGAAAATTGGCACCCCAAAATTAAATACTCTTCATGTTTTTATTTAATTAACTCAGCAAGTTATTAAAAATTTGGCTCATGTAAGTTGTAGAAGACTACTTCGTGCATCATATAATCGGGGTATTTTTATTTTTCGGTTTTGTAGTTTCCAAAAATTCCGGAATACGCGAAATTTTAGTCCTGTCCTGTCTGTTCTGGTATTTATGGAAGAACTAAGGTACCCAAATTTAATATTTCCTATTATATGATGCAACTTCCATGAGCCAAATCTTTAATGACTTGCTTTGTTAATAAAATAAAATAATAAAAGGTCAATAAAAACAACCAATTTTGGGGTGCTTATTTCCTACGTAGCATGTCCTCTTAAGGGCGCGGATTCTAATGGGCTCCCCATAACCTTATAACTTTATGTACCCAATCGCCGATATTTTTCACGATAAGAAATGTCTGATTCGACATATACTTTATGTATATCGAGTGGCATGTTTCTTACTCAAATCTAATTACATTAGGCCTATTTTAATTTTTAACGGTATTGAATGATGGGCTTCATATTCAATTTTTAAATAAATACACAGGTTTTGTTCAAAGTTATAGTATAGTGATCGGTATGTGTACTAGGAATGTTGATTCATCCGACGAACCTTTTTAATTTTTGTAATTTCTCTTGATGAGGAAAATATTGTTTATCCACGTTTGCACTTCATGAGCAATGAACATGTGTTCAGACTAACCTCTTGGTTTTTGAACTGTACTGATTGTATTTTTCTATCTATTAGAAAAAAATATACTGTATATATGGTGAAATTTATTGGGGAATGAGGCCACCATATGGGGAACTATATATCGGACATATAGTAGAATCCGCACTAAGGTAGAGTTGCAAGAGACTCTCACAACTGATCTCAGACCCATGAAACTTAATGATGCGAACGCAATAAGGCGCCCATTCCATTGACCGGCTAGGGCTATTTCCAAAACGGTGACGTGGTAGCAGACACTCAAGACTTAGGTAGCGTCTCCACCGACCTCGCATTGCAGATTGCAAGTGACATTGACGGAAATGTTTGTTTTTCTTTTTATAGAAATCTATTAAAATGTTTGTAATTAACATATCCCATGAAGCCATTTTTTTAATTTTAGTTTGTTTGTTTGTGATTTTATTGTATGATCATTGATCAATTTTAACTATGGCATAGAGGAAAATAAACATTTCCGTCAATTCTGCAATGCGAGGTCGATGGAATGGCCACCTAAGTCTTGAGTGTCTGCTACCACGTCACCGTTTTGGAAATAGCCCTAGCCGGTCAATGGAATGGGCACCTAAGCTACATTGAAACACATGTCTTCGGCAATAGGCTGGTGCGGCCAGAGGAATAACAATAAACCTATCCGCAATAATTATTATTAGACTCTCGGTTCTCCCAAAGGAAAAGCAAGTTTGCAACTCCAAGTGTAGGAAATACCCATAAGGAAAATGTTAAATTCCCGTATGGGGAACTACTTCTACTTCGCAACACGTTGAAACTGTTTTAGTGGGCCTAATATGGTGGTTATTTTTAATTTTAAGAATGTAAACAAGATAATTTTAGAATGGGAAGTGCAATTCATAATTGTTTTCTTTACATTTACATTTTTAACCCCAAGAAAAGTTAATACTAAACAGCATAGTAGGCCTGATCCCGATGTGAGCTTGTTATGTCGAAGAAGTAGGCCTAAGCGTAAATTTCACTTGGTGGATTGTCTTATTATAGCCTAGAGATGTGTTAATTTTTTTTTTTTTTTAACTCAAATTTGAAACTGTACTAACAACCTTGGTATATACGCTTTGGGACCATGCTGCCAAGCACACATTTTTTTTAAAGGTCAATCATACAATTTAATGAATGTATCCTATTTACCTCTTCAGTTGCAAAAGTTCTATTAAAGCGACTGGTTTTCGCGGGCTTATTTGAAAATAATCGGAATGTAAACATAAAAATCGTATTTGTTATATCTGGCTTCAATTCCCGCACCTTTTATATTGTGTAAATTAATATTAAAAAACTCAATTCTATATAGTGTTAACTCGTCAAATCTTTAGGGGAGGGGGGACGTGTCCCCCTGCACCTCTCTGGCTACGCCCATGGCTCAAGGTATTTCAATTGCAAAAAGCCTGAAGGGCAAATAACAGGCAAGAATGAGTAGTGTGAAGCCCTGGATGAATATAAACCATGGGAAGGCAGGCTAGGTCGCGCGTCGTCTTCCATCTTCAAGGTCTCCTTTAAGGTCTCGGTTAACCCGCTCACTGCACTGGAGAGTAAATGGCCTCTTTAAAAAAAAACGTTGAGCAACTCCTGCTTCTAACACTGCCCCAACCCCCTAGTATCCAATAAATTGTAGTATTATATGGTGTATATAACTCTGACCTCAAATTAACCTTGGTTGAAGAGGTAACCTTCTCGTTATAAGCGAAGTTAGAGGATGGGCTTGTGGTCCAGCGGTTAAGACGACGCCCTGGTTAGGCGTAGATCGTGGGTTTGAATCCCGCCAAGCCCAGTTTTTTCCATATCCTCTAACTTCGTTTTCCCCTAGTATCCGACCGGTCTTACTAGTATGTTCCCCTGCTGGTTGTTGGATTATATTTTTTAAAAACCGTCCTTCTAGCGTCGTTCTCGATCTCATCATATCAAGGAAACTCAAATAGTTACTGCTAATCTCAAGGTTTATCAGGAATACCGTCTACTCACGACTGACACATTACATCGCCGTGAAGACGGGAATAAACATGGGGATATTACGTAGAAAAACCAGTAGGCTTATAGATCATGGCAACTGCCAAGCCATTACAAAGAACGTTGTTCGCCATATTTCTGATATATCCAATGGCCTCAATGACTGTGTACATTTTACACCTAAACCTAAACCTGACATGAAAGCAAACACTCGCTAATATATGCACGGAGAAGCGAAGCTGTTACCTGAGCTGAGAAAATTGTAACCTGAAAAGGGTCGCAAAATCCCAGCCCTTCATTTAGCAAAAAAGGCTTGGGGAACAAAGTAGTGGTAATACTCAGCAGGGGACACAATAGGCCTCAATGTACACCCAAATAAGAAAAGAAAAGCGCAACAACCAGTCAGCAGACAAGAACAAGTTTGGTTCTTGAACAGGGCAGCAGCTTGTCTGGGCATGTTCTCTGTACATCGTGATTAATTCTTGTATCTCTCTTCAAGTTACAACCGGATGATGGCTGGTTGGCAGCAACATATTGCAGCGATGTCTCCAGTCTTCTCGATTTTGACATGTCCTCTTCAGCTCCACATAGAACGTTATCCCCAAATCATTTTTAACTTGTTGGAGATATTCGTTTCGTGGCCGTCCCCGTCGATTTACGCCTCCCCTCAATGACGCAGCTGACTAAGTTATTATGCCGAAGTAGGTGTCCGATCCAGCGTGTCCTCCTAGTGGATATGGATGCAATAAGGGTCCTTTTTTCATTTATTTGGGTTAGGACTTCCTCATTAGTTACATGGTTTTGCCAAGGTATTCTCAAATTGCGGCGATAACACCACATTTCGAATGCTTCTATTTTCTTGACATAGTTTTTCGCTTATGCACCATGTTTCATGTTTCCCGTCCATATAGTAGAATGCTCCACACAAGAGACTTAAACATTCTTTTCCTGAGTCTGATATTTATATTGTTAGACTGAAAATTTTTCGTCTTTTTATTGAAAGCGACTCTTGCCTGGTGCAATCTATACTCAATCTCTTGGATTGACCTGCCGTCAGAGGTAATTTTGCTACCTAGGTATGTGAAGGTTTTAATATTGCTGAGTGAAATGCCATTCAGTGCTCTTTGTGCTCTTTGTCTCGTCAGTGCTTACTACCATCACTTTGGTTTTGAATTCTTGTTTAGACATTGCTTACCTTCCTTCGGACAAGAATTGAAGTCTTAAGGCGGCTATTCCACCGACCTCGTTTTTCATAATGCAAGTGCATGACGTGGTAGCAGACATCATTAATATGTCTCTACCATATTATAACTTAATTTATAATAGATAAGTTAAGTATCTACATTATAGTCTCCCTAAAATATGGCAGAGACTTATTAATGATGTCTGCTACCACGTCATGCACTTGCATTATGAAAAACGAGGTCGGTGGAATAGCCACCTAAACCGAAGATCTACAACATGACTGTCTGGTTGATCAATTTTGAGCCATTGGCCAACTGGTGTACGTCCTCGATGTCAACCTACACGGGCTACAAGCGATAATGGACAAGCTTACCATTGGCGGAGTGTAACAGGAGGAAGCATGACTTAACCAAGTACAGATATACGAGTCTACAGGCCCTGTGCATTAAAGGCAAATCTACTGCAACAGACATCCAACAGTACTTCTTGGAGATCTGACATTGGAGTAGGCCTAAATGGGTTGGTGCAATGGCAGATCTCTGGGTAGTACTATCGCAGTAGATCTGCCTTTTCCAAAAGTGGTGTGGCTGGTTCTTCAACCACTAGTGACTAGGTAGTTACTTCAGGGTGGGGTAGGGTGACAAAGAAGTGGTAGAAGACGATTGTTACGCGGCAGTACGAAGGGGAAAGTGGTAGAATTTAACAGAAGACTAGGTTCGAGGGCAGAAAGTTGTGTATGGGACAAACGTCCCTCCGGGCTGACTACGCCAACCTGAATTATTGTGCCATGAAGACGAGTAATAAGAGAACTTGATACGATAGGCCTGCCTGCAACTCAAACCTGGCTGAATAGGATCTACCTATGACGAGTTGCTATAGGCATTTGTGTTCTTGGTCGCACCTGCATTTTAGAGTACATATTATTCCTTATTCAACAATGAGGATTCTCAGTGCGGTGACTCACAGAAGTAATTTGCGCGTGCTTAGTTATTGTTTATTGTATACAGTATTGTAATTGTCCGTTTTCACTGGAGAAAATAATTCAAAGCGGGCCAGACCGACCGCTACTGGAACATCTCTGTCGATAAGCGAAAATCATCTAATTCCCCATGCAGTCTAACATGCTGTGCCTTCATGTTTGATAAAACTAGTCGTTTCTTAACACCCATGTTGAGCTTCCGACAACAGCGTGCTTTCTGAGCTTTCTCTAGCGCATATAAAAGATATCGCCTCCATCTAGTATTTCTTCATAAGGAACAATCCAACTTTTTAGTTTGCAGATTTCCAGGTCACTAGCTTCCTTCAGGTAAATATTTTATTTTGATTTTAGTCCAATTACTTACATTTCTTTCTGACGTTTAGGGTTTAGATTTATTTTTTAAATGAAATTAGGCTCCTAAGAGTTTCTTTTCGACAATGTTTTACATACCATGGTACCACCTATTGTATTTCACACGAACAAAACTCTGGTTGACTGGTTAGCTGATTTAAATTACAGGGTTAGTCGATGGGATGGTTATATTTTATCCCAGTGCGTTGTTAAGGACCTTGGTGCCGTGGTTTTCTGGGACAGACAGTAGGCACCCTAAGCTAAGCATTTAACATGTGACAGTTTTGAAACGGAATCCTCTCCCCCCCCCCCCCCCCCACCCACTGTGACGTCACAATTGTGTTCACCAAATCTTCAATTCTTTTCCTCAGCTTAAAAGTGTAGGATGTGAAGGTGCTGTGTATTTTTGCTAGCTGCACAGGATATTGTTAAGAGGACATGCTACGTAGAAAATTAGCACCCCAAAATTTGTTATTTATATTGACTTTTTATGTTTTATTTAATTAACAAAGAAATTTATTATTGATTTGGCTCATGTGAGTTGTAGAAGACTATTTGCCGGGACATGTAGAGTAGTGGTAGAGACTCCGACTTGCACCCGATTGGTTGTTGGTTCGTGTCCCACACTTGCTAAATTTTCTGGCTATGCTTCGGAAGGCATGTAAAGCAGGCGGTCCCAGGTCTCCTAGTTGAGTGTAAGATATAGCCCTAACTCCGCTAGGTTGGCTTAGTAATAGAACAAAAAGTCAATAGTTATTTCTTTATTTACATCATTTGCATCATATTATAATAGGAAATATTAAATTTTTTGTACCCTAGTTCTTTCATAAAAACCATTGGGGACGAAAATGGAAGTTTTTGGAAAACTACACAAAACCGAAAAGTAAAAATACCCGATCATATCATTATATGAGGAATTTAGTAGTCTTCTATAACTTAAATGAGCCAAATTTTGTATAATTTGTTAAGTTAATGAAATAAAAAATAAAAAATATTTAATTTTGGGGTGTCAATTTTCTCCGTAGCATATCCTCTTAAAATACATTTCATTACCTAATCAAGCCCAAAATTATGCAGGCTCTCCACCAGACAAGCTTAGACTGCGTAATAAGAACGTAGACATATTCCTCCTTGATGCCTTTATTTATAAGCTATGGTATTAGGTGTAGGCTAAGCCGGACTACCTTGAACTTTGACGGAAAATATGATGAAGATTACAGTCTAATCGCGTCACTATCTGCCAATTTTGCTAAATTATAATAATAATTATTCCAGGAATTCGGCATTTTCCTTTTGTAATTGTTATGTATTTTTCCATTGTGTGTGAAACATTAGTCTCAGTTATGGACTACTGTAGTGGTTGCCAAGTTGGTATATTATATGCAAGCCCCTACACCTCCACATGATTTGCTTGTGGCAGTGGGGACCAATAGAAGATCCGCCATCTTTTGGCCTCAGATTTTCGCGCCAAATGAAACTCTATAGTTATCTTATGGTACCTAACCCAACATTTTTAAAACAAAAAAAAATGTGTCTTTATTAAATATTTAGGCTGTCTAACTTCACTATTATAATTAATAGGCTTTCCTAAAATAGCTGAAAATTATGTGGATTAAAAATAAACAATAGCATCAAAAAAGTTCAATCATCCAAAACAACAACTATACTGTACCCAATGAAATTAAAAATGTAGCAAATGCAAAATTAAATTATAGGCAATAATAACAGGGCAACAAAAAGGCATTTTCTCTTAGTTTTTAAATGAAATACAGAATACCCCCTGCTGTGAGCCCAAAAATGGCGGAAATCAAATGACCATGCGACACTAGCGCCAATGGTACTTCTAGTATATTATATTAGAAGTTCTTTGATTATATGCCACTCTACCAGTCCCTAAGAGTAGGGTTGCCAATTTTTTTTCTTGGAAGTAAAATATATCTGGATTTTGATAAAGTAAAAAATAGTACAGTATTACAAAAATAGAGCACCCATTACGGTATATAACAATAGCCTACTATTGCATTTAAAACAACATTTTTTTATGTTTTCCGAGTGTTGTTAGAACCGATTTTTATTTTATTGAAAGCCTCTTCACACTTTAACTCATAATTATTATAAGATACATAATTATACAAAAGTACGGTAGCTCATTCCAGATAAACGCATAGCAATGCATTCCTGTCATTCCGCCAAACCATTTTTTTTTTTTTTGTTTCTTTCATATTCCAGAAAAACTGTATTTTTGCGTACTCTAAGTGACTTCCACTTTGTAGAGTACCGTATGCATGTATAAAATTGAGTGCAATGCTCTGATTCAGAGTACAGTTGGCAACTCTACTATAGAGACTTGCAGTATGAACCGAAAGTTGAAGGTCCCACGGGAGAAAAAATTCACCGGTCCGTAACCCTGTAATAGGCACCTTGCCTTAGTTACCTTCATGGGTGAAGCCGGCCGCCATACCAAGTTGAATCCAACGGACCAGAGCAGGTTCAAAGCTGCAGACAACTTGGTCGTGTGCACAGTGCCGGTAGGGAAACATGGTAGGACTTGTCCTGGTCACCTCCGAACTAATCGTGTGACTTCACTGTGTTTCCCAAGTGGTTCGGAATCCACTATAATCAGGAGGTCCACTGTCCTATGGGCTGGCATAGGACAGTCAAGTCGGGGTCGCTCTATGGGTCCAAATATGAGGCCTAAGTCGTTATTAACCCGACGAACCCTATACCATCATGGGTATAGAAAAATGAACTGCCAACATATCGCTGACCATCGTAATCCATTCCAGCAGTTCAGCCTAGTCTAAAAGAGAATGCTGTGGGTGTTAAGATTGACTTATTTGAATAATAAAATAAAAATTATTAGGTACTCAGATTTTGATGCAGGATCTTGAATGAGACTAAGATTAAATACGATTTTTTTTTAACAGGGCTGAATTATTGTGGTTTTACGCATTTTCAGAGCAATAAGGGTTCTATATTATAGGTGATCAATACCATTGAGCACAAGGGGGTCCCCGGGAGAAAATTTGTGAAAAATAGGACTGAAATAGTGGGGTTTTACGCATTTTTAGGAACCTAATGGGGGGCTGTAGCCCCGTAGATCCGCGCCTGCTGCCATGGTATTTATACGGAGCAGACAGGAAACAAAATGTTCCCGCGCAAAAAACTATAGCCCAATCTTAACAGCTGCTGATTTATAGAGAGAATAAGGGGCTTGGCCGTTATCACATCCAATTAAGACTGTCGCAACTCTGTAGACTTATATCAAACTCTTTTGTACTAGGACTAAATAAAGTCGGATTTAATCTGGGTGGGTTTTAGACGAACTTCGAACTCATCACGCGGCACTTTAGTAGAAATTCTCGTGGTGACCTTCGCAGACAGCCCGGTTAGGACGTGTTTTTTTCGCAATTGTATAGCCAGTACGTATATGTAGACTGCTGACAAGGCCTTAGCTTGTGTCCTTCGCCGGCATACTGGGTTATAGTCTTTCTTATTGTGCGCCATACTCGCCATGCACGGTCAAAGACTTAGTTAGACAAAGCACGTACATTTTATCCGCTTGCCAGAGTCTACTGAATAGCTTTCAGGTAGGCTAGCTATTTATTTGTTATACGACATATTTATAGTCATTCTTCACACACTCAGTATGTAATCACATAATAAAGTAAAGTAAAGTAAAGTAAAATTTATTTATCGAGGAATACATTCTACATACATAATATTATGTATAGGTGAAACACAGGCTCAAGGCGAGGCAGAAGGGGCGCAGGTAGTTCGTTAATTACTATAAGGTATAGTGAAAGGGTTGCGAACAAGGCCGTAGCCAGGATTTTTTTCGGGGGGGGGGGGGGGAATTTAGAAATTTCATTGGGTATTACATAGTGGTTTTTATTTTTCCTCTCAAACTCCGATTATATCTAGTATGAAGCCATTTCATTTCGGGGGGGGGGGGGGGGCGTTTGAAGCCCCATGAACCCCCCTTGGCTACGGCCATGGTTGCGAATGCAGTTTGATATTTACCATTTGTTTGTTAACCAAGGCGGGGATTCCATCAACGTCAATAGTGATAGTAAATGCTTTTTGACATGGTAGCAGACATTTTTAGGCAGTCTAAAAATGTCTGCTACCACGTCAAAAAACATTTACTATCACTATTGACGTTGGTGGAATCCCCGCCTTATACGATATATTCATAGTCAATCTTCGCACACTCAGTACGTAACCCTTTAGTATTTTAATATTATATAATATAAACAAAGTGACTTGTTAAGTATAAATTGTTAATGCACTTCATAACTTAATAACTTAAAAATGTCGGGGTTCCGGTCGAAAATGCGTGAAATTCGACATTAAAATTTCAGTGACAGGCTAAGTTGTCTATATTATTATTATATATATTAACTTCTATAGGCTTACTACTTTATACATTAGTTCACAAAAAAATGTAGGCCTATACATTATTGGAAAAATATTTGGCTTACAACTGACAACGAGACGTGTATTCATTAGGTACTTCTCCCAAAAAAATAATGTAAGTGCTATAAATTTTTCAAAAATAAATCTGGCACTCCTACGACCCTCCTAGCCATTATGCGTCTACCCAACACTATTAATTTTATAGGTCCTAAATGTTAGGCATTAAAACAACACTCCTATAGCAAAATAAAACTTCCAGTCATTCTATGAATGTCGAAGTAATAAAACAAACAATAAAGAAACATGTTTGTAGTAAACTTCCATGCAAATAACCCTGTTGAAACTGATACAATAACTAGATGCGCCACTGTATTCAAAGCGAAAAAAACACCTTTCCCTGCTCGTCAGGCAGGAGCGTTATCAGGAGTACACATGAATGAACCCGATTGATCGAACCCAAGCTTTCTTCCTTCCTACGCCACTATCTATGGCCGGCCCACTACTAACAGCCGCTAACTCCTCTATATCCACTTCATTGGCAGGTCTCCTCCGGTCACCGCAGAAAGGTCTTCCGCAACAGCTCTTCGGTTGGTCTTCGTAGCTCATCCAGTGCCCTCAACCTTTTCATCGGCCACTGATCGCCCAGCGGTCTGTCTCTACCAATCACCACGGCATCCTCCGCAACGGCTCGCTCTAAATGGACTCGGAAAAGGTTCAAGACTGAGTTTATTACGTAAAGTATACGCGGTCTTTGCAAATTTTCGAGTTCCTCCTGTTGTGTATCTGTGATAGTTGTCCAAAGTGCCCCTGCGGTGTTTTGTTTTTATTTATTAATTTTTTGTGAGCTTTTTATACTATTATTGTGAACATGGTTGGGACGGATGATAGGAATGGAGAGCATCGCTCGAGTCAGATGGAATTTGCAGAGGAACCCTTCAAACCTTCGGGTAAGTTATTTTCATTTTATTTCTTACATTTTATATCAGTTGCAAACATTAACCTAAAATAGACCTAACACTGCAACTTATGAAATTATATAGCTGTGACAGTTAGATACGACTTGTTTCAGGGGTGAGTGTAACGGCTTGTTGACGGACCTTTTTACAACCTGGTTGAGTTCTACTCCAGAAACTGGATGGTGTTAGTGCACCTACCTCCCCCCCCCCCACCCTTTCGGGCGACTAATTTAGTATATTTATTCGTCGCAATCTCATTGAGATTTGGGAATTGGAACATGGTCGATCTGGATTTGGCTGGTCAGGGACCTTAATGTGTGTATTTATTATGTATATTTTTATGTATTTAGGCCTATTATGTATATATTATTATTATGTGTGTATTTGTGTTGCTCTCTAGAAGTCTAGAAGATTTTAATGATGAGACTAGTTTAGTAACATGATCTGAAGCCTCCCGTTTCTAAAGCAGGGTCACGATTGTTTTTTATGTCTGTAAGGCACCGCTATCACATGCATGGCGATGCCTACCCTGGTGCTTCCTTACTTAACGTGTCCCGGCCTAGGACATGCTGATCCAAAACAATGCGTCTAAGGATACGGCGGGAATTACCCCTTCCACCTCCGGGCCAAGCTACAACCAAGGCAATGCCCAGGTTTTGATTTGGGGGGGGGGGGGTTAAAAATTTTTTTGTACATAATTTGTTAATGAATTAATGGATAAATTTATTTCGGGGTGGGGGAGGAGCCCGGACCCCATGGACCCCCCCCCCCCCTGGGCACGGCCATGGCTAAACAATGCCTACCCTGGTTCACTGAGGAAATAAGTTACAAAGCCCTCAGAATCAACTGGGGTTTCCCATTAATCCATGAATACGATACATTTATAGCCTGGCAGTCCTTGTTTTGCCTGGTGAGAGATCGTAAAAGATTAAAGAGTGTACAGCCTGTAGGAAATTGGCAGCCCGAAATTTAATACTTTTTATTTTTTATTTTATTAACTAAGCATGTTATTAAAGATATGGCTCATCAAAGTTGTAGAAGACTACTTCATGCATCATATTATAAGATATTTTTAATTTTCGAAATTGTAATTTTTTCATAAACATACGAACATTTTATAAACCATAACTTTTCACGTATAATCGATTTTATAAAAAAACTACAATTTCGAAAACTAAAAATACCTTATTACATGATGCATGAAGTAGTCTTCTACAACTTTGATGAGCCATATCTTTAACAACATGCTTAGTTATAGTAATTATGTAAAAAATAAAAAGTATTAAATTTCGGGCTGCCACTTTCCTACGGGCTGTACACTCTTAATTGCGGAAAAATACAACCTATAAGAAGATTTGCATTCTTGTTTATGAACGCGCCTATAGGGTGTAATATAGTTACGTAAACGCCATGTTGGCACATTGACATTTGTGCTGCTTATTGTCAATGCCACATGCCTACCATCTGCCATACAACGCAACTGTGCTGTGTATAACCCATTGTTGACTATAATATAAGTCCTATTCCATCTCCATACTGACCATACTGCCTACCTAATTACATTTACAACAAGACAACCCATATCGCTACTTCGGAAGAAGGACACAACTCAAAAATTGTCAATTTCGAGTTAATAACGTTTAAATATTTTTAAAAAAAACATGTAAAACGGCGTTAATGTAGTGTGTATATTTTCCGCACGAATAGGAAGTTGTATTATTTGGTGGGAACTGTCAGATAATTCACCATAAAAAAAACTTTAACTTCAATTTCTGTAAATTGATAGATTTAGAAAGAAAGAAAATTTTCTTTATTTTCCATTTTCCTTTCGGCCCACTCTTACAATTTGTCCTTTTTCTTCCGAAGTAGCGATATGTACGTTTTTCAATAGGTAGGCAGGCGCACCGTACCGTACCGTATGTCCGTACAACGATTACCTCAGTATACGAGTATACTGGCGCCATAGAGTTAATGTTTTTCATTTAAAAAATTGATAAGATGAAGTTTTATAAATATTTAAACTATGACATAACGTACATATAGCCGTTAAAAATTAACCTTCATCCATCTATTTCAGATAAGTACCGTAACCATCTTTCTTCGCAAACACTTAGCTGTCATTAAAATTGATAGAAGTGCTTCTGAAAGCATCACTTTTCAATTTTTATCTTTATCCCCATAATCCATTGAAATATTTGTCATTTCAGAATGGAAATCAATCAAATCCTCAATGCCATATTATTATGCATACGAAATGTTACTTTTGCAGTCACTTGTATCGTATCTCAGGTACGGTACCTGTCTTTTAAATAGAGTAGGATATCTGAGATAACATAACTATATCTTGACACGTGCCGTCCCATGAGGCGGCCGCCTTCGGCGCCAAGCCCTAGGGGCTCCTAAGGACGCATTAGTCGTCATGAATCCCATTACCAATAGATAAAAATTCCTGGAAGAATGCTAACATGACAAATAGTTTGTTATGTTGAAATTTGCAACCCACTGAGTTTTGCAAACATGGATCCATATTGAAGCTTTTATTTTATCTCATATTTTTATCTCTTTGTCTTTTTTTGGGGCCCATGAGCTATCTATTGTATTTTATCTTTAGAACTCGGCGTGATTAACAACAAATTTCACTGGGCCGACCAATTCATTAAAATCCAGAGACAGATTTCTCGTAAAGCTTCATTCAAGGCCAGAGTCAGTCCAAAGAGACAAGACTGCTTATCTTAGTATGGAATTGTCTGCAGTCCTGCAGATTTACAAAAACAATCTTAGCCTTTGTTATTGGCCTCGACTTGACAAAACATTTGGGGGTGGTCGGATCTTGAATTTCAAGTATACAGAATTCAAAATTAAAAATATTTTGTAGGAATAGTCATATATTTTTGACAAAATTAATTAATTTGTCTTTCTTTCCAAAGCCGCTAAGGCATGAAACTGGTCAGTCGTCTGGTGATAACTCCATTAAAAAAAATGTAGCTTTCTTCAAGAGGACATGCTACGTAGAAAATGAGATGAAATGGGGTTTCTGACGTAAAAATATTTCAGATGGGAAAATGTTAATTTCCTGAATTTTTCATCTGACCACTTTCATATCTTTGCGACTGACGAATGAGAAATTAATTTAAAAAAATGTCAAAAATACATGAACAATTTACAAAATATTCTAAAACTTCTCTTATTTTTAGTCTAGTGTTCTGTTCTGCTGCAAACCAACCCCTAGCGGTTGTGCACCATAAGAAGAAGTTCTGTTCTTATAGGCAGCATTTTAATGTTTGTTTTATGTGGGTTTGGCTAGGTTAGAGTTTTTAGTGGCAAACGTACGAAAAATTGAAAACTCTCTAAAAAATATTAATTTATCAATGTGAATTTCCCGCGCATTTTGCACTCATTTGTTTAAAACAATTGAATAAACCCCGGTATTATTATTACATATGTTTTTTTTGTTTGTTTGCGGTATTTTAGCGTCGACCTAATAGATCTATTGCGACCGCTTTTTCACCTTATTACCCGTCTAAAATACCCGATCTCTTTAAAAAGATACGGGTTAGCTTTACGGGGTCTCGACGTATGTTCTCTAACTCCGACCCAGGTAATCCTATGGTCCTTAGGCGATGTCAGGCTAGAGCTTCACATTCTAATATAACATGTTCTGCTGTCTCGTCCTCCATATCACACTACCTGCATAGACGGCTACCATTGTAGACTTTGATTCTGTGCAGGTGATGTCTCAAGTTGCAGTGACCAGTCAGTAGTCCAACTATTTTCCTTATCTCTAGCCTACCAAGTAACAGTAGGTGTTGAGTGAGTTTCTTGGCTGGTAGGATTCCGAGTTTTTTAAGTCCTCGTATTATAATAATCCCAAATCGCTGTCTTGACATTGACCATCGCATTTGACCCTTACGCTTTGACCCTAATCACTATTTTATGAATACGTAAGCTGTGTAATGTACTATGTACTACGCTCGGCACTGACGATTGATAGTGCGGTTTATACAATCAGCTTAACTTTTGACCTCGAGAATCACTTGAGCTATAATACAATCTTCATTGGCTATTAAACCGCTCCTTTACAGTGAAGGTTTATTCCTTTCGTAAGTTGGAAGTATACTTTAATTAATTAACTGAGAGAATGCTGAGTCTGTGTTAATTTATGCTAAATTATGCCTATACCGCTATACGGCTCACCACCAGTTGTCCACGGTTATATTGATTCTTTGTAATATAGACTATAAGCCTTGTTATTCTCAAAATGCGTAAAACCTCACCATTTCGGCCCTATTTTGCAAAAAAATTTCTCCCGGGGGGACAAGTGCCTCCCCTTTTTATGAGGTCTGGGACCGCCTCTGGTGTCGAGTTGCGACACGTCTCCGACCGCAAGGTGTGTAGAGACTCGCACAAGTACAAGCAAGCTACCACCTTGCCATCGTAGTCGCTTAACTATCATAGCAGATTTAGAAAAATTGCCTGTGGTTTTAGGCTACTGTGAGTATATAGTTTCAATTCAATGACTGTAGGTATCGGAATAACCTCTTCAGTCGCCTCTGTAGGTAATACCTGCGTAGAGTTACGACAGGTCATGATGTGTAGAGACTCGCACAAGTACGAACAAGCTACCATTATGCCATCGAAGTCCAATAGTCAATTAATTACATATATTATATTTTTTTACATCACATTGGAGGCGACGCCCCGGATAGGCGTGGATCGTGGGTTCGAATTCCCGCCAAGTCCTGTTTTTTCCATATCCTCTAATTTCTATATAATATTTTCTATCAATACAATGTCTATAATATCTATTAAAATATTATATCTACTGTATATAGACATTGTCCATTCTTCGGGTATAGTTATAATGTCAAGGACTGCGCCTGCGCGTCCATTGTAATACTTACCTCCAATTATGCCATTGTTATACAAACCCAGCACTTATTTAAACCACACTTAAGAGTTAATTCTATGAATGTGAAATAGACAAACGCATTTTAGTTCATATGGTAATTTTTTCCATTTGCATGCGTTTAACTGTCACTTCAGTGTCGCAGTCTGTGTTTCCAACAAACCCATAATTGACGGCTCCGCTCGAATAAAGTCTATTGGGACAGTTTTCCAAGTTAATAATTACTAAGACTTTCACGGTACGTTACGTGATAGAATCTGGAATGATATGGTCGTTCTGAAAGAGTATTTTAAAACGTTTCGTTTAGCTACTTGTACCAATATCAATCCAGACGAAGAGAATAAATGGCCTATCATTGACGGCTCCGCTAGAATAAAGTCTGTTAAGGAATATAACAGTTTATCAAGTTATTTATCCTCTTAATTAAATGTGCAAGATATGATTATTTTGGCCAAGTTCTTCTCATGTTACACCTTGCTAAAAAAAAAAAAAAACATTCGCTACATTTGCTGTAGTATCAACTTAATAGCCCACAGTTGGCTTCACAATATATTAGCTACTTCTACCAATATCAACCCAGACGGTGTCAATAAACAGCCTTACTATCGTGCTACTTTCGTCAGTAGTAAAAGCATAGACTTAATGATTAGGTAAAAGAAATGGAGTAAATATTGACTCATCTTCGAGAAAGTGGCCCATCGTGTGATTAGTTGGCTACTTGAGATAACAATGAGTGACTAGCGTCAAGAGTCTGTATGCCTATTTCCTATCTTGGAGAAAGAAATAATTTTAAAGTCAATTGTTGCATTGGACCTGGAGTTCCAGGAACGAATAATACAGTAAATAAAGAAATTGTTATTCGTGCTTGGTTGCATAATCACATTTCTTCAGCAAATTATGAAACTGGATTCTCGCAAGGCTGTGATATTTGTATTTGAGTACCTACGCAATGATACCTGAGAGAGAAAGGGTTATAATTATAATTCAATTAGATCTAATTTCTTGGACAGAGTACAGACAAGTCAATAACTTATAATTTAACGTATGACCCGCATTTTTTGTCCCAGCCAGAGCCTTGCCTTGTCCCATAAAAGTAAACAAAAAATAACAAAAACTTAGAGTTTTAGAAAAATTTGTTATAACAACCCGAATTAGTAAAACCCAAATAATCGTTAAGAAATTAACTTTGTCTAAGAAACCCACTTGTGTTAGTATATAACCCTGAGCGCTTTCGGCAAGAACTGCCATCTACAGAGGGAAACCCACTAGCACAGTTACACCTTATCTGCGATTTGAGACTTGCTCAACTCGAGGAGAAGATGCAAAATTTTTCTAAAACTCTAAGTTTTTGTTATTTTTTGTTTATTAATATGAAATACCACGAAGTCACGAGTAATCTAATTATTTATCCCATAAAAGTAGCTTAAATGAGGTACTGTAAACTTCTCTTAAATTTTTAAGAAAGAAAGAAAATTGTCCCGTGCGTCTACGGATCGTGATAAAATTATCTTGCCCCTTTTCCCGCCAATCCGGCTTTCAGCAGCCTGATCAAGGCGATTATAATACCGGGGTTAAATAAATACCCTAGGATTAACGTATAACTGTAAACAAACAAATTTTAAATAGCACTTTCCATTATAAAATTATCTTGTTTACATTTTTAAAACCAGGGGATTAAATAAATACCGGTATTATAATCGCCTCGATCAGGCTGCTGGAACCATAATGCGGTACTGTACAACATTGTAGATCAATTAAAAAATACACAAAAAATTAAAACATTGTGTGGAAAGAACGTTGTTCCACCACTTATTTTTTAATATGCTGAAAAGATAAATCGCATTAACAAATTTATTTTACGGTATGAGCAATTATGTGGAGTATACCCCCAATGGCCACTACTCACTACTCGCTTTTGTGCAAATTCGATCTTCAAGGAAATATTATGTTAATTAATATTTAAAGTTATCATTTGATATAAAAAATCAAAATTCAATAGAGTACATTAGAAATAATGAATAAAATTTGAGTTTAGGAAACAATGCAAATGGCCGCGGGAATCCTGCCGACTGGTAGACTGTTGCCAGTCCATATGTTTATACATCCATGCCTACTATGATAAGTTAATGTGAAAGTTGAAATAGATCAGATATAGCATTGGAAGTTGATTCAGTCAGGTTATTCATAGTTGTTTATGTATTGAATAGAGAAGAAAGAGTCGTCGTTATGGCTGATTGATTCCCCCGACAAACTACAAGAACCGGTACGGACGAACCTGTACATGCCTATTTATCAATTAGTATATAGGTAAAGCCCTCTCTCTCTACACTCAACTAGGAAGACTCGGGACCGCCAGCTTTACATGCCCTCCGAAGCATGGCCAGAAAATTTAGCAAGTGTATGACTCAAACCTTCAACCTTTCGGGTGAAAGTTGGAGTCTGTACTACTACTCTACATGCCCTGGCACCGCAGGTATACCGTAATAGATGATGAGTAATGGGAAAAAAATTCCCCGTTGGGTTAAATTTCGGTGACCTTTTGTTTTGTTTTGTTTTGTTACTCTATTTAACATCTAAAACTCTAAGTTAGAAAGCATCGATAGAAAGGCTCCGACATTTTTTATGATTATTATTGTGCCTTTTATTAAATCAATAACGACTACTATACGTAAACGAATTTAAAAAACTTAAAAATTTGTTGGAGCCACTTGAGAATAAATTTTTCATTTTTATTTTGGAGGGTATAACCTCCAAAATTAGTCCATAGCCTATAAAAGGCGGACTGAGAGTGTGCTGGGTAAACAAGGATGTTATTCATTGCCTATCAAACACAAGGACGGATACAGGGGGGGGGTAGCTGCCCCCCCCCCCCCAAATTTGGTAAATCTATTGTAAATTAATTTATTACGCTCTGATTTAATCGATCCTACATATGTTTTTCCTATTTTGACCCACAACTAACACCCCCCCCCCAAAAAAATGGGCTGGATCCGTCCCTGAATTCGAACAAGTAGGCTATCCACAGATGATTGGAACGCAACCTAAATCTACATCCCGGATTCCCAGTGACAAAAACTTTAAGAGTAGCGGTGGGGGGTGTAGACTTAAAATAACAATAATATCGGAAGTGCGGAGCATACACAACAAACGGAGGTGACAGGCCAAAATAGAATCCAACACAATTGGGCAGCGAACTTTGAGCCCGCGCCAAAAATTTCAGTAAAATCTATTTTATCGAATCTGACTGGCCATAACCTATTGACAAATTTCAGTTCTATATTCCTAGCGTGATTCGGAAGAATTTTGAAGGAAAATCGCGTAGCCCGGGGTAGGCCTATAACCAAGGCCGTAGCCAGGTTTTTTCGGGGGGGGGGGGGGTTAGAAATTTCATTGGGTATTACATAGTGGTTTTTATTTTTCCTCCCAAAATCCGATTATATCTAGTATAAAGCCATTTCATTTCGGGGGGGGGGGGGGGTGAACCCCATGAACCCCCCCCCCTTGGCTACGGCCTTGCCTATAACAACTTCCTGTATTGTTTACAATCACAATGTATGAATGAAGTTGTACGATAAAAATATCTCCGTGTGACCTTTTTTGTCAATCACCAGCTTTGATATTACCGCTGTTTTTATATATACCATTACGTTCTGCTATTCGGTCTAGTTACTTGCATATTGATGTTTTGCCAGATAGGCGAACTATTTTTCCCATTGTGCAAAAATAAGGTATTTTTATTTGAAAACCCCGAGTACTGCTTTCTAGGTCAAGGGGCCTCTGCGTATTTTCCTTGTGTAGCCTACTCACACATTATCTGCATTTTCATTTGTGGTTCATCTCCAATTTCTGTTTACGTCTTCTTCTTTAGTTTCAATCTAACGATTGGTTTGCAGCAAATCGTTCCACCTCCTCCACTCCTCCCTGTCTTGGGCCGTGCTCTTTACTTCCAAGTAGGTTCCGCATCTCATATCTTTCTTGAGGTCTTCTGCGTACGCTTTCCTTGGTCGCCCTCTTGCATTAGTGCCTTCCTTCTTGTCTGATCAGGTTGTAACGACGTAAAGTCGTTTTGTGGTATTTATTTGATTTCGAAAACCAAATAGATACTTTACAGTGATTTCCCTCTTGGTAAATGGAAAAATAAAACTTCAAAACTTTCCGCCAAAATGTTATTTTTAAATATTTGTCTGGTGACACGACTTTTTCTTGTTGAAATTTGAGAATAGAGATCGGCAATTTTTCTTTGACTAAAGAGTGATAATTTAATTTGAAAAGGGAATCAATTATCCATTGACACCGCAATTCAAGAGATGGAGTGAGTGAACGTCGGGGGTCGACAGGGCTCCTCCCCCTCGCTGATGGGATCCTCCTGTCTGAGGCGAGAGGGGAGGGAGGAAACGGAAGAAGAATGAGGAACACAAGCCTCCACTGGCCCTGGTGGCCGACCGTTTGTAAAATAGTAGTTTGTAAGAAACTAAGAATAGAAGAAGGAACCCATGGCCGGGAGATGAACAATTATAGGCTACAATATGTTTTGGTAATTTATTCAAGTTTCATTACAAGGTGACCCATCCATTTTGCTTTTCTCACCGAAATGGAGGTAATTAGGGTTAAAGTACTGAATATTAAATAATCCAGTGCCGTTCTTGAGTGGTTGGACATATATTACTATATTAAGTATATATTGCATTGTAGTAGACTACAGTATACATGAGGAGCTTGTATGCAAAAGGTGATTTGTCACTTGAAACTGTAAATGTAGGAGAGACAAAAAACTTCTCACGTCTCAATGGTTCCACATTATGGGCTGTAATATTTTAATTAATATTATTTAATTTTACACGTTTCGGACCAAACTAACATAACCAATAACGAAGAAGTGTTCCATAGAATAAACGAAATAAGAGCTATTTAGGCCACCATTTCAACAAGAAGAGGTAACTGGATGGGGCATATTCTGAGACACGAAGAGCTCATCAAGAACATCATTGAGGGTATGGCTGAAGGCACCAACTCAAGAGGACGACAGAGGAAGGAGTACCTAGAGGATGTCATGAAGGACCTAGGGTGCCACACCTATAAAGGACTGAAAAGTACCACACAAAACAGACCAGAGTGGAGAAGAAGAATACAACATACAACCAATCCGTCGACTGCAACTCAAGAAGAAGAACATTTGTATTTTGTAGCAGTCAATGAGAAGATTCCAGTGATACCACTAACTCAAGAATTATTATTTTTTGACAAATCGCCTTTTGGATTTACATGCTCCTCATAGAGTATAACAGACAGAAAGGGGCATTTATTATAAGGGGGGATGAGGCGAAATGAGAACATGTGAGACAAAATTAACTAGGTAGGGTACCTATAATATGAGTTGTTGTAATGCATAATTTGCCAGATCTAATAGATGTTGAGGTTAACAGTGAGCGATAAGCGGTTTGGTTGATAAAATTCAAAGTCGTTTAGGGACTATGTCCGCGGCAAGAAATTTATAGCTGGAGGCCATAGCCGTAACCTAACGAAACATTGGTCTTGCCCCTCTCCAAATATACAGTATATCCGCCACTGCAGAGAGACCGTAGTCCGGACGTGCAATGGTTGCTGCTGTGTTATCAGCAGCAGCTGCTAAAAATGCTAACACTCCGTAAGAGCCCTAATTAGGACACCAATGGGTAATTAAGGGCCTCTTCTAATTGCAAGTACGTGAGGACGACGCGGACTTATAAAGTCTTGCCATGCCATTACCTATCTGGCTAGTCGTCACACTTCATGACCTCTCTGATAACTTCAACAAGATAGTGTTGTAATTTTGCAACAATTGCGCTGAGAAATTTCTGACCTATTTTGCCTGAAGTTCATTTTTCCTGATGGGACTCGAAGCTAGCCCGCTCGGTTGTTTGATCCCTGTGAGGTTGAGGGAGACTTGTTTCCTGGGGGAGAAAGATTTTGTAAAGTACTAGTAAGTGGTGCCAAGGGATCCACCCCGCTTTTCGCACGGCCTCTGGGTAGTTGTGCTGGAAGCTTAGCGTCTCGCATTTTGGACGATGAAAACCCGGCTCGCCCATCACCCAGGTTGTAGGGGTTCATACTACCTACCTTATCACAGAGCGTTAGTAGGGCGCTTGTTCCACCAACGTCAATAATGATAGTAAATGTAGTATTGACGTGGTAGCAGACATTAAAGACAGTCTAAAAATGTCTGCTACCACGTCAATTCTACATTTAATATCACTATTGACGTTGGTGGAATAAGCGCCTAAGGGGCCAGAGGCCTTGATAGTTTGGTTGCCAGGGCTGTCGGATTTCGGGTACTTTTGAAGTACCTACCTACTGTACTGTACGTACGTAGGATAAAGTGTGATAGGCTAATAATTGTTCGTTAAAAGAATAGCGGTGGAGAGCCTAATAAATAACTAAGTAGTCTAGACCAAGGGTTCCCAACCTTGTTTGTCCGTGGACCACTAAATTATTCTATGATTTTCCGTGGACTACCATGGCTGTGACAGGAAAATCTAAAATTCTAGGACCAAGATCAAGTAGTTTGTGCGTACAATTAGGCTATGTCCTAATATTTGATTAAATGTTTCGGACTGCTATCGGTTGGATTTTATTGTTCAGTGTCAAGACTTACTGTATTTTACTTCAAATTTCCAATAACTCAGCTGTTTTATTTTCTTATTTCTTACTTTGGTCCGTGGACCACCTGATATACGCCTGTGGGCCACCGGTGGTCCATGAACCACAGTTTGGGAACCACTGGTCTAGACTGAGGTATAGCATGTTGCCTCAGATGGACATGGCTAGTGGCTCTTGGCTTACCTTTTCGACTAAAACACATTTCCCTGCAAAAATGTAATTATGCAACATTGTAATGTAATAAAGTCTTGCTTAATACCAATTACCGTTAGAACCAGGGGTGGCCAAAAATATTATTTTTTTCTTATTAGTAACGAAAAAATATAAAAAAATATAAAAATGCAACGTAACGGTGTAACCTACCCCAAAACATTCGTCATACTATTCACACAAGCAGAACTTTGATTATAACATGGTTATGCAAAACTATTGATATATAACTTTGAGTACAATGGGACAAGACACAAATCACAGAGATGTAAGAACAATGGACTGCCACTGTTTTCCCACTTGTATTGGCCTTTGTTCGAAGTGTTAGGTGTCTCTGTCAAGGCTATCCGAATCCACTTGTAACAATTTTCTTCCCTTCGATAATTCTAGAAGCTTTGTTACACATTGTTCCCATACGCGAGGATCTAAAAAAAATGTCACTTTCAGCGCAGCGATTCCTAACATCGCTTAAATAGTCTCAGTAAGGAATACTGCACGGCACCGCCCTGCACTTGTATATAGCGGTGCCGTCCAGTATTACTCCCTCGGGTACAAGCTAACGGATAGGAGAAACAAAAATACTCGAGCGATAACAAACGACAACAAGATTAATTTTCATTGTTGATTGTTAATTTCGAACGCAAACTAGATATTTCAACTCCAACCTCCAACGATATAACAGCTTGGTACTGAGAAACTGAAAAAAGCAAGTATTATAGTACAACTACCCTACTATTCTGGACGTACCGTACCTATTATTAATTTTTTTTTCATGGACCACCATGTGACAGGAAAATCGTTCAATTCTAGGACCAAGATCAAGTAGGTAGTTCGTGCCTACAATTATGTGTTAATATTTAATTAAATGTTTAGGACTGGCATCGGTCGGATCTTATATTGTACAATAGTTCAGTGCCAAGACCTACTGTATTTAATTAAATATTTCCAATAACTCAGCTGTTTCATTTTCTTATTTCTTACTTTGGCCTGTGGACTACCTGATATACAGTATGTCTGTCAGTCTGTGGAGGTTGGGAACCCCTAACTTGGAGCATTCCTGATGAAATACTGAAAGGTGGTCCCAGGATAGTTCGGGGGAGAAGTGAAAAAAAAAAGCTTGGAGCATTCCAACTGACTAGGTACCCTCCGGGACCTTCATTTGACCTTCCCCGCTGGCGACAACATCGATGAATATTCAAAGTCCCCAAGTGTGGCAAATATTTTGCTTCCCCCCACGTTAAATGTTAAGTATGCAATAAAAAGCGGCGCGAATGAGAATGTAAACAGTGACACCAATGTTGTTTTCGTTCTCAAGAAAGATATAGGAAGGCGTCAAGTATTGGCGGCATGTTGGACGTTGTCTCCAACCAAATCGTATTTTAAACTCAAATTCCTTTACACCTGTCTGCTTCTTTATCATCAGTACTTAGCCCAGACCCGTAACCAGGAGGGGGCTGCAGCCCCCTCCAAAATATTTTAACTATACACTAGATATAATTGAACTTTCCAGAAGTGCGACATTTAACTACATACTATCGCAGCCCTCCCCGAATTAAAATCCTGGTTACGGGCCTCGATGAAGAGGCATTTAAAGAAGAAGAAGAGTGTTAAAAGGTCACACCGATTATTATTATTTTCAGTCCGGACTCTTCTAGCTCTTCGGCCCGAAGGCTATCTAGCTATCAATTATTCCTCGCGTAAACTTATATAAGGGTCATTCTCCGGACCCTAATGTACCTTAAATATTTAATCCTAAATTCTACCACCAAAAGTAACCGCTTTCAAGAGAAAGACCCATATATACGAGCATCCTCTGGGTTAGGGTGCTGCGGTTGATAGCATACCCGTCCATCCATCTATTGGCGCCAGAAACTTAATTTCAGACATTTGTGGACTTAGCCAGTTTTGCTTCTTGTATAAGTGTATAACACTCTTCTTCTCTTTGCTTCAAAATTCAGCCTTCGTTTTTTTTAATCAATAAAACGTGCTCTCCTCTGTGGTTTGATGTCAGTCATCAATTTTCGTTCTCATGGCCGTTTGCACTTGACTTAATGTTTTATTCATTGTCTTTAACACGCACATGATTGCTAATAATTACCTTTCTTCGCTGCTTAAGAGCAAACGGAACCCCATTTAAGTTTGTTTTTTTTTTTGCTGCATAACGACCATTTTCATGAAATATCGATAAATGAGCAATAGCAATATAACAATAAAGCAGAAGTAATGTTCATATACATTTTGCTACGTAATGTTTCACTACAGTAAACATTGCAGATGGGTCAGATTTGAAAGGATCTTCAATCAAGACCGTACCCAGTTTTCAGTTTGCGGGGGAGGGGGGGGGGGGGTGAAAGTCCGTTCTATCCAGTGTTCAAATTCAAATAAATTTATTCCAATTCTTACAAAAATACGGGTTTACAAAAAATGATAAATTGTATCACTAAAATTTAAAATTAAATTTAAATTTGTGTAAAGCCCCCCATGTCTTCAATTGTGTAGCTCTCACATTATTGATATATTTTTTCGGAATCCTAAACTTTCAACTTATTCCGCATGACGTATTTTATTGTACTTTCTATGCACTTCTATGGACTTCACCAGTTGCTTTTTTTTATGGAAGTACCCTCATATAGATAGATGAAGTGCCGGGTTTGGCCTTGACGGGGCCCCTGCGCCGGAATTGTGGGGGGGGGGCTTTCTCGGGCAGAAAAGCCATGCACCCTTACACGAATATTCCATGCTCATTTATAAAATAGAGACACCGGAAGAAAATATAAAGAATACAATAGAGCAAGGTGATTAATCATTAATATTCGAATTTCCCGCCAAGTTTATTTATTTGCTTTAGTTTGTTGTTTTTTTAATCTATTGCGATTTTGTATTTTGGGGCATGTTGTGGGGGTCCTGAGGCCATGGCCAAATCCGGCACTACATAGATGGGCTATGTCGATCTTTGCTTATCTTTTAACATTCACACATGATGCTTGCTTTTCTACTTAGCTTAATTCAGTGCATATGCCTAAGTTAGGCATGCATTCAGTTCGTTTGACGGTGGTTTGTCCTTGAAAATGTGTCGACCATATTTATTTAATGACATTAATTCAAGTGAGTGGGCAGAAACGAAGCATTGCAATTCATCCTACAGTGAGCTTTCAGTCTCATTATACAATACCGTACTGAGACTAACAGCACAAAAATTAGTTCAGACACTAGCTAGAATGAAAGTTTAAGGCTGATAGAGCTATTTTTCAACATCCAAAATTGTTTAGGGGACAGGGGGGGTTCTGAAAAATGGTTCGGGTTTGCTTTTTTAATTTCGATAAATACATTGAATTGCATACATTGTACTTACATAGGACTAGATGTCGGTGGAATAGCCGCCTTATTTCCAGAACCAGAACTATGGGCGTAGCTGGGATTGGATCCAGAGGGGGACAAGTGCAAAAGTTCGATTAAAAATCGATTGGTTTTCGCGGGTTTATTTGCATTTGCATTTTTTTAATGCAGGTATAAACTTTAAAATCTGATTTATTATATCTAGTTTAAATTCCCCGCAATTTTTTGTATTATGTAAATTCATTAAATAATTAAAGAAACCCCAATTCTATCTAGTGTAAACTTGTGGGGGGGGGGGGGTCGACGTGTCTTCCCTGCACCTCTCTGGCCTCTGGCTACACCCATGACCAGAACCCTTTTATATATTTGTGGCTGTGGAAAAGGAAATTTATTTATTTTGCCAATTTACTCGATCATGAGCTTTGTTTTCAATATTTTTTGAAACACGTGCCTTAACTTCACGCATGGAAATATAAAATGGGGATAGTCTGGAATGCAATACGTTGGCTATACCTTGAAGAAAAAAAAATGGACCCATTGGAATTTTTCCATACCAGATCGGTCAACGAAACAGGGCACACCCAAGGCCGTAGCCAGGTTTTTTTTTTGGGGGGGGGGGGGTTCAGAAATTTCATTGGTTTTTCATAGTAGTTTTTATTTTTCCTCTCAATATCCGATTCTATCTAGTGTCAAGCCATTTCATTTCGGGGGGAGGTTTAACCCCCATGAACCCCCCCCCCCCTTGGCTACGGCCTTGGGCACAGCTAATAGGCACCAAAAGATCTCTTGGTCGTTCCCGGCTCCTTCTTTAGGCCTACAAAGATAACCAGTGCCCACATTAAAGAACAAGGAGCTGACGTCACTGAACGACTATTACAAAGCAAGTAAAGAAGAAGTAACAAAAAATTCAGCCCACGTTTGTCATATAGCATGCGCAGATGTCTAGACACCTCCGTTGTACCCGGCCACATTTTCACTTGCCATATCTCTCTGAACTATCTACATCAGTTGGCTGCGTTGAGTGATAAGAGCCCACTCTTTGAGCAGTCACGAAGTAAATAACCGCACTAAAGTAAATACTGTTGTAGATTTTCCCAGTTTAAAAGCTAAAGCTCTGGCACGGGCAAACCTTTCGTTCCGCGATATCCGCCGGCTCGTTTGTGTGTATGTGCAAGTGGGTGAAAAGTGTACGGTGTCTGTGTGCAAAGATGCAATGAGTTTATCAATCTACCACGGTGCTCAAGTGGCGTACTATTCTATCCACGTGCTTTTGCACTAATCGTGTAGCCTTGTATACCATCCGGGTATTTCATGAATTTGCATTTTCACTCACTCCTCTACACTTCTGCTGGTCCACAATATATAGGCCTACTACTGTATATAGTATAGTTGATGTAGGGTCTAATATTATAGCAATTTAATTAATTTAATTAATCCAATTTTGAATTATTGCAGACCAGACTTTAAAAAATCATAAGAGTGTAGGTACGTCCCGTAGGAAATTTAATACTTCTTATTTTTTTATTTAATTAACTAAGCAAGTTATTAAAATATTGGTTCATTTAAGTTGTATAGAAGACAACATTGGGCATAATGTAATATTATTAATTTTTGGTTTTGTAGTTTTTTCATGGTCTAAGTTATTTTACGTGAAATTTTAGCCCTCAATCATTTTTATGAAAAAGCTACGGTAGGTAGGTACCTACCAAAAATTAAAAATACCCTTTATGTAATGCATCAAGTAGTCATCTACAACTTAAATGAGTCAAATCATATTGCTTTGTTACTTAAATAAAATGAAATCAGTCTAAAAATTACGGATTTTGTGATAGGTTGGCACCTATTTCGCCTATTTCACTCTTATACTTCTCCAACTTTTTTAGCTGACATGATCATGTAGCTTATTTCGAAAAATAATTTGCTCCCATTGCCGTAACATAGGTTTTATCCCAAATTTCCATAAGCCAAGCCACGAATGTAGTTGCCAGCAAGCAAGGACAAAGGCTAATATTTTTACTCCCCTTAAAAATATGATTGCAGTGGACAGTCGTTCGGGCAAACTTATACGCGGCTAGGCTACGTTTATAAACCGACCTTAAAAACATTACTACAGAACTAAATAATTTTCCATTGTTATAATTTTATGATCGAGAATGGGATTTTCGATTTAACAAGGTTTAGCCTGCTAAATACCGGATAGTGAATACCCATAGAAAGAGCTTCGAGTTATACATTTTGCCGCCATTTCTGATTGGGTGGTCCGCTCTCAATTATACCGCTCATTATTAACTTATGGAAAATCCTTTGGCACCCTTTACTCCAGCAACCCTATTATGGCGATTTAGGATCATCATAATACCGATGTTTATTTTTTTTAATAACGCATTAGTAAGGTGTCACACTGTGTCACGTGACGTGTTAAAATATTCAAATTCAAATGAATAGATTATTGAAATACAAGCGAATGGTTGCATTGTTTTATAAATATTATAAAACAATAAAACGTACAGGTAGAATTTTGAAATGTAATAAGAATTTTAATTAATGTGTCTACATCTAAGGGAAAAAAATTGAAAATTGACAAAAAATATTAATTTATTAATTTGGATTTCCCGTGCATTTTGCACTCATTTGTTTAAATTTTTTTTTAATAAACCCCGGTGTTAATCCTAAATCGCCATAATAGGGGTGAGAGTTCGTGGCATGGAGCAAATTTTTAATCAGTAGTCCCATTATAGTACGGCATTGTATCGTGAACTGGAATTCAATGAAATTATTGTTTACATGATATGATACGACCTTATAACCCCTTTAGACTATCGATACTGCCGCGTGTTATCGGAAAACGGAACTGATCTTCAGGCGATGCTCGTGTATGCACTTACAATCGGAAAATTAGTATCTTGTGCATACTATATCTAATCTAACCATCAGTACCCTCTTCACTTCAGCCGCTAATGCATTCAACGATTTGTTTGACTTTCTGGAAACTTCTAAGACTGCAATAGATTTAAAAACTGCTGACAATCATACACTGACAAGTTTTAGTGATTGTTGTACCAGTTCAATGATAAACCTCTAGTCTGTTAAATTGGAACCATGCTTGTCAATCAGCTGTCCATTCGACAGGACATATTATAGTGTACAAAAATTAATACCGGGCAATGGCGATGAAGACGGTAAAGGAAACCAAGGACAGAGTCTACATAGCACGCCATAATATTCTTGTAAATCAAGAAGAAGAAAAGAAAGACGCATCAGGTAGGCGACTCAGCACTTTAGGCCGCAGGAAGTAGGATTAACAAGAAAATATCTGATGTGTCTATCGGTGCTGGATCTATGGCAAGGCATATATGAAGGGCGCCAAAATCTATCTAATTTTTTTTTTTTAACTTGATACTTTTGCCTGATAAAAAAAGGAGGCATAAAATTATAAGAATGGAAAATCACGACATTTGAAAATTGGAGGCTCCTTAAAATACTACGGGGAGGCGCCATTTTCAAGCTTTGCTTCTCCTAAAAAAACAGCCTAGATCCAGCACTGCTGTCTATTACCAGTTGGCACATTGGTACTGAAATAGCATTGGAATTAAAAAATTGTTGTACTTGTAATTGCCAACTAAGGGTACTTCGTGTTAATTTTATGTAATTTGTTCACTTTGTATTTAGTTTTATTATTTAGCTGTAATTTTTTAAACTTCAACATTTTCTCTATTTTTAATTTTAATAATTTTAGGATTAGGCTAGATTTAATTTTAGGATTAGAATGAGAGGCCCATCACGGGAATGCCCAAAGGTGCCCCTCTCAACCACATTATTAAGTAATTGTACAAAAAAAAGGTAAATAAATATACTGTATATTTGATTTGAAACTTAGTCAGAGACAATTTCTACCCCTTCAGCCTTATCCTTGACAAGTACAATCAAATTCTCAGCGTCTTCGCTTTCTTTCTAAAAGTCAACCTGGTTTTGAACAATACTAAATATAAATGCCCAGCTATCCCATTCTACACTAAAGAAACTTATTAAAAATGTTGTTTCAAAACAAGTCAAGATTCCTCAAGTTACGCGACTTACGCCCCTTCTGTTTCTACTTTCTGTGGACGATTTTTCTCCCCACCCTCCAGCAATAATCTTTGGTTATCCCGTCCCACTCGTTACAAACGTTGTCTTCGTTGTTCCAGGATGTTTCACTGCCCGGTACGTGACAACGTTCATGCTGTTCCTGGGGATGGCAAACGCCTACGTGATGAGGACCAACATGTCTGTGGCCATCGTCGCCATGGTGAACCACAGCGCGCTGCCCGTGGACGAAGGTCTCGTCGATGACGAATGCCAAGTGGACCCATCTGCTAACCAAGTAGGTGTTAAACCTAATGGTACTGGGTTATAATTCAACCAAAATCGGCAGGTCAATTTATAGGTTTACCGCGGTGAAGCATAACGATGGTTTTTGCACACTTGTCTCGTTTACATACCTGGCAGGTTTTTCGTGTAGGAGTACGTAGGTAGGGCCAGTTAGTTGTTTTTTGCTCGGTGAGTTCTCACTTCAAGTTTCCAACCATTCTGTACTTCATTATACTCGTACGTTCATAAATTCGTCCGTAACTGAAACTCTTACTTACTTTACTTTAACGGCGCCTTATCCCTCACACGGGGTCGGCGGCACGGATCTTCATCTTCCAGGTGTTTCGGTCTTGCGTTTCATCCGGCGAGAGACCGAAGGTCCTGAGGTCCTCCCTCATTTTCGTTTCAAGGGACATACTCGGTCGTCCTTTAGGTCTTGTGCCCTCCACCGTGTAGTCCCTCACACGTTGTAGCAGATGTCCATCTTTTCTTCTTATCGTATGACCCCACCAACCGAAACTCTTCTATAAGAAATTAGAAAAGCACTGTGTTTTCACAAGCTGCGGCGATGTTCCTATTTGAATACGCAGATGGCTATGCATTTGCTTACGAAGAGCCTAAAAATTATTCCTAGTAGCCTACCTGAATATCCAAGAGTGGCAATGAATAATGTGCATGTGCTTCTGCGTTATAGGGTTAAGAGCTTGTGTGACAGTCGTCGGTAATTGCCTGCACTCAGGTGATAAGTCTAATTGATCCATAGATAAGATGATTGGAACATTTACCAATAAAGCTCAATGAGTAAATTACTCGTCACCATATAGAATCTTTACACCAGTGAGTGACGCAACGGCACCAAAGGAGGCGTTAACTGTGGAAGGCTTGCGTAAGCAGCACTTAAAACTATGCCAAGTATTTCTGCTTTCCTATAAAACATTGTATGTTAGTTTAAGGAAAAATTTTCGATTTCGAGATTTCAGCGGATATTTACACGTTTTGAGGTCCCAGGAGCCCAAAAAGTGGTTTTTATGAAATGCCTGCCTGTTTATCGATTTGTAGGCAAAATACTCGGCCGCAATCTTTAGAGCCCTAAGCACCACACTACTCTTTTTCAACATTCCCATATCTACCAATCAATCTCAATTTACATTATTGTCTGCCGGAAGAATTAAAAAGTATCCAAGTAATGCGCCATTTTACAAACAAAGTAACTGAACTCAATTTTTAATCCGCAAGCTTTGGCCTCTCTAAGCCTATAACTTACTTAGCAAAGTGGCACCATTTGCTGTAACTTAGGTACCTATATCGTTCTCTATTGTGCTTTTTATTTTTTCTCATGTTTATTGTGTTTTTTTCTCCCTAGTTCTTTTTAAAATCTTCAATTTTTTTTATGTATCACATAGTTCTAAAATTATAAGCTGTTTTAAATTAACAGGGGGCCCCAGCACGGGTCAATCCTTTGGGGTCCCCCTACTACCTACTATTAATGTAACATGCTCTGATATAATGCTGTAAAAAATTGTTATTATATTATATTTAATTGGATTCACAAATCTTACTTCGGGACAATTTTTTTTATTTTGGGGGCATTTACCCTGCAAAATCTCCAAAAACCGGTATTACAGCCCCATTTATAACTCTTCTCCCGGTCCCCATTCCTATTTGCATATGTTGTGTATTGGCAAGGTTACCAATGGGAATCCCAGCTATCATTCGCACAGGCTAATGGCATTAGGTGCCCATTCCACCGACCGGCTAGGGCTATTTACAAAAACAGTGACGTGGTAGCAGACATTCAAGACTTAGGCGGGGTTTCCACCGACCTCGCATTGCAGAATTGACGGAAATGTTTATTTTCCTCTATGCCATAGTTAAAATTGATCAATGATCATACAGTAAAATCACAAACAAACAAACTAAAATTAAAAAATGGCGTCATGGGATATGTTAAGTACAAACATTATAATAGATTTCTATAAAAAGAAAAATTCTAATTTCCGTCAATGTCATTTGCATTCTGCAATGTGAGGTTGGTGGAAACGCCACCTAAGTCTTGAATGTCTGCTACCACGTCACCGTTTTTGGTAAATGGCCCTAGCCGGTCGGTGGAATGGGCGCCTAAGGAATGCGGTGTGCTTCTTCACGTTTACTGGCTGCTTAAAAATCCAGAGAAGTAGGCGGCAGAACCTTCAACTTGTGCCTGGAATGCCTGGAGCAAGACGATACCGGTTACAACTCGTTAAGTGGCTGGAGGCAGTATAGGTACTGTACGAGCGGGTTTACGACTAGTCCACATCTTATCTAAAGTTCATACGTTTTAAAACAATATTGTCATTGACTCACTGGCTTCATTCCATTTCAAATGAATCAGGATGCCTCATGTTTTTATTATTGCTTTCCAATTTATACGTAGTATAAGGAAAGCTTTGTGATGGCCCAAATTTTCGATTCCAAGATTTCAACGGATTTACACGTTTTGAGGTCCCAGGAACCAGAAAAAGTGGTTTTTACGAAATGTCTGTCTGTCGCTCTGTCTGTATGTCTGTCCGTCTGTTCATCGGTTTCCGGGCAAACTACTCGGTCGATTTAGATGAAATTCGGCATGTAGGTTCACAAAAATCATACCTCGAGACTTATTTTGGGCTAACTCAATTTGAGGGGGTTTTATTCTCAAAAAACTCCAAAAAAAACGTCTAAAAAAATTATTTCTCAAAATTGGCTCCAACGATTTCTTTTAAATTCACATATATTGTAGTCGTTATTAATTTTGACAAAATGCGGTGGGTCGCTTGCCCCTTGATAGTTTGCTTCTGGGGGTAAAAAAATAAAAATAACTCAATTTTAATGAAAAATGACTAAAAATAATTTTTCTGCGAAACCTTTCTATCGATGATTTCTACCTTCAGGCATGTTTTAGGTGTTGAATTGAGTAACGAAACCGGACAGGTTGCTTTCCCAAAAAACTATTTGGTTTTGGTCTGACCTATCTACAATTTATCTCACTTCCTGTGACGTCAATTGCACAACCCCCCCCCCCCCCCAGATATCGGAAATTTAACTACTGGAATATTATTTGCCATGAAATTACTCATATTCTCTATCTACTAATGTTGATAAATAGGAAAGCATGTTCGAGTAAACTCGGACCGGTTCATTTTCGTCTATTATGAAGTTACTCCGACAAATTCACCAGCCAGGGCAAGCACGTAGCCAGGATTTTATTTCGGAGGCGGCTAACTACCAAGGGGTCCGGGGGGGGGGGGGTATGGAATACCCCCTGTAAATCGGCGGGTCCGCCCCCGGAAATTTTTAAGAATTTACATGCAAAAAGACACAGTTTTAGTGTTTTTAGAGGGAGGAAAAAAATTACAGGTGAAACATCAAACTGAACAATGCAATTTTTTTACATTTCGGGGTGGGGGGGGCTTCAGCCCCCTCCCTGGCTACGTGCCTCAGCCAGGGCATGTTCCTTACAACCTGACAAAAAAATCAGGAATATCGCAGGGGTTGAGAGCTAGGCCAATAAGCCTAGTCCCTCAATTGGTTGTTGTTTTTTGTACAAGAGTACATGAGTGTACGCATTTGGCTGTATCCGGGGAGGGGGGGGGGTGTCAGTCAGTTTAACCTCTCCCCCCAAACTGTTCTTGTGGTAATGAGTAAAACCCCAAAATTTCGCACCGGTATTTAAAAAAAAAACTCGGCGCCCGGGGGGGGGGGGCTTGAAGTCAATCATTTCAATAAGACTTGGGTATGTAAAATGTGTAGAACCCCAATTTCAGCCTATTTTTTCACAAGTTCCCCCCAGGAATTGTTATGTGAAACTTCGTCGGTATCTTCTACATTTTACTACTACGAAAAACCTATAATATATTTCGAGCCTATTTCATCAACCATTTTCCGCTGGGGAGACCCCCGGCGCCCCTGTTTGTACACATATGAATTTTCGTCGGTAAAAGCTAAACTTTACTGCGGGTAAAACTCCATTTTTTCGCCCCTATTTTATCATAACAAATTTCAATAAAATCCCCTATAGGGAGACCTCCGAATTGTATAGCATACGTACTATAAGTGACATATACGTGGCAGTTGAATACACAGGCTATAATTTTACTATTTTTCATACGATTAGCGTACTAACGGCTAAAAGGAAAGTCGTGTTTTTGCCAAACCACTGGTTTTCCAACCAGGGTGTTCTTCTTTTGCTTCTCTTGCGCTAAGTCCTTCTATCTTCCCTAAGATTACAACATAGGCGTAATTTTTTGTTCCTCAAGTATATTAGTTTCCGTTTTTTAACCGTCGGCAGCAACTCTGCTTCTGTATTCTTTCGCCTTAGGACCTCGGCATACAGATATGCACAGCTCTACATTTATTGCAACATGTTTCTCAGGTATTTCCAGGCGCAGTATCATGCCATCAACGAGGAGTACAAGCAGTCCTACATTCGGTCCTTTGCCTTCCACAGCTACGTCCATCCCCAATGACACTCCCTTCAGGATCCTGTCCAAACACTTCCCTGCAGTCATAACCCTGTTCCTCCATGTGTTTACAACTTGTATCTTTGATATTTCCAGACGCAGGTGCATTCCGTCGATGGGGATTACGTGTGGGACACGCCGCTGCAGTCGTACATCTTGTCCTCCTTCTTCTACGGTTACGTCATCACGCAGATCCCCTTCGGGATCCTGTCCAAACGCTACGGCGCCAAGTACTTCCTGGGCATCGGGATGCTTATCAATTCAGTGTTTGCGTTCCTGGTTCCGGTGGCTGCCGAAGCAGGTGTCGGCTGGCTGATCGCCGTCAGGTTCATCCAAGGTCTCGGTGAGGTACGTACGTTAGGCTTGCGATAGTTGCGCATCCGGTGGGGAATTGTTATCAATGGGATGCTACAGTACCTATTTACCAGTTACAAGGGATTCCCCCTATTAGTTCTCGCGAAGACAGAGCCTTTGGCCGTTTGGCGAGTATCAAACAGACTCAGTTATTATTATTTTGTTTGTTTGTTGGGAATAGACACTTGAGCATCAATAATTTTTGTTGAGGATTCCATGTTCTATCGTTCAATTAAAACTTAAATCTAATTAATATTATAAAGAAAAAACATCAGAATGGAAAGTCTAGTGGATTGGGCACCTGCTCTGACATGACTAATCAAGGGCTCCTTAACACCATAATAGAATGCACCAACGCTCTAGGAAGCCTTACGCAGAAAACCTCATGCAAGACATATTAGATAATACTTGGAACTCAAGAGAACGGCCCAGGACAGAGATGGGGAAATGGAAAGATTTGTCGCAAGCCAATCGATAGATTTTGACTGAAGTAATAGCAGAGAAGAGGCTACTTGGACACGTCAATATCCAAGAGATAACAAGAGGGAAAATGTAAAATCGAGAAGAGGAATTATATAGGCTTATCCCCACTGCTGAAACTTAAAATTAGTAGGCTAATAATATAGGTTGACTGATCCATAAATTAACCTAATCAAATTGATTTTACTTATCAAAAGGATGATCAAAGCCATCCCAAAAACACTCCACATTAAATTCTCAACGACCCAGTTCAATGTAGAAGCATGGTTAGTTACATACAGTAGATTTAGGGCCGTGCCCACCACCCTTCGAAATACATCGGTAAAGACTTCTGCATGGCACATGGCGGTGCCGTCCAGTATTCCTTACTGAGGCATTTCTAAGGGCAGTGACCTCGACCCTTAGCAGTTAGTGTCAGGTACCGTATTTTTATGTAGTCTATTCAATATTGTCAGCTGTCAATGACTGTCTCTGCCAGAAGATTGCTGAATAGTGTGGGCGTCTTCAGGACAGTCCGTTATAGCCATTGATAGTCCCGAAGGCGCGCTGTTCTTCAGCAGTCTTCATCGTAAGTCAATCATTGACAGCAGCAGGGTGTTACAATATATGAGACCGTAATACATAAATATACGGAGCTCGCAGGCTGGTGCCCGGAGTATGGATAATTCCGCAAATAAATAGGAAACGCCTACAAGATTACGATTATGCAATAGTGTTATTGCCAATAACTGTCCATTATTCTACAACGATGGTTATGTTCGGATCTGACGTCATTTCCTAAGGGTCGTTAAGAAGACTCAGTCTGAGTGTCATTCACTGTAGAAGTAGTCAGAATGGCGTAGAGGTAACGACTCGGACTATCATCCAGAAGGTGACTGGTTCGAGTCCCACCCGAATGCCAAAATTTTCTAGTGGTACAATTATTTATCTTCTGACTACCATGCTTCGGAGGGCATGTAAAGCCGGCGGTCCCGGCAGTCTTCCCTGACTGTCGATAGGTTAAACAGGAGGCTGTTGATGCAACCTGAAAACTCCTGTACCACGGGTAGTACCACCCCGACACGAATTTACTTTACTTTTTACTGTAGAAGTACCCTTTTTGCTTTCCAATTTATACGTAGTACAAGGAAAGCTTTGTGATGGTCCAAATTTTCGATTCCGAGATTTCAACGGATTTACACGTTTTGAGGTCCCAGGAACCAGAAAAAGTGGTTTTTACGAAATGGCTGTCTGTCTGTCGCTCTGTCTGTCTGTCTGTAGTTCTGTCTGTTCATCGATTTCCGGGCAAACTACTCGGTCGATTTTGATGAAATTTGGCATGTAGGTTTACAAAAATCATACCTCGGGACCATTTGTTTTATTTTGGGCCAATTCAATTTGGGGGGGGGGGGGTTTATTCTCAAAAAACTCCAAAAAATAAACGCATAAAAAAATTATTTCTCAAAAACGGCTCCAACGATTTCTTTTAAATTCACATATATTGTAGTCGTTATTAATGTTAACAAAATGCGGGGGGTCGCTTGCCCCTTGATAGTTTGCTTCTGGGGGTAAAAAAATAAAAATAACTAAATATTAATGAAAAATGACTAAAAAAAAATTTTCTGCGAAACGTTTCTATTGATTATTTCTACCTTCAGGCTTGTTTTAGGTGAGTATCGAAACCGACAGATTGCTTTCCCAAACAACATTTTGGTTTTGCACAACAAATTATTTTTTGAAAAAATGATAGAAAATTCACGCTCAAATGCATTGCGTGCCCTGCCATTATTGCTGTGTGGTAATTAATGTGTTGGTATGACCTATCTAGAATTTATCTCACTTCCAGTGACGTCAGGTAGAAGGTAGACAACCCCCCCCCCCCCCCCCCCCCCGAGATATCGGAAATTTAACCACTGGAAAATTATTTACCGTGAAATTACTCATATTCTCTATCTACTAATTGATAAATTGGAAAGCATGTTCGAGTAAACTCGGACCGGTCCTTATTAGTTTGTCTTGTGACCAATATGCTGAAACCTGTAGTGATTGTTAGCCAGACCAGTCTGCTTATTAGCTAAACTTGTTTCAAGGTAGCTTGCCGGTGTCAATATATAGCTTGTGAGGCAACAGAAGACTAGCTAAGGCTTTGGGCTACCATGACGGACTTGGTGCAGTGGCTAGCATACCACCCCGGCAAGATGGGGACTCGGGTTCGAGCCTCGTGTCCGTCAAATTTACCATGTCTTCCTTCTGCCAACTAGGTTCGCCTAGTTCGTACCGGTATATATTACAGCAGCAACTTTGGAGCCCTACCCAGGCTACAATGTAATCCCATCGCTTGAATAATCCGGTGGAATAACGCCAAAATTACCCCAAAATTAAATACTTTTCATTTTTTATTTAATTAACTCAGCAAGTTATTAAAATTTTGGCTCATCTAAGTTGTAGAAGACTACTGCATCATATAATCAGGTATTTTTACTTTTCGGTTTTGTAGTTCTTTCAAAAATCCCAGAATACGCGTAATTTTAGTCTGCTGCGGTATTTATGAAAGAACTAAATATCAAAAATTTAATATTTCCTATTATATGATGCACGAAGCTGTCTTCTACAACTTCCATGGGCCAAATCTTTAATGACTTGCTTTTTTAATTAAATAAAAAAGTAAAAAGTCAATAAATACAACAAATTTTTGGGTGCTCATTTTCTACGCAGCATGGGCTCTTAAGTATTATGACATATTGTATGGATGTTTTCTCTTTTTCAGGGGCCAATTGTCCCTTGCACACACGCACTCCTCGCCAAATGGATTCCTCCCAACGAGCGCAGCAGGATGGGGGCGTTCATTTATGCCGGGGCTCAGTTCGGCACAGTCATCTCCATGCCTTTGAGCGGGCTGCTCTCCGAGTACGGTTTCGCAGGCGGATGGCCGTCCATATTCTATGTCTTCGGCGCTGTCGGAACCATCTGGAGTATCGCCTACTTCTTCTTTGTGTTCGAGGACCCCGAGTCCCATCCTCGGATTTCTCATGAGGAGAAGAACTACATCTCACATTCCCTTTGGGGTACTAGTGGCGCAAGTGTAAGTTGACATTTTTAATATTACGTTAGTAGCATTTTGTATGTGTCCTTCTTAAAATGTGGAACAACTATAATAATTCCGTTACGTTGTAAAACGTCGTTGACATATTACAACGCCTAGTACGTGTAACTATTAACCGCAATTATTAACCCCTGTTGACACACAATAATAGAGTATGAATTAATTGTTATTAGTGGGCCCTGCAGAACAATACTATTGTTTCACTATACTAGCAGTAGTAGTAGTGTTCGTCGGGTTAATAACGACTTAGCTGCCTCATATTTGGGCCCATAGAGCGACCCCGACTTGACTGTCCTACGCCAGCCCATAGGACAGTGGATCTCTTGATTATAGTGGATTCCGAACCACTTGGGAAACACCGTGAAGTCACACGATTAGTTCGGAGGTGACCAGGACAAGTCCTACCATGTTTCCCTACCGGCACTGTGCACACGACCAAGTTATCTGCAGCTTTGAACCTACTCTGGTTCGCTGGATTCAACTTGGTATGGCGACCGGTTTCACTATACTAACGCTAGAGTTTGTTTACAAATGGCGTATTCATTGCCGAAATCCTGTCGAACTCATTAAGCAATATTTATTAAATAATTAATTTTAATAGGACATGACTATGTTTGGTATATATTCCTGGGTTCTAAGGAACTTATAGACACCCTATGTGTGCAGTTTGGTGCAGGCAAGACCTTATTTTCGGTACAAAACCGCCGAACATTAATACAGGAGGGATTCCTGTAATGAATTCACATTATTTGATGTTTATTTTGGGTAATTTACTCCTAAGTTAGTTATTCTTTTACGTTGGTGCTAGGCCTGCAAGGTGAAACAATCAACCTATATGAAATAATAATTGGGGGCGGGGGCCACCTTAAGCTTTGAATGTACGATGGGTCGAAGGCTACATGCCTTCAATCATGTAGTATAAATAGGAGAGTTAGGAGCCAGCAATCAATGGAGTAACTACAAGATAAGGCACAAGGGCACACAGAGGCAAATCCTAGTAAATTATATAGATGCGCGCCAAGCCGCCAAAATTCAAATTGAAATGCTGCATTAATTTTAATTTTGTTTAATAAAAGCCTGCTTTAATTTGTAAGTATGTTCAAGACTTTTAAAGAAGATACGATACATATAGTATAGTATGTAAGTCTAGGGATCGTACCTGGGCCCCGGTGCACCGTTTCGCACCATATGGTAGTTCCACCACTAAGGCGCCCACTCCAAAGACCGGCTAGGGCTATTTACAAAAACAGTGACGTGGTAGCAGACATTCAAGACTTAACCGGGTTTCCACCGACCTCGCATTGCAGAATTGACGGAAATGTTTATTTTCCTCTATGCCATAGTTAAAATTGATCAATGATCATACAGTAAAATCACCAACAAACAAACTAAAATTAAAAAATGGCGTCATGGGATGTGTCAAGTACAAACATTTTAATAGATTTCTATAAAAAGAAAAATTCTAATTTCCGTCAATGTCATTTGCATTCTGCAATGCGAGGTCGATGAAAACGCCACCTAAGTCTTGAATGTCTGCTAACACGTCACCGTTTTTGTAAATAGCCCTAGCCGGTCGGTGGAATGGGCGGCTAATAGCAATTTTTATGCTTTATGGCTATTTGTTTATTTTTCAGTCACCTCCAATTCCATGGCGATCAATCGCAACCTCACTCCCTTTCTGGGCCATCCTGATCGCTCATCTTGGACAAAACTACGGTTACGAAACTTTAATGACTGAACTGCCTACATTTATGAAACAAGTCTTACGCTATGATATTAAATCCGTAAGTATTAAATTTCCTTAAAGATCAGCCATACTGCTTTTTTTTAAGGTTAATCGCATACTAACAATTTAATGAATGTATCCGATTGACCTCTTCAGTCGCCTCTGTAGGTTATTACCCGTGTTGAGTCACGACACGTCTCCGATGGCATGGCTTGTAGAGACTCGCACATGTACAAGTACGCTACCACCTGGCTATCGAAGTCGATTGAGATAGAGCTTGGAGATTTCTCAATGGAACAAATGGGTTTGGTGAATGGTTGTTGCAAAACCACAGAGGCAGCTTTAGAAGATTCCTGTGAGCTGGCGTATCGAAGAGAAATTCGAGCAACGGTACGCTTCTAAATATAGCTTACCAATAAGCATCCATTCTTGTCGCTCAATGGATACCAGCACATTGAAACACAAGATGGCATGAGATTTGAACACGTGTGGTTGAAAGGGTACTCTTCCAAATTCCACAGCCTGCAATTTGCAACCGAAATTAATTTTTAATGTCTAATTAGAAGCAGTATGAATTAAGGTTTCAAACGAGTATAAATAAATATTTTCAAATTCACCCCTTCACCCCTTAAACACGAGTAGAACAGAAACTTTCAAAAATTTCTAAAAAATGAGGCAAAAAATTAATTTCCGACAATCTCATTTTATTTCAATTGCATGGGCGGGTTTAAAACAATTTTTTGGGCAGATTTAGAAGGTCTATCTTAATTTAAATTATACACATGACTTCGTCTATTCTTCCTCTTTCAGGTCATGCTATATTTGTGGCGATCAAGCAAGGGATTTGGCTTTGGGGGTGTGAAACGTCAGGGGGTGCGCACGATTTTGAACAAAAATAGGCCTCTTTCGGCAGCGTTGTTATCTATTTAAAAAATTCAAACTACTTAAGGGTTTTTCCACATTTCTTTCTCTTTCCAGCCATGCATTATGTAAGTGAAATTTAGTAATTTAGGCAGACATTTTTAGACTGTCTTTAATGTCTGTTACCACGTCATTATCACGCTCACGTTCAAAAACGAGGTCGGTGGAAACCCCGCTCAAGTATTTTGTTCCTTTTGCAGAATGGTCTTCTCTCGTCCCTACCGTACCTGGCCATGTGGCTGTTCTCCATGGCCGCAAGTCATATAGTCGACTGGTTCCTCTCAAGACGCTGCTTAACACACACCACGGTCCGGAAAGTTATTAACTCTATAGGTAAGAACGTCACGGATTAGTAAACAGTACGTCCTCATTAAGAGTCTGTTAAGCTAACCGAAAGCGATGGCGTTGCAACTCGCAACCTACCAGTTATTTATCATGACAGTTTATTGGACTTAAATCGTACTAGCCTTAGCTTTGGTAGATTTTTTACCCTTAAGTTCTTGAACTAAGTACACCAATCGATTTTGTACAAATCAAACTCAATTTCTGGCGAATCAGTATTAGAAATCAAGAAATCAAAATTCTCAGAAATGTTTCTTGTCCTGATATTTTTGACAACTCTATGATTGATATTTCATAAGGCGGCTATTCCACCGACGTCGTTTTTCATTGTGCATGTGCATGACGTGGTAGCAGACATCATTGATAAGTCTCAGCCATATTTTAATGAGACTACAATGTAGATACTTAACTTACTTATTATAAATTAAGTTATAATATGGTAGAGACTTATTAATGATGTCTGCTACCACGTCATGCACATGCACAATGAAAAACGACGTCGGTGGAATAGCCGCCAACGTGATGTTTAAACTTGTAAGGCTTTACCCCCTCCTATTGTCTCTTAAAACTAGAAGGAAAAAAAAACTCCAATATTTCCACTACGAAACAATAATAGTCAGGGCATGAAGAGTACTGGTAAGAACTCGGCCTCCATCGCACAATATCGGCACATATTTGTATTTGTTTTTATTGCCCTAACTCCACTAGGTTGGCTTAGTAACAGAACAAAAGTCTCTATTTATTCTAATTGTACTTTCAGGTCAATTCGGGCCAGCAGTCTGTTTAATCGCAGCTTCCTACACCGGCTGTAACCCTCCTCTGACAGTCGCTTTGCTGACGTTAGGCGTCGGGTTCAACGGCGGCATCTACTCGGGGTTCAAAGTGAACCATCTCGACATTTCGCCCAGGTTCGCAGGTATCCTGATGAGCTTCACCAATTGCCTTGCCAATTTGGCGGGGCTTTTGGCTCCCATTACCGCGGGCAATATTATCGAAGGAAAAGTAAGCATATTTAATTTTTTTTAACGGTTAGGCGCCCATTCCATTGACCGGCTAGGGCTATTTCCAACAACGGTGACGTGGTAGCAGACATTCAAGACTTAGGTAGCGTTTCCACCGACCTCACATTGCAGAATGCAAATGACATTGACGGAAATTAGAATTTTTCTTTTTATAGATATCTATTAAAATGTTTGTACTTAACATATCCCATGACGCCATTTTTTAATATTAGTTTATTTGTTTGTGATTTTACTGTATGATCATTGATCAATTTTAACTATGGCATAGAGGAAAATAAACATTTCCGTCAATTCTGCAATGCGAGGTCGGTGGAGACGCTACCTAAGTCTTGAGTGTCTGCTACCACGTCACCGTTTTGGAAATATCCCTAGCCGGTCAATGGAATGGGCACCTTAAGAAGAAATGGTTCGATCCGATCGGTTCAGATTTTCATTTTTTTTATTATTAATTTACAACGAAAGTCGAAACAGTGAAACTCATCAAAATTGTATAAACTATAGTACTATAACTCCTATTTTATGCATTAGTTATAAAGAATTGTTTTTCATGAAGTAGTTTTTTCGTATAACAGCAGCCTGGATCGAGGCGATTATAATACCGGTATTTATTTAATCCACTGGCATTAAAAATGTAAACAAGATAATTTTATAATGGAAACATCCCGGGGCTAGAGACCGTTATCAATATGGCTGCTAGTGTAGCCTAGAATACGCAATTTGGCGAGGAAATCCAGTGATAAGTGTAGCCTGCACAAGCTAAGTATAGAGGTTTTGACCGGGTCCAGGTATCCGTTCTGCTATGCTGCAATGTGTAAGACTTCGATATTTTTTGCGTTAGTACTTATCTCTGATAGTTGGCTTATGGTTAACGGGTGCCTCGTAAGGCATGTTATGGCTCCCGCCGCTCCAGTTAATGTATTTCTATGAATGGAAAGTGTTATTCAAAATTTGTTTGTTTACATTTTTAATACCAGGGGATTAAATAAATACCGGTGTTATAATCACCATCATCAGGCTGCTGAAAAGTTGAATAAAACTGTGGGAACTCCTGTTTCACATAACCGAAAATTAACAATTCCTTATAATTCAATGTATAAAATAATTATTTAGGCCTACAACTTAGATAAATGACATGATTTTGTTTACACTTTGGTGGTAAATAAAGCAAAAATTTTGGGGCGACTCCCCTGAATGCAGCAAGGGCTATTTGTTAACATATATCGTAATATTCAACTCTATAAAAGTCTTCTACTAGTCATGAGCTTTTAAACAAAGTGAGAAGCTCGAGCATTGCTGAAAAATTTCGAAAATTTAGAATTTGTATCAGTTTACCTTAAAGGCATTAAATTAAATAAAAGTAAAAAATCCAAATTTGTTTAAAAACAGTTGTAATAAACACCAAACTATTTGCTTATTTACAGCCAACACAGGCAGCGTGGCGGATAGTTTTCTTCATTGCGGCGGCAATATACATAGCCTGTGGAGCCTTCTACCTGATATTCGCGTCCGGGCAGCGCCAGCCCTGGGACAACCCATTGAATGACGACAGTCAACAAGGAGACTTACCATCGGAGAAACAGCCCAACGGCACCACTATACACCACGCCGCTATTGAATTGAAGTCCTGATCGGTGCCGACAACGGTCCTTCTAGGTGAAGCAGAGCCTTCTTCTGGCACGGGCACCGACGCTACATGTGTTTTACGTGAAGACAAGAAGTTCCTTGCGAGGAGAACACTTCTATAGAGTTATGTCCATCATTCCAATTTTACGCCCATTTACCTAAACAATAATAATTATATCTTAGTATATTTTTTTAATACAAAACTGACTAATTATAAGCCCCTTTCACGGCCAGTCTGGCCCAACAGTGCAATCCAAAAAAAACATGGGAATACATTGAACGACAATCCAGATCTAGCAACACGAGTCTACATTTGTATTTCAATCATAAGTAGCCGGTAGGGAATATGAATCCATTCTAATGCTGAAGTTCTGACGCGAATGGATACAAAAGCGGAGTTGCTGCTGGCGGTTAAGAAACGGTAACATGCTTGTGATGAACGAATAGCATCGCCTTCTGCATGTAATAATCCAAGGGAAGATAGAAGGACAGAGGGTTCCCAGAAGAAAGAACATCATGGTTGAAAAACCTGAGGCAGTGGTTTGCCAAGAGCACGACTTTTCTTTTCAGAGCAGCAGCCTCCACGGCCCAAATTGCCATGATGGTCGCCAATCTTCGATATTAGAGGCATTAAATGAAGAAGAATGAATTCATTCCAATTAGTTGGGGTACTGTGCAGGGAATGTATCCATAGAAGTGAAGGAGTTGTGTGCATGTAGAGAGTGGTACGAACTTCCACCCGAAAGGTTGTCGATTCGAGTCCCACACTTTCTGGCCAAGTAAAGCAGTTCCTTCCTAGTTGAGTGTAAGAGAGGGTTATATAGCCCAGCTTAGCAATAGAGCAAAAAGTACATATTTATTATATTGAAATAGTTAAAAGGAAACCAAGTATACAAAGTAAACACTCACTAAGGGTATTCACTATCCCAAAATTGTAAGATTAACCGAGGTGTATGGCGATTTTAAATGGAAAATTAGAATAGACAGGCAAACGAAAGCCTGTTTAACTCACTATGCTGTTAAAGCAACCTGAAGATTCAATAAACGGTAGAAAATTATGTCAGGGCAAATTACCATTGGCTTTTTTCAACTAAACCAATTTAGTGTAACTGCAAAGGCTTTCACGGCCGGAGTCAAATGAAGAACCAGTAGAATCCGGGCTGATGGGCCGTGGTCGAATTGAAAGACGACGGAGCCACCGAGGTACAACCTTCGAAGTCTACGCAGCGCCACTGAAGATGTCGACCGCAGATGTTGACGAAACGTTTGTAAGTTCACTTTCAATTCGACCACGGCCCATCAGTCCGGATTCTACTGGTTCTTCAATCGAACCAATTTAGGGTCACATCCCCAGTGGTATGTTGGAAAAGGTAATCTGTTTTATCATATTCCAATGCATAACAAAAGTCTGAAGTATCCGTCAATTAGTTTTACCTACACAGGGTGGAGTGGCCTTGTTAAACCATATAACTTTTGGATAAAAACCTGTCAATATTAACCAAAAAAATTTTAATTCCGCAATATTCGTGAATTGAAACTCACTAAATTAAGCATAATGATCTTCCCGATCTGCTCCAACCCCATCGCCATCTTCCAAAGAGGAAAAGTTTAAGAAATGCGCTGGTCTGTGTACTTCATGGTAAAACTCTTTCGGATTGCTCAGCTGCAACTCGTATTTCATGTTCTGGTCGTGACGTACACCTAAAGAAAAAAAGGAATGTTATTTTACAGATAGGTAGATACAGGGTCATTCAATAAGTATCGGGACTGGTTCACTGTAGCCTCAACAGAGTGGTGGAGGGGGGGGGGGGTCCGACCGGTCGGGCTCGATAGAGGGGCCCTTCACCATTCAGGAGCACTATGGTTCAGCTGCCTGCGGGCATGGGGTTCATTTGTGACGTAATTTTGTAGATGGCAGCACCAGTTGCAATGACATCAAAGCGTTGATTTTTCCATAAGCCTCAATACTATTTTAAAATGATTTTTAATTACGTATTATTTTAAAGTGATATTTTTCTATGGAGAATATATATATTAAATTATATGCAGCGAAATAAGGTCCAGGCATAGTAAAAATATTATAAAAAATATTAAAAGAATTAATTAGATGCTAAGAGCTTAGCTTTCACATGCAAACGGCGGCCATTTTGAATAATATGGATATCGGTTTGTCATCAGCGAACCTAGTAACCAAAACTGTCCCTACAGAACCTCATTCCTTGAGACAGGAGGTCGATTTTTGCGCCGACTGTATTCCATAGACTTCAGAGTACATATTATTGTAGTTTAGTTTATCCAATGCCCGTCATTGACAACTGGCGGCCCAGCAGATGGAACCGTTGCATCTTTTTTAGCCAGAGTAAGAACGGGCCACAAACGAATATCTCCACCGTTTTCAACCAGTTGCCAATGGCCAAAAATTCATACGGAAACAATACAAATAGTGTCCGAAATCCATGGGGTCGTTGGCATTGGACAAGGGAGCTATAAGTAGGCCTAGGTCCATAAGAAGTCCGCACATGGTAGCCCTAGACTTCTATATAGGAGAGATGGGACATTCGAGCCCCAACATTAAAACCAAGTTATCAGTCTCTATCTACCCTCGCGTCAGCGCAAGTAGTTAAATCACTAAATCGTTGCGGCACTATCTGGCAATTGAACAATTCTCAACGATTGGTTGACGACTTTCTCCAGTTCTCTCAGTCCAGCGCTTTCCTCTTCAGTTCTTGGTACGTTCTAGCCCCTGCGTCCTCCTTCAGTTGATCCATGGATTCCTTCTTAGGCCGCCCTCTTCTACTGGTTCCTTCTACAGTGCCCTCAGGTGTGCACCATATTTTCGTGCCTTCACAAGAGCTCTACCTAATTAAATAGGAATTGGCAATAAGTAATTACCCATAAAGTTATAGTTCCATGAGCCTTGCGATGGGACCATGAAGAAGCCGAGGAAACGGTCGGAGAGAAGCATCTGAACCTTCTCGTAGTGACTAGGCAGGTAGCCTTTCGGGTTATTACCCTTGTCTGTGTTCTGTCGGCCCCATTCGTATCCGCTGTAAACAATAAAGTTCATAATTAATTTCATAATCGAGTTCGATGGCCAGGTTTCTTTTATTATTATTAAAAAATATTATTCGCATACAAACAATTCAATTAATGTATCCAAATAACCTCTTCAGTCGCCTCTGTATGTAATACCTGTGTTCAGTTACGACAGGTCACCGATCGCATGATGTGTAGAGACTCGCACAAGTACGAACAAGCTACCACTATGCCATCGAAGTCCAGGTGGTAACGTGCTTGCACTTGTGCGAGTCTTTACACGTCATACAATCGGAGACGTGTCGTAAGTCAACACGGGTACTAACCTATAGAGACGACTGAGGAGGTCAATCGGATTCATTCATTAAATTGTATATATGCAATTAACCTTCTTTTAATTTAAAAAAAAAAAAAAAAAAAAAATCGCAAATTTTCCTGAATTAAGTACATTCTAGTGCCATTTCCTCCAACTCTGTTTTCAGATCATTCCACCTAACTGATATTCAAGCCACATGGAACACCAAAGTGTATTTTCGAGGGCGGATCCAGCGGGATTTCTCGGGTGGGGGGGTAGGTCCGGAATAGTCTAACTAGTACACTTTGCATGACTTCTCGCCGATGTAAGAATTCAGAGACTAACTTCAACTTTGATCTCCTTCCTTTAAACTCAGTTTAAACTCAAAATTATTTATTGATCTATTTAAGCCATAATTATCTGTCACAGCAACAATACCCCATTATCTACAATACTCGCCTGGGAGTTAGCCTCTAACCAGTCAGCGTTCAGGAGCCAGGCGTATAGTGGCAAGAACTCTCACTTTCAGCCGAAAAGTTGCTGGTTCCAAGCCTCAAACTTGCTTCGTTCTGTGCTGGCCCTACTTCCGAGGGCATGTTGGCTCAGTAAAAAAAAAAATTTTTTACTAAATTATTTATCAACTTACCTGGGTGTAAGCTTATACGCAGTCAGCGAACAGGAGCCAGGCGTGAAGCTGCACGTAATGACAATGGTCTTCTCACCGTCCCACGAGGCGTTGTCAGACATGATCCGCGCGTGTGAGGTTATGTCCTGCGGCGACAGCTGCGGTAACTCGTTGGGCTGCGTGTGTATCCAGCCCAGCGGCTCCATCTCCTTCAGGTACGGGTGTTGGGGCAGGTGCTGCGGCAGATGCACAGTTTGGTGGGTGCCCCACTGCGGAGGCATCACTATGCAACGGATTTCCTTGACTTGGGGGTTGTCGGAGGGACTTTCCCCATAGAGATACCCAGAAATCTGTGAAAGAAATGTATTTCCTGTAGTTTGGTTGCGCTACGCAGCCCATTTTTACAACTAGCGTGTAACTTAAATGAACATGCTTCCTAGCATTTATGAAATGCACCTGTTAATACACTGGGAGGTAGAATTCAATGAAAATGCGGAGGAAAAAATTAAGGTCGAGTTCAATTTTCGGGTAAGGAAACAGGAGCAGGAGACAAAGTATCAGTATCACAGGTTTTATAAGCCTTAGACTGCGAACCTTTACAGCTTACTAACCTGAGCTCTAAGATCCGAAATCGTCACAAACTTCTTAAGCACATTCTTCGGCAGAATATAGGTGTACCCAGTCTCCTTAATATCGTCTGAAGACACATAAATATGATTAGTACGAAGATGCAAATTGGTCGCGGAAATAGCCCTCACGCGCCATTCCGTCTTACTGCTAAACGTTTGCGACTCGTAGTTGGACGTCGTGGCAGTAATGATCTCGTCGCCATGTTTGTTGACAGTTCTAGTCGTGGTAGCAGTCAACTGAGCCTGTTCCTTCGTCTGCTTCTCGATTTCGGCAATTTGTTGTCGTTGGGCGGAAGGAGCGCTGATCTCCATACCGAGAATAATGTCTCGAATTTCAGACTGGGTGAGAGATGCAACGTTGACACTAAAATAAACAAATAACTATATATATTTCTGTTAAATAATAAATATAAGTCGTGAGATGTATACTTAATAGGGCTCTATATTAGACAGATATTGTCATCCGCCATGTTGTATCCATTATAAGTCTGGTGTATAAGCCAAGCATTGGGTGTTTAACTATTTATTTTTAGAAATTTATCGTTGTTAATTTATTATTATTTAAAAAACGTGCTACCAATTAGGGAAGTATTTAATAAAAAATTACTAAAACGTGTATTATTTGTTTTCAATATTTTTCAATCTTTTACTTTTCTTACAATGCATACCATATAGGAAATATGGGATACAACATGGCGGATGACAATACCAGGGTATATAGTGCCTTAATACTTCATACAATTGATACACATGAGATCTGCCTTCCCTCTCACTAGAATTAACTTTTTTGGAAATTACTTGTCATTCACGTTATGTACGTGACTTGATTGCCTTCGTGCCCTCTTCTACTAAAACCTTTCTTTGAAACTTTTTACTTATACCTTGTAACATTTAGAAAACTTACTTGTTTTTCTTTCCGTAGTCCGCTAGAATGAGATCCTTTAGTTGAACTTCAACCTTAATCCACTCCTCGTCCGTTAGCGTGGGCCAAATATGATGGGGCTCAGTAATAGTTGTCTTGTCCGGCTTCAAAATAACTTTAGTGCGCTCAGTATTGACATGGAGAGCTCGAAGGATGAGAATAAGCCGAGAAAATGCCTTAAAATTAAATTAAAACAGCTAATTATTGCAACTTTTATGCTACGGGTGAGCCTAAAAGGGGAATTCATAGAGAAGTAAAATCTTTTGCTTCAAAAAATTGGAGAAAATGCTTCTAATGCAGTTTGGTTATGTTTCGAGAAGTAAAGGGTGGTTCTGTGCTTAGGTAATGGAACATAGAGTACATGTTATGAACACCCATATAGTTTTTCTACCTATTATTCTTGAAGCAAATGCTTTTTTTTTTAATTTCACTGCCAAAGTTGATTGCAAACCTGAGGAATAATAGGTTATCCCGATATTTTCCAATACACTGATTAAAATATTTAGCCTAATTTGGCTTTATGGGACACAGAAACCATAGATACATTTTTTCACCCACCGTGTATGAGGAAATGGTCTTAAGCCAATCATCGTAGAGATTGAAAAGCACCATCTGAGGCTCAGTCGCCTTGAGGATGAGATCACCGAATTTTTCCACTTTGAGACAGGCCTGGAATGGAAGCTGCAGTTCACTGCCTTTGATGACAATGTTGGGGAAGTCAAGAAGATGCACTTCGAGCGGGTCCAACATTCCTAGAAGATAATTATGGTTGAAAGTAAAACAGTCAAGAAAGGATAGTTAAAAAACGACGAAAATTACTATGACCGGTTTCCACCTCATGGACATGATAGTGCTACTAAACTTTGAACTAAAGTACGAGCTTGTGGATAATAGTGCTTCTTGAAAGAAATACTGACTTCCAGTCTTCAACAATGACTTGTTATTAAACTAAAACACTTACCCTTCCTGGTGACAATAATTTGCTTAGGTTGTTCTTCTACGGGTAGGGAACGAATAAGGGCAGCAACTTCTTCGGCAGTCTTCCACTTGGCGAGCTGTCCCAAACGTTTCTGACCTGCCCATACCGACGTGTGAATAATCTTCAAGAACAACTGGCCTGTTCTCGGATTGAAGATGAAAATAGCTCCGTTGATAGGCTTAGTCGTGAGATTGCCTTCGAATGTCTTGTGAATCGTCACACGGTACACATTGGTGTCGTCCACAAACCTACATCAAAATATATTATACAGTAATTTAAAATTTTATATTTTCAGAAAACTCCAGTTGCATCCTAGAAGGGACCATAAAAGGCGAAATTCGTACAAGAAAAGTATGTCAACAAGTCAGCAAGTGAAAGAAATGGGGATCACAACTTATATGGAGTTGAAGCCTGCAGTAAGAGATACCCAGTAGAGCTATCGGGCATCGGCAGCTCAGTCAATCAACGGTTCAGCATTTGTGACCGAGATTAAGTGGGAGGTTCTCACCATAAACCAAACATAGTGAAAAGTACGCTAACAAGATCGCTAGGGACCCAATGTCAATACTTCTGCGCACGCGATTCTGTTGTCAGCCCTGCCTGTTGAATTATTCATTTGTTTTTCATTCTCTATTTCGTTTTTTTGCAGTCATACAACTTGAGTCACATTATCTTTGACCACCTTTGCCATTTCCCCCAACGTTTTAACGCTCTCGGCCATACTTAGCTTAAGTTTAGTCACCATGTAGTCTATTTTACTACCCTTGGGGTTACCAAATCCGACCGGTGTCGACCAAGAAACAGGAAATAGATGCATGAACTTTGGTTCAACCCTATTGGTTGCTTCATACAGATACATCACACAACTGATGAGGAGAAGAGTAAAACCTACCAAATGATTTGATTGGAAAAGAGTTCTCCGTAGTTTTGTGACGAAAGATACGGTTCAGTCGGTTCCGAAGAATACAGTTGCAAAGCCTTCCTGATACGTTCCCTCAACACGTACAACGCAGGGTTTGCCTGAAGAACACAATAAAATTTAGTCACATGATAATGATACATAAAACGTGTAGTCATTCTGTAACTTGACTCGAAAACCCAAGCAGGAACGCAATTGATCTGTATTTGATCGTTGATTATTATTATATACGTATTAGGCTATTAGGCAATTTCATAATTTTATAGCAGTGTTTAATTTTGCTCACTTTATAAAATTACAAGTGTAATTAATATGTTGCAACGTAAAATATATCATCGGAAAACAACTGCTTCCATACCAAATATAAAGATTGAATCCTCATATATAATTAATCCTTATACAAACATGCTACTAGAAGAATGAATATTACAAAATAATTCATTACTTTTTACTTTTTAAAGAATGGTTAACTATTATTTAATACTCCTAATATTGCTTGCTATTCTGATCAGTTCTTATTTTATTTAGTTTTTTTCTTTCTATTTTTTTTTTTTTAACGTTAGGTTTTCTTTTAGGTAAAGCTCGATGAGTTGACGGGGGGCCCAGCACGGGAACCATTCCTTTGGAAACCTCCCTTCAAAATTGTAAAACTACCTTATGATTAATTGTACACTTATGTATATAAATATACGATTTTCATTTCATTTCATTTCGGTGAGATAAGGCACCACATTGGTCACATTGCCATAACTGTGAGGTCCCACTGACAGTGGCGCATATCCTGCTGACCTACCCTTGTCTACGCTGGTCCCAGAGCCCTTCATGCGCTTTGATACACTCTCGCTATTGGTTACTACAAGTCAACCCCACTCTCCAGAACACACTGAGGAGAATCTGGGATTGAAAACATCATGAGCGCGGAGCCCAGGAAGGCGAAGCGTTTTAACTATGTAATAGAAGTAATCCACAAACTAACCTTCATAACCTTCGCCATAGCTTGCTGGACAAGTGGCTTACAACCCGGAAACCAATTCCCATAGGCAGAATGTAAATTATACGCCAAATCGACCGAAATCAGAACACCCGTCGGACTCGGGTAAATGGACATATTATCTGTTGTGTAATCCAAGAACTTGGCCCGAGCGTATCTCTCAACATCGTGGGAGTCGTAGTCACCCCACCGAAGCTGCACGTCCAGCCAGTACTTCTGCGTTGTCGTGCTGTCCATCGTGTCCTTCGTATCGGCGAGCAGTGACGGCCGGGAAACGTTCCACTTGTACGAGGCAAACAGGAGGATATCGGCGCAGGAAGAGTTCATTTTGTATGATTTACGAGGATGGATCGTTTCCTTCTGCACGGTCTCGATTTCCAGAGCGTCCAGTTCTTGATCAAACACCTGATAATAATGGAGAAATATAATGCATTAACACCAGAAAACATTACATTGTCAGGGAATGGTTTTTTCGAAGGCAAGACATAATTGGGGTCTTCACAGTGTTGGTGTTATCGAGTTATACCTAGTTAAGTGTGTTATATCGTTTCTTTCTGCACGGTTTCGATTTTCAGAGCGTCCAGTTCTTGATCAAACACCTGATAATAATGGAGAAAAATAATGCATTAACACCTGAAAACATTAAATTGTCAGGGAATGGTTTTTTCAAAGGTGAGACATAATTTGGGTCTTTGCAGTGTTGGTGTTATCGCGTTATACCTAGTTAAGTGTGTTATATCAAGCTAAATTAACACACGTGAAACCCGATAACCAAGCTAACCAGCATGCTATCCTAAACGCACTTCCAAATTGGTTAACTCTGCTATTTAGCGATTTGTGCGATCGATAGCTCAGGTTTCACCGCCGCCATCTTTGCTTTTGTCGATTGATTTGAAACACGCGTTTAAAATTTTGTAGTAGGCCTATTTAAATTTATTTGTATTATCTATTATGTCACTAGCAATTACCGTAAATGCTTAAAATTATAATAACCAAAATGAACAAAAAATATAAACAAATGTGGCACTAGAATAGAGTTCTGCCACTTTCTTTAAAACCGTGCCACGAACGTCTGACTACTACCACGTTGTTTACTCTGTTAAATATTTTCGATATAGCATGATAACTCACTCCCGAGGTCCACTCACGATTGTGTGTTAACTTGGATAGCACATCTAACTCGATAACACCAACACTGTGAAGACCCCTACTGTGTTTCGAAGTTTAATTTGTGTTGTTTTCAACCATTGATAACTTCAACGCATTGAACTAAATTTACTAATATCGCATCCCAATTCGTTTACAATCTCACATTCGCCTAAAGAACGGAATTAGTATTTATTTATGAGAGCTCATATAAAGACAAAGCTATTTTTCGAGCCACAATAACATACCTAAGATAAGCCCGCTGCTTGTTTATTTACATAGGGTGAAGTGTCTTTTTACGTGAATTCCAAACAGACAGGAAACATTGCCTTAAACCCATACCATGACTAACTACGGGCGTATGGTATCCTCAGACAACAACGTTGCGTGAGTGTAGTAATTACTATTATTCGCACTATGTCCTTACAAACGTGGCCAACTCCATTTTTTCACAAAATTGGGTTTCGATCCGACCTTGCAGAAAATTTTAATGTCCACCTGCACGTTGTAAAATAAAGTGACAAAAGCAGCCAGACTGCGCACAGAAGCGCTGAGAAGTTTGGGGTTAGCTATAAACTTAATGCAATTTTCAACAGAAAATCCGCTCTCCTGAAAAATTCTAAAACTTGGAGTTGGCCATGTTTGTAAACAGCCTATTCAATTATATTGCACATAGAAAAACCAAATCGATTTAAATATGTTACTGAACATTTCTAACATATATTTAATAATTGTATCATTTCTATGCAACATGTAATCTAAAATTTAGATTACAAGGTAGAAAAAAATGTACTTTTATTTAACCCATTTTTTGCACGGAATTTTAATGTAGTTACAATCCCGCAAAGCAGTGGGTTCTCATAGCAGTTTTAGTTGCCAATTTTTAATTAGTATGCGAAATTGATGACCCCCTAACACTAACAGCAATAAACTAACGTAACTACGGCAGAAATATCAAAATATTTTGAAAAAAAAAAGAAGCGAGTCAATAATTAATTAATTAATTAATTATTAAGGCGCCCATTCCACCGACTGGCTAGGGCTATTTACAAAAACGGTGACGGGGTAGCAGACATTCAAGACTTAGGTGGCGTTTCCACCGACCTCGCATTGCAGAATGCAAATGACATTGACGGAAATTAGAATTTTTCTTTTTATAGAAATCTATTAAAATGTTTGTACTTAACATATCCCATGACGCCATTTTTTAATTTTAGTTTGTTTGTTTGTGATTTTACTGTATGATCGTTGATCAATTTTAACTATGGCATAGAAGAAAATAAACATTTCCGTCAATTCTGCAATGCGAGGTCGGTGGAAACCCGCCTAAGTCTTGAATGTCTGCTACCACGTCACTGTTTTTGTAAATAGCCCTAGCCGGTCAGTAGAATGGGCGCCTAAATGACGAAATTACAGTACTTAATTCCTCCTTACACAGCCACAAAGATGAAAAATCTCCCAAAAAATTAAAGCTCTTTTGCCTGAAGTTTTTATATAGTCTATTCAATGATAGCCTATTTTCAACTTCCATTCGCCCATTGAGAAAAGACAACTGCGGGTTAACATTAATAACGACTACAATATAATTAAAAAAACGTTGGAGCCGTTTTTCGGAATTTTTTTTTTAGTTTTCACCCATATGGAAAATAAAGACAATTTTCTTTCTTTCTTCTTTCTTTCAAAGAAATCTGATTAAGTGCAATAAACAGATTTTAGATAATGATTATCATTCCTAGTTTACAAAATATTCTGAAATCGCTTCCTTAATGTTATTATTTTATAGTTATACCTGACATAGATCCATAACAATGGACTCGTGAATCTTTTGCCACAAGTGAGCTCGGAAGATTTGGATCAGCGAGATCTTGAGCGTAGGGATTTTGCCGTGCATGAAAATTCCAGTAAGGTCTAATTGCACCTGGAAACCGACGTAGACGTTGGCACGATTGATTGTCGGCGACCACCAAAGGGTGAACCGACGGTTAGGAATCTGGTTCAAACCGGATCTCTGCGCGTTCGTCAGCTTTTTATACTTCATCGACTCTTCGAACCCTGACGCCTTTTCCCTGCATCATAAGAGGTACAAATTTGAACTGCAATCTCAGGGTCACTGAAGCCAACTGCCAACGAGTTAAGAGGACATGCCACGTAGAAAATGAGCACCCCAATATTTGTTGTTTTCATCGCCTTTTTATTTTTTTATTTAATTAACAAAGCAAGTCGTTAAAGATATGGCTCATGGAAGTTGTAGAAGACTACTTAATGCTTCATATAATGGGAAATATTAAATTTTTTGTACCTTAGTTCTTTCATAAATACCAGAACAGACAGGACAGGACTAAAATTTCGCGTATTCTGGGATTTTTGGAAGAACTACAAAACCGAAAAGTAAAAATACCCTGTTATATGATGTAGTCACGAAGTAGTCTTCTACAACTTAGGTGAGCCAAATTTTTAATAACTTGCTGAGTTAATGAAATAAAAAATAAAAAGTAATAAATTTTGGGGTGCCAATTTCCTCTTAAATCCGGAGGGCAGATTTGTCTACAATCCGTTTACCCTATCCCAGAGCATTAACAGTATGATTTCTGACACTCGGTCGGAACAGGCGAACTTGACCGAGTTCCGCTTTATGTGCAATAAACGGCCGAGTATCTTTGGCAAAATGGCTGAAGCGACGTAATGTGAGAGATTTATACTACCACTTACAAATACTTGAATGATAGAGGCCCTGAAATCTCTGATTACTCTAGCACAGGTATAGGACACTAGGGGCACATGACCCGAAGCGGAATACAACCGTGCCTAACAATATTAAAACACTAACATATTCGATAAATTTGGAGCAGCTTCAAAAGCAGCTGGTTTTGCCTCGAAATCTAGAGGAGTAAAACTTGGTCCTGTCCTTATGTAATGAAATAAATGTAATAAGTTATGAATGCCTCTAACTTTCTATCTGTTATTCTTGAAGCAAATACTTTTTTTTCTACTCTAACATTAGCTCACTTATTGTTAAAATTAACTTTGTATAGTTTTACGAATAAAATTCAATTAAAAATTCACAACCGGTTTCGGCTCACGCCATCGTCAAGTGCGATTGAAAACAGATAAAACAAAAGGTATGCAAGCTAAAACAAAATAAAACTCACTGTCAGGATAACACACAGCATCGCATAAAGTCAACAATTTAAATTGAACAATTAAACTTTAACCAATGGAAGCGCCAACCGAAACCGGTTGTGAATTTTTTATTTAATTTAATTCGTAAAACTATACAAAGTTAATTTTAACAATGAGTGACAGCAAGTTTTACAAAGTTACTAAGGAGACTATTATGTTTACTAACATTAGCGACTTTTTCCTCAAAAAATTAGGGAATAGTTAAAAACCTAGAAGCTCTTCTTCAAGTCCGATACTCATGTGATTTGTGGAAAGCTTAAGAGCGTCGACACGAAGAATAAGACCTACAACAGATCCTATTAGGACACAGTGAGCACAATGAAAATATTTACTCACCAAAACAGACCTTCCCAAGTTGGGAAATACGTCCCCTTGAAAAGTGTATGCTCGAGAATGCCTTCCACACCACCAAGCGCTTGAATCATGTCCGTTCTGTAATTGTTCAAGTTCCACAGCTTGCCGTCATGGCGCTGGTGGGTCCACCAGAAGGGGTTCTGCTTCAGCACCTGGTACTGCTTGAACTCCGTCCGAATGCGCCAGCCTTTGTCATAGGCTAGAGTGTGTCGGTCCTTTTGGAACAGTGTGTTGATACGGGGAATACCACGGTCCCAGCTGTCCTCGAGGTCTTCCAAAGTCAACCGCCTAACAAAAAAAAAATTGTAAAGGATATGCTAAACATGCTAAAAATTTAAACGAGTATCGAGGATAAATTATATGAAGGCGATGTCCCGAGTAAACAATATGCACAATTTTAGGTCCTGGAATCAACTGCAGTAGACCCATAAATTGAATTAGCAACAACGCATAGCAGTTACCTACGGCGTGGTCTTCTAATATTAAAACTTCAATACCTTCCAGGTCTGACACCGGGGTATATGCTGCTGTCTAAACATTGCTAAATTCCAGGTCTCTGTTATAAATAAATAAATAAGGACTTTTTTTGTTCTATTACTAAGCCAACCTAGCGGAGTTAGGGCTATAAAGCCCTCTCTTACACTCAACTAAGAAAGCCCGGGACCGCCTGCTTTACATGCCCTCCGAAGCATGGCCAGAAAATGTAGGAAGTGTAGGACCCGAACCAACAACCTTTCGGGTGAAAGTCAGAATCCGTACCACTACTCTACATGTCCTGACATCCTCTGTTACGGGAGGTTCGAATCCCGTCTGTCACCTTTGGCTTTATTTGAATTGGTTCTATTATCTTATTATATTTTCCAATAATATTTAGTTCTTAAGCTCCGAACATTCTGTCTCGTCCCAACATTAATTGTGGACCATCACCACATGGGCTTGACGCTTGACTATTGAGCCTTTTCTACAAGCGCTGTGTGCATGAAAAAGAAGTAAAAAAGAAACTTGAAAAGTTACCTGTTCTGAGCATTTGCCTCCTGCCTTTTTAAAGCATACTCCGCCCACACTCTCTGTGAATCAATGAATTCTGATTCCCAAGGTTGAATATACCTATAACAAATGATTTTTTTCATGGGTTAGACAATGGAACAACAGTATGTGGGCCTATAGTGTGACAAAATTACATACAACTAAATACAGGTATTCATTCCATATCCATTACTAACCTGTATAAATTAGGGATGAGTTGATCTTCATCATGACTCATACCGGAACGGAAATGAGTGATGCCAACATCCGTCTGCTTAGACCACCTCAGGTCCGACTGAAATTATAGAAAACCGGAACATGTAAATGAAAAAGAAGATAAAAAATAAAGTAGAAAAACAGAGGATAAAAATGCGCAGAACGCTCTGTATACTAGGAGTTCCATACTATATACCATACTAATCTGCTAAACCATGTATGGTAAGATGCTGTTGAAGTCAGAGGTTACATGGTCGGTGCACATGGTACCACTTGACAATTCATGGACGAGTAAGTAAGTAGACAAAGCATTACAATTTACATATTTTACATTTAAAATGTTAACCCCAACACAGTACTCTATATTTTAGAGACTAGTATCGCTGGGATAAAAATGTGCTCAAGGATTTCAAACTACCAAGGTAATCGCCCAAGAAACCCTTAGAAGATCAATTGGTCTGTTGAGATACCACCTATATGGACTTACAGCATCTAAGAACCCAAAATAGTCACCAACCCTACATAAAAGTAGAAAGTGTAAAACAAAATTGATAAGTTGTAACCTTTGCCGCCAGGCAACTCACTGGATAGTGAGAGGGCTCACTTCGTGTGCTTCTATATTATTCAAAAATTATCATTTAAACTTTAAGTCTTTATTTATGAGAGATTTCGGTGCAGAGCACCTTTGAAAGCTCAGTACTTAGTTTATTTTTTCGTGCTCGAGGGTGAGACTCGTTTAAGCTTTTGGGCTCAGTGTTCTGTCACCTTGACGCCTTTTTCAGTCTAAAGTGCAGGTAGTGGGGCAAAGGCTGCATTGAAGCAGATGATTGTCATCTTGCTCGGTGTTAAATACTAAATAATGATTTTTACACCGTTATGTTGTGTGAAAAATATTGTTAAGTCTAATGGAGAAAGCCTACCTGAGGAATGAGCACGTGCCCCATAGACAACATGCCAAGACCGCCCAATTCTTTGGGCGTGTAAAACACCACGGGAGGAAATCTCGAGGGCATTTTGGAGTTGAGACCAATCTTGATACGCGTTTGAATCTTGTTCTCGCATTTCACCAGAAGATCCAGCAACTCTTGCGTGTTCACCACGGCTTCCCGGAAATAAGTCATCAGCCCAATTAACGCTGTATTCCATTTGTTGACAATCTGAAAAAAAAACCCCAAGGTAGAATGTATTGTATATATAGTGTCATAAATCCTGGAACAAACACGTTTATGGCTTTTCACACAAAAGTAGTTCACATATCAAACAGCACATGATATTGTAGTATCGTGGGTAGGTACCGTACCACACACTTTCACCAAAAAACTTTGAAATTGGTTCAGTGGTTTCAAGAGGGTGAGCTGAAGACGAAAATGTCGCTGGCCATAATGGTTTAATGAAGGAGTTGAACCAAATGATAGGGGAAACTACATGAGGGTGTCTGAAGAGTAGGTTAGCTGGAAGAGTAGCCCTTCGGGGCTAAAGCTCGCCTGAAAATAAAGACGATATTTCATTTCATTTCATTTCATTTCATGAAGAAGCCTTTCGAAGGCTTTTACTACTCATTACTCCCTATACTAATAATAATACATTAATAAAATTAATAATATAAATTTAAATAAACAAAGAAGCAGAAGACAACGCTGTTCTAATGAAGTAATGACACGTTTTCCTATCAACACTTCCGCAACTTAAAAATTTTATGCAAGGAGCTAAGTGCAAACTCTCGCCCCTTGGCGTGGACTCTCGGAATTCCATTGAAACCGAAGTCCTGGGATTTCAAAATCAGGAATGAATGACAACAGTCCAAGACTGGCATTCTTGCACACACACGATATGTCCCGGACTGCCAAATCCCAAAACTGGCATTCCCGGAAGCATCGTGTGTGGGGGCTTTAAGAGGTTTTTTTGGGGGTATTGAATCTTAAAGAATGCATCTTGCTCGACTTTAAAGATAGTGGATGTTTCTCACTGAGATTTCCTTGTTACCACAAGTAGTAAACCTATAGTACCTTAGTAAATGTCGTAGAACCACTGGCCATAAGAATCTGCCGCACTCTGTTATGGAACCGTCCCAGAGACTCTTCATCGACGCGTAAGAAGCACTGGGCCGTTCTTTCCTTGGTAACCTCATTCTGAAGGTTCCAGACGCCATCGCGATGTGTGAACTCCTCATTGGTTGTACGGCACTGAAAGCAGAAAAACACCCAAGTTTAATGGCGGGGATCTAAGAATTATTAATATTTAAATCGAAAAAGTAACATCTCCATAGTGACGCCCATCATAGGGGCCCATATGCCAAAAAAGCATATTGTTATTAATTACAGCATTTATTCAAATTAGAAGGAAGATAGAAATCTTAAGTAAACTGAAGTGTCGATTTTTTTGCCATACAAGCAAGTGGACGATATCTTCTTATTCGAAAGTTAAGAGAACACGCTGACGTTAATAAGTTGACGTTCATAGTGAGTTAATTTCTTAAAACTGAAAAATTAAAATATAAATATTTTTTAGGTTTAATTCGGGGAGCCGAACATTGATAGAAAGCCTATTTTTGGATAATATAGCATACGGATCTTGTTCATTACCTTTGGAAGTATACGGCACTCAAAACCACTCATGTTGAACAGAAGATTTGGGTTATCTTTTGAGTACACAGAAACGAAGCTGCTTTCCCATTGAATTGTAGTTGTAGAACGCGGGAGGCGGTTCTTGATATCCCAGAACACGGCTCGGCCCCTTTAAAACAATCAAAACATTGAGAAAACAGTCGTACGGATAGTACGAAGCATTCGTAGTTTATTCTCCTTTTCCTACGCGCTAATGGACTGAAAAAAAATATTCAAATGTTATTCTAAACAACCTACCATTTTCTTAAATGTTTCTCTTCCCATGTTATGCTGTTATATATGTTGCGATTTACGATAACTTCGAACCTACGCGAAAAGGTTCTAAGCCAGTACTGTCGCATTTGTTGTAGCCTTAGTTTTGGATGTCTGAAGTATATACAGCAAACCAATTTAAAAAATTGAGGCAAATTGCGGCCAGTGAAAAGTTCGTGGGTTCCTTCAAGGATTCTTTAAACGCAAGGTTAAATTAATTTCCAAGTCTCATCATTACCCATTACAAAACAGTATTGCGTTAAAGAAATACGTTAGGCTAAGTTGACGACTCAGCAAGGGCCTTTCGCCAACAACTCCACTAACAAAATCTACCAGTGGATGTCACCTCAGACTTTGATGTAGTCTACCTACAATGAGTAGTAATGAACGTACTTGTGTTTATAAGTGAACTTACAAATTGACATCGTGCTTCATCAGCCGCATCCTCGCATCGCGTGGCCAGCATTTCTTGTTATTGTAGCCGACAATGTTCTCATTGTTTGGGTCAGGGTGCTCAGTCAGGTACCGCTGAATCAGGTCACGAGCATCTTCAGCAGAAAATCTGAAAAAAACCAAAAGTCAATTGTAAAGCAAAAATTAGAAATAACATTTTCTAAATAATTCGTAAAAGACCACTAAGAAATGAAATGAAATGAAAAAACTTTATTGCAAATATAACCAAAGGCTATAAGACTTGTTTTCATGCCAACCTTAGAAACCCATCAAATTGAACCTTTATTGGGTATACCAATAATACAGATGGAAACGTTCAGGCAAGGTTCAGTGGGTTACTACAAGTAGACTCAGATCCATAAAAAGCCCTTGATCTTCTTCGGCCGGTACTCCCATGCACCAATAATGTCCGAAAACCGATGGGGTCGTTGGCAGGGCAAGGTAGACCTACGTCCATAAAAAGCCCATCAATATTATAATAATGAACCATATATACAGCGATTTTTTACCTAAAAAAGATGTGAATTCTGTCGACATAGCGACAATACAGTCGGATAGGATGCGCGGCTTCTGTGGTGACGTCCTGGAATGTGAGAAAGTCGTTGGGAAGCTGTGGTGGTCCGGCCATCTCTGACGCGCGCTGCAGACCAAGCACAAGCAAGTCCAGCACCAACCCGTAGTACTGGACGATGAAACTGGCGAACTGAAGCCCGCGAATAATACCTTCATAACAAAAGATTCATTAAAGTCAATGTACTTTACTTTTTCGTGTCCGAGATAGAGACTCCTTATTTCTGGGCTCAACCAACCTGACGCCATAGTCGGTGCATACACAAAGGTAGAGGATTGTTAGGCGGGGTTTCCATTGACCTTGCATTGCAGAATGTACATGACGTCGACGTGGTAGCAGACTTTAAAGACTTATTAACAATGTCTGCTACCACGTCAACGTATGTGCATTCTGCAATGCGAGATCGAGATGTTTTCACTTAGCGTTGCCCGGGGTACGCCCGATCTTAAACGTCAGTGTAGGACTACAGACACGTACACAAATCACACAGTCATGCTGTACCTGTACAGGTAGCTAAACAAAGACAAAATCCTCGGCCTGCTATTGGCTTAGCCAAAAATAAAAAAATAAAAAATAGCGTTAAGTTTACCGTAGCTGTTGGTGTGATTCATATCCTTATAGTTGATGACCACGTTATTCTTAGCAGTCATGTAATCAGCTATGTTATGATCCACAATCAGACGCAACAATCGATTCAGCAATGTCAAGTCGATTTTCTCGTACATCTTCTCAAACCTTGACTCGAGAAGAACATTGCACTCGCCTTCACTGACGTCCCACACTTCTGACAAGTTATTTATGCCTATAACAAAAATATTCTATAAGCATTTACAATATTCTTCTTCTTTTTCTTTTCCCGCGCCATTTCCTCATGGAGGGTCGGCGGCAGAGCTGCGGCGTTTCCAGACGTTTCTGTCTTGCGCGTCCTCCCTTGTGAGCCCGGTTTCTTGCAGGTCGCTTACAATTTTCCTCTCCAGGGTGAGCTTTATATTGGGAACAGTTAGTTATTAGTTATATAAGTTATATTACAACAGTAGTAATAATAATAAATTTTAATTACTGTCATTTTCTTATGAGAGAAAAATATTGGGTTCCCATTTATGTTAATTTGTGAGCGATGAATGTCTCTGTTCAGACCAACCTCAGATTTCTGAACTGCACTGATTGTATTTTCCTACTTGCATGTAAGAGAGGGCCTCGAACTCCGCTAGCTTGATCAAGTAGCAGTCATTGTTTATTTATAGTTAAACGTTATTCCAAAACTGCCTTTGAGTGTTAGAAAGAAGTATTAAATTTTCATGTCGCAAAAGTTGGTTACTCGAAATCCTTACAAAAAGGGTCCAAGTCAGATAATAGTGCAATTTTTATTTAGCCTCATTTTTGCACGGAATTTTCATAATAGAAACATCCGCAAAGCAATGAGGCACCGAAAATACAGACTGGTATTATACAGAAATTCAGGATGTGTACCTTGGCACCACTTGTAGACAAGCAGCGGGGGAGGCTCAGTATCGGAAGGCTTCACCCACGGCGGAAACAACCTCCTCTTGTCCGCTTCATACCACAGGTATTGGTCAAGGTATGCGTCCGTTATTTTCTCCAGGGGCTCTACGTCATAGACAGGTATCAGATGACTGTACAGGTCCATGAATTCAATGCCCACCTAAAATCAAACAAACCTTGATTACAGCTTGAAGCGTATCATTGCAAGAAGACATCGTGAGTTTGAAATAATGAATTATTTTTTTTTTTTGGAATAATTTTAATTTTTATGTTTGTTTTTTAAAATAAAGGTCACCTTTGCATATTGAGTATAGGTAAGTACCTAATGGTCCCTATTCCGCTGGTGGTGGAATATCGTCCAGCAAAAGGGTCTGTTGAATGACCAAATTTTCGAATCATTCTAATTTTAGACAATTGTAGCAATTTACGATAACTTCAGAACCATTAGAGGTTTGAAGCCAGTACTGTTGCATTTAATTTGGCCCAGGATTAGTCGAGTACGTTACAAGAACATAACCACATTCAAAATCACTGGGCTCTGCGTTGTGATAGAAAGCCAACCAGCATAGGAAGCACGAATACAAAAGGATAAATTAAGCCAAATTATCCCCGGGGATGGTGATAAGCAAATCGTACGTACCAGTAATTAAGATTAAAATTTAAACATAGGATAATCATAAATTTTCAACGTAACTGACATGGCTACATACGCCAAACATAGGATTGAAAATTTTTCGAGCCTCAAATTTGAAAAAACAATAATAAGTTAGTGTAAGTTTGGGATCCAAAGTTATTTTATACTAGTATACTCTGTGGTCGCTTTCCCACCCTATAAGCGGAGCTGACCAAACCAAAAAGTAAGACTGATCTCAGAGACTACTTGTAAAATACATACTTCTTTGAAGGCTCGCTGAGTCAGCAAATGACGCTTAATTCTGGACAGCGCCTCGTGGGGATTATCATAAGCTTGTTCGATCAGTCCCAGCTCCTCCCTTTGACTCTGATTCAGCCTGGACTTGACACTGTACGCCTCCTTGAGTCGTTCCAGGGCCAATATCAGCAATTTAGTGTCGTGTTTATAAGACAAGGGCGGGAACGGGATGGGGGCGAAACGCCTCGACTCCAGCCAATGGACGGTGGTCGTGTAAATGGCTACAGCTTCTTCGGGCGAAATGTAGGGCCCGTCCTTCAGGTAGTTGTGCTGCCTTTCTTGCTCTGCCTGTAATCACGAATAAAAATAATAATAATAATGAGTTTCAAAGAAATTCGCAATTTGCACAATGTATTGGGTATCAAATATTCTGGTCTGGTTAAAACTGGGTTATGGGCATTCCAAGCTTTGGGCCCAATTCACCAATGCTTGTAAGTGGCGCTCAGTGAATGATTTCCTCTTAAGAGTCACAATACTACTAAAGTTTTTTTTAAAGTACTCAGCAACCAATAATTGACTAATTATTCAAAACCACCAAAATTGAAACTGCTACAACAACAGCATTTTCGTCTGTCTCCGAAGCATTTATCTCTTGCCAACCGCCATCCCAAGTGAATCCACCAGAACAGAGCCTCTGTGCATAGCGTTGGAAGTGGTACACGATAAAGCGCTGAGACTACCAGTCAGTCTAAGTGCGTGTCAAGTCCTGGTCACCTTGAAATTAATCGTGTGACTTTACTATATTCCCCAAGTTGAATCCAGCGGACCGGAGCAGGTTCAAATAACTTGGTCGTATGCACAGTGCCGGTAGGGAAACATGGTAGGACTTGTCCTGGTCACCTCCAAACTAATCGTGTGACTTCACTGTGTTTCCCAAGTGGTTCGGAATCCACTATAATCAGGAGGTCCACTGTCCTATGGGCTGGCATAGGACAGTCAAGTCGGGGTCGCTCTATGGGCCCAAATATGAGGCCTAAGCCGTTATTAACCCGACGAACACTACTACTGCTACTACTATATTCCCCAATTCGTACGCTATAATCAGGAGGTCCACCCTGTCAGTCAACGCCCCCTCTCCCTGAGGGAAAGAAGTCTGCCTCGAAGTTAATAAACAGACTCCCTCCCCCTGTGTTGCTTAAAGCAGAAATGCTGAGAGTAGGCGTTGAAAAAAGAAACAAACATGTTTATCTCAAAATAACGTCAAATTTGCTTAGTACGTCAGCAATTAGGTATTTTGTTTTGAAAACAAATAAACCAATTCACGATTCTCCATAACAATTTTCCCTACCTTGAGGTAAAGCCGGGTCAAACGGCCCAAATTCTTTTTGCAGACAGTTTTATCGACAGTAGCTCCTCGCCGAATCCGCTCCCTATTGTAGTGCGCAGTATTAGTCCACCAATCAGCCTTCATTTTGACGTACCGCAGAATCATGTTCTCGATGGGAATTGGTAAGCCGGGTACCTAAAGTAATAAACAATTGCAAAACATTAGCAAGATAATTAGTTTTTAGTTAATATGGTTAATGTAACAGATTATCTATCTCAGGATAGCAGGATCTCCAACTGAAAGTTTATATTTTTAAATTTACTTTCAGTTGTCAGTTCACATCTCAACTGATTTCTGGACCCCTACGCTTTTCATCATTAAAATTATATCAAAATAGGATGCAACAGTTTCACTGTTTTTCTTCAAGTTACAGCCGGCTGGCTGGTTGGCAGCAACACGACGTGGCATAGATGCCCCATCTCCCCTCGATCCTGGCACGCCCTCTTCAGCTCCACTTTTATATTGGCCCATACATCCTCCATTACTTGCTGCAAATACTCTTTTCTCTGGCGCCCAGGTCGGTTGACGCCTTCTATTGTTCTGCCTGAGTTGTAGGCTTCTATTGTATCAGTTCATCAGAACATCCCGTCAAATTATAGGATTTTAGAAATGAAACTGATGAGAAGAAAGAAGAAAGAACCATAGGATATATAAAATATACGTATTGTATTATGTACAGCTGAGCGGACCTACTACCTAAACAATAGAGCTCCACTTTGCTGTTTTCAATCGCAAATTATAGACAGCCAAATAGAACCAGCCAAAAGTAGCATAATTGTCCTGTATATCTGGCCATCGGCATCACCTGAAGCTGGAAACCAGTAGCCAGAAGTAAGCTGTATATCCGAAAATAGGAAATCCAGAAAAAAAAACTGGCTAATGCGATAAGTTCATTTCAAACTTACCTTCCAAGGAATATTCGCCTTCCAACATCGCCAGGCTTCCGACAAGTGTTGCAAAATCGTCCGAGCTTTATTCTGCTTGATTCCCTCCGGCATCATGTCCACAATGTCGTGCATAACGGACGCTCGGAGTTCCAAATCGAAGTGCGACTCCACACGCTGTTTAGTAACAGTTTTGGCCACGCCCTTCGAGTGTCGTCCCTCGAATTGACGCGACAATAGATTGCCAAGCCAGCGTTCCAACAATGGCGTTATCCCTCGCATGAAGAACAGCCATACACGCCAGCCTGGGGCCCATATGCCGCAACCGGGGCCTTTGCCAACTGGGCCCTGAAAACAATCAGCAAACCTTGGAGAGTTTGTTGAGTGGATTTTGAATGTGAATGTGTCATGACGTGGTAGCAAACATCATTAATAAGTCTCTGCCATATTTTAAGGAGACTATTATGTAGATACTTAACTTATCTATTGTAAATTAAGTTATAATATGGTAGAGACTTATTAATGATGTCTGCTACCACGTCATGACACATTCACATTCAAAATCCACGTCGGTGGAATAGCCGCCTGATGAAAGTGGAGAAGATTGTAATTTGTAAGATGGAAGAAGAATCTTTGGGCATTGGCGAAAAGGGCGTTCCATCGACATCTGGCCATCGGCATCACCTGAAGCTGGAAGCCGGTGGCAAGAAGTAAGTAAGTAAGATGGCCATATCAGGCGTGAACGTTTAGCAATGAATCGAAAACAATTACAGCGAGAATGTCGGGTCGTAAATTATAACTATTGCGCTGCATGTTGTTTACCTTAGACATAGTGATCTTACGATGGTAAATCAAATATCAAAGCAATTTATTTTAATTTTTATGAAGACACAGGGGACAGTACATTGCCTCAGAAGCGAGAGAATTTAACATCGTGACCGCCAAATCTTACAGATGACAATTTTAAATTTTTTTTACACTAGGCAAATTTTGCTGATCGATTTTCTACACGATCAACGTACAGTGCTTACTACAGCAAGTTCATAGGGTCGGGTAAAGCCGCATATCAAAACAAAAGAGACTAACTTACCGTATTGAATCGGTAGTAGATGAGATGTTTCAAGTCTTTGCACATTCGAATCTGTCTCATGAGCTTGTATTTGTATCGATACATTCCAGTGAGTTGTCCCACATGGGCGAAGATGTATTGTAGACCATCGGAAAGTTGAAACGCGTCGACATTGTTCAGCCGATACTGGACGTGTGAGTCCACGATTAATTTCGTTAGACGAAGAATCTCGCGGCAGAGATGGAAAGCTAAGGAAAAAAATAATGAGGTTCATTTGTGTAGTCATTTTGTAGATGGCAGCACCAGTTGCTAAGATATCATATTGATTTTTCTATAAGCCTCAATAATATTTAAAAATTATTTTATTTATGTATTATTTTAAAGTGATATTTTTCTATTAATCATGGAGAATGTATATATATTAAATTATATGCAGCGCAATAAGGTAATATATATAATAAGGTATATAATATAGTAAAAATATTAAAAGAATTAATTAGATGCTAAGAACTTAGTTTTCACATACAAACGGCGGCCATCTTTAGCTCTTTATAATCGTTTTTTTTTTTTTTTTTTTAAATATTTGGTATTATGTTGTCTAAAATAAGTATTTCCAAGCTTTGAAAATATTGTCTAAAGTGCTCCCTATGGAATTATATCCTTATTAATTAATTATTATTATTGAAGTGAAAACTTCTTTAGCGGCGTTTAGCACTTTAGATGAGCGATAAAAAGGAAAATTCAAAACCACCTAATGTAACTAATTGCAATGTAAGAAGACTACGTATCTAGGGTGTGTTCAATTATAAACGAAAAACAGCCTGATGAAACCTTTTGCAATGTAAGAAGACTACGCATCTATTTGGATGTAGACCTAAATGATTAACATGATTAACGTAAGAAGACCGGTTTTAACTATGCATACTATACCCAAAATACACACCAATTTTAAACACAGTGTGGTCAGTGTTCTAATAAATAACATTAATGTCAACTTTTACACCAGAAATAGTGAAAGAAAATGAGTGAGTACTTTATACTGTACATATCATCGATATAACATTTGTAATATCTTTATACTTATAAATCAATGTTCATGTTTTCAATTCTGCCGGCACTCCCGGAGTGCACCCGGTTTCATTATTATTACGTTTTACTGCATGAGACATAATATACAAAAGGGATAGCCCCATCTTAACATGCCATCTTCGTAACTTATTCTCTAGTACTCACCATTTCCAAAACGAGACTTCTTTCGCTCTTTGGTAGTCAAAGTTTTTACCGGCTTCAAATTGAAATTGTAGTCGAGATGGAGGTAGTTCAAATTTTTTCGATGGATCAGAAGATTAAGCATGTTGTAACCCTGTCGGCACACTTGCAGCCCAGCCTCTACCCAATCGATCGTCGTTGTTTGGAAGAACTTTGTGGCTTTGAAGGACCGGAATAAATACCTAAACAGAAATCAACAGAAATTGCTGTAAAGGCTTAAGCCCTAAAAAGATTGTATTATCAATGCTTAAATTATTACGAGAAGAAAAAACAAATGGGAGAGAATATGCTTTTCTTTTTGGTACATGCATGTCTCCAGTTGAGCTAACGTATTGATTTAATAGATGCCCAGATACCCAGCAGATCTGCCTAGGTGGTCAAAATTCAGCTGCATTAAGTCTGCCTTTGTGCACCCACCCATTTGCTTCAATGTATCTCGACAGGTCTGCAGCGTATCATTTGCCGCATTATCTGCCTTTGTTCACCAACCCATTTGCTTCAATACATCTCGACAGGTCTGATGCGTATCATTTGCCGCAGTATCTACCTTTGTGTATCGGGACATATTTTAATAATCTCTTCTTATTTAAATACCTCTCCTAGCAAAGATTGGCGTTCATAATGACAATTTGGACGTTGAAGGCTGCTGCCCTGAAACGGGAAGTCGTGCTCTTGCCAAACCACTGCCGCAGGTTCCTCAACCAGGATTTTCTTCTTCTGCAGGGAGCCCTGCGTCCTTCTATCTTCCCTTGGATTATGACATGCATAAGGCGATATTTTTCGTTCCCTATCACATGGCCGAAGTATGTTCGTTTCTGTTTCTTAACAGTCAGCAGCAATTTAGCTTCAGTATCCAGTCGCCTCAGGACTTCGGAATTAGGGACACGATCTCTCCAAGATTTGCGCAGCCACATCAAATGCACTGATTCTGTTCTACATAGCTAGGGTCAATATCCATCTCTCCTGACTCCATACAATATCTTCAACTACTCCTATCCTATTCACTCACCTCTTCTTTTGTGCCTTCGGAGGCCTGTGTTTCAAAGCGTTGAGAACAAAATACTTAAGTAGTTTCTGATAACTGACCCGAACTTTGACAGGCTGGCCAGGTGGACAGTGTTCTTTATACCACCCCTTGATTAATGGAACGTCGATAGCTCTCCTCGTGCGACCTAAATAAAAATACAATATTTATGTACAGATATTTTACTTATTCACCTCTATACTTCCTTATCTACTGCCATCTGTTACAAGAGGTAATCTATTGATTTCGAAGTCCGCCGCCGGACAAAACTGTACTTCCAATGCTCCCAAGTTCAATATAGTAAATATTTGCCTAAACAAAGCAAAAAGTACTATTCGATTTTTTTTAAATGCCTGCGGTCTTCTTTCTTCATCAGTAACAACCTGGTAATGGCTGGTTGGCAGCAACATGCAGCATGTCTCTTGTCTCCGCAGGTCTGACATGCCTTCTTCAACTCCACGTAAGTTGCGAACCTCATAAAGAGTTTCTTTTCTTGAACGTAGTTGGCAGTCTGCACGCCTGGAGGAGGAAACTCAAGAAAACAATGGTTGATGTTGGCTTACCTGATCGCATGTTGAAAGGCCTCGGAGCCCAAAGTAGGGCTATGCCATTAGCAGTGTGATCTGTGTATAGAGGGGTCTCCTGTAGAAAAGGCTGCACTTTCTCGTCCAATTCAAACTCTTCGTCGTCTTCAGGCAGAGGCTCCGGGTTCTGAAAGGGGCAAAAAAAAAGATTATGAGTAGTCGATCGATGTAAGGAGGATTTCAGTTACATGAAAATTTCTGGAAAAGTCAGCAACAAAACGTAATACCGCGGTGAATATGCTCACTTGTGGTGACATTAGTTTACCCAACATATTTAAGGCAAACTAAGCGCTAATTTTCAATTAATTTTACTACTTAATTACTAATTAATTAATACAGCATCAACAATAAGAATCAGTTTGGAAAGGTTATCGGAATTCCAGCAAAAACTTACCTTAACGGAGTGGCGATGAGAAATAGGGTTGATAAGAGGATCAAAATAGAAGGCTGGTAGATCAGGATCCTCTGTTTTTATGTAAACAACATTAGGCGTGTGATACCTGTGTAAATAAATAGATGTACACATTATATAATGCGGTTGCATTAATCGTTAGACTTACTCAGTAGAGTGTAATAAATTAATAAGGTGAGTAACTTTCCCATAGAAAAATTCAAACGGGCCTCTGCCTCGCGGTGATTGGCGGGGCACATTCCCATACTTATCTTATAGAGAGATATCGCTTTTTTATTTGATTCAACGCTCTGATTGGTGGGGCCTTAATTTAAAAATGGGGATGCGCTCAACCTATCAGAGGAGGGCATTGGAAGACCCCCAATGTTGGATTTCCGTAGGATAGTTGTTCATTGATAAAGAGACCATAGTCCGAGGTAACCACTGATTCTATAATTTAGATAGGCCAAAGGCAGAGGGTTGATAGCTGAGAACTTACCTTCAAGTACATCTATTGTCCGCATAATAAGCAATTACTATTCATCATTTAAATAGTAACCAATAACTAATGCATTCAATGTTTTCACATGTATTTGCAAGTACACTAAACTTAAATGCAACTGCAGTAACCATTATAGTTACATGTGAATGTTTCTGTTTCACATTTTAGTCAAATAAATAAAACTTTTTATTCATATGAAAACTTATGCGAATTTTTAATACGATCATGTTCAAGGTTTGTAATAGCGTAGAGTAGCCAAGTTTCATAAAAACAAACAGAAGCATGAAGGAAGCTTAGAAGGAATGGGGTCTCAAAGGACGTGTGAAGGAAAGACTTACAGTATATATTTTGATGGGTTACTGTTAAAGCTAGCTTTAATAAAAAAAAAATCGTTTTCCTATGTCTCATCATATACTTACCATGACAAGTGAACAAAGTGGGGCATATTATTGTAAAGATACGGAAATGCAATACGGTACTCAGTCCTGATTGGCTGCCTAATTATAATCTTGTTTATATCATTAAACTCGTTCCAATCTTCGTCCCTGGAATGAAAAAAATTATTTTATTATTTTATATTTTTTTATATTATATTATTAAAAAATTATGCTAAATCAGTAAAGGATTCAATCCAATACTTCGCAAAATAATTTGTAAAAAAAAAATCTATCTAACTTCCACTTTTACATGGCATAAATTGGGGTTTATTCTTAACATTTTATGTCCCATTACTTGGTCACTAAAGAAAGCATAACTGCAGACTCAAGCCAGAAACATGCGTTTGATGTAGCCCGACTTTAGCACGACCTTTCGAAAGCGAAGCATCGCAAAGCAATCGGGCATTAACCAGCATTTCTTGCTTACTCCTCGACTCTCAATACGTAATAACCAGGAAACTTACGCAGGATTTGAATCCTTGATAAGAGGCTCAAATTTAGGGCCACCAGGGATGGCCATATTGAGAGCTTTTGCAGTGAAGAACGACGGCAAGTCAAACAGGTAGAAGTAATTGTCGTCCACCAAGTCGGTAAGGAGTTGATTAGCCAAACGATACAAGCAAGCCATTTGTGGCAAGCTCAAGTACCATTTCCTGTAGGTAGGGCCGTTGACATGCCTGAAAATAATGCAACCTAATAAGAAGCAAGTTAAGTAGTTCAAGCAAGCTAGCAGCGATACAAGGAAGCCAATTGTGGCAAGCTCAAGTACCATTTCCGGTAGGTAGGACCGTTAACGTGCCTGAATATAATGCAACCTAATAAGAAGGAAGTTAAGCAGTTTAACTCTCAACAGGTTAGCCAACAAAAGTAGGCAATATTTTTCATTCATTTTGACTGGGATGTGATTTATTGTTACCGTATTATTATTATTATTATTTATAAGTTTGTTAGCTGACATAGGTCACAGACCCTTTGAACAGCGTATAGACATTGAGTTCATTTTTATTACATTACATTTTAACTATTGTATTAGTTCACATCAGTCCATTTGGTTAAGCCGGCAAGCTTTGCGAACCGCACTATGACTGGAAGCTTGCTGCTCTTAATTGTAGCGCTATCGGGGAATGCCTGTTCAAAACACGCCAACCTTTGCTGCCAGAACGCTGTGCAAACGGACAGGATATGCGCTGCAGTTTCTGGTTCGTCTCCGCACATTCTGCAAGAGACATCCCCGACAGTTGTTAAATGTGCTGTGTGCACGGTATGGGCCATGTCCCGTCAGGAGAGAAACTACTGCTCTGATTGCCGTTCTGCTTTCCCGTAACTTATGTACTCCATACTGTGGTGAGGGCTCCCTAATGTACAATTTTGAGTGCTTAAGATTTTCAGTTTTGTTCCAGTGTTCTGAGAACGACCTCCGTAGTTGCGTTAGTATTTGTCTTTTAACTGTCGCCGGTCCCAAAGGTAGAAAAGGTTCATTTCCTATTGGGGGTCGGGATGAGCCAATTCTGGCTAGTTCGTCAGCCTCCTCGTTTCCGTGTATTCCCCTATGGCCAGGGATCCACGCTAGAGTAATTTGTACGTCACTCTGCTCTTTGTGTAGCTCGCGGCATTCCGCTATCAGTCTCGACGTTATCGTGGCGCTGCTCATAGCTTTTATGGCTGCTTGACTGTCTGAACATATAAAAATTCGGGAGCCAAGACTTAATTGCATACAAATATCTAAAGCATGCCTTATTGCGTATACTTCCGCCTGAAACACTGAGACATGAGCCGATGAGCCCCTAAGTGGATTGATGCTTCGATTTGAGGACGAGCACAGTAGACTCCGGCACCTGCTAGGCCATTCATGAGGGATCCATCGGTGTAGATGACTGTTTCAGTTTCCCGGATGAAAGTAGGCACTCCCGCTGCCCAGTCTTCCCGCAAAGGTATCCTGGTATTGATGCAGTTGTCCGGGTTTATTACAGGGTTAATGTTGTCCTGCGGCATCTCCCCCAGTTCTCCAAAGTTCCACTCTGGTGGTCCCAGCCATGTACCTGAATGTTTCAGCCTCCAATACGCAAGCTGTGCCTGGTTCTGTATGTGGAGATGGAGTGGGGGTAAATCAAGAAGCACTTCAAGTGCTGCGGTTGGCGTGCTTCTTAGCGCTCCCGTAGCTCCTAAGCATATAAGCCTCTGCAGCTTTTGAAGTTGTTTTTGGACTGTGATGAGCCTCGTGCGCTTCCACCACACTATACATCCGTAAGTGACAACAGGCCTGACTACTGCAGTGTATAGCCATCTTGCTACACTTACATTAAGTCCCCACGTACTGCTGTATAAACGGCGCATGACAAATAGTACGTTTTGAGCTCTTTGTATAGCTCTTTCCAGGTGCGGCTTCCAGGACAATTTTTTATCCAATGTAACGCCGAGATACTTAACAGTGTTGGACAATTTTAATTCTCTTCCATCCATATTGATTGTTGGTACATTCCTGAATCTCCTTTTTGTGAACAACACCACTTCTGTCTTCTCAGGATTGACATGCAGGCCTTTGCTCTTGCACCAGTCACTGACTATTTGTAGTGCCCTCTCCATTAGTTCACACATAACGCTGATTGCCCAGCCAATAACGACAATGGCGACGTCGTCGGCATATGCTTGAATGTGAAAGCCTTTCTTTGTCAGCAGCTTGACTAGCTGATCCATTACGAGACACCATATTAGAGGAGACAGTACGCCACCCTGAGGACAGCCTCTAGCAGCTCGTACTGTTTGTTTGCTTTCTCCCCATTTCGACGTAACTGCCCTGTTCTGCAATAAAAAAGTCACCCAAACTATGATGAACTGTGGGAATCTTCCTTGCATGGCGTCAATTACAGCACTGAAGGACACATTATTGAAAGCCCCGCCTACATCTAAACAGGATAAAAGAGCCATTTCGTTATTCTCAGCAGCCTTGTAGAGCCGATATGTCAGAGTGCAGTGCAGTCTCCGTGGATTTTCCTACTTGATAGGCATGTTGCATAGGTTGAAGAGGCTGTGTGGTATGTAGCCTACTTCTCATGTACCAGTCAACCAAACGCTCCATTGTTTTCAGAAGGAAGGAGCTCAGAGTTATGGGCCTGTATGAACTAGGCAACGAATAGTCTGACTTCCTGTCTTAGGTATAAAAACCACTTCTACCTCTTGCCATGACTTGGGAACATATGCAAGCCGTAGTGAAGCTCGATATAAGCTACATAATATCGGAGCTAATGAGTCAATACCATATTGTAGCATAGCTGGTATTACGCCATCCGGTCCTGGAGACTTGAATTTTTTAAATTTGCGTACCGCTGCTTTTACTCTACCTTCTGACACAATTTCGTTTATTTCTTCATCAGTTGGTATCGGGTGTCCAGAGTCAAAAGATTCTACTTCTGTTCCTATTTGTAGGGCACCTGGAAAATGAGTGCTAATTAGTAGTTGCAAAGCTTTTTCGTCATTTTCAGTATATTCACCGTCCGGTTCCAGTAGATCACAATTGCCAATAGTGGGTACTTTTAGCAGGCATTTTTGTAGTCTCGATGCTTCGGGTAGGCTATTAATCTCACTGGAAAATTTTCGAAATGAGTCCCTGCGCGCTATTTCTATGTCTTTTTTATATTCATTTCTCGCTTTCTTATAGGCTTCGATATCATCATTCTTAATTGATCGTTTTTTCCTATTATATAAACGATTTACTAGAGCCTTCTTGCGATCTAATTTAACATTCCACCAAATTGGTTTAGAGATACCTTTAACAGTCACCGCTTCACAATTGGCAGTATAAGATTCTAATATAATGTTACTCAATTTGTCTGTTAGTAAATCCAGCTCCGCCTTTGTATTTGGTTCGAGGGCTTGGATTTGAGACAGATTCCTCGTTAATTCCTCCTTGTAGCTACTCCAATCAGCTTTTCTTGGGTTAACTATTCGGATTCCCGGTTTTCTGGGTCCCTGGTCTATTGTAAACTGGATGTGTTTATGATCAGAAAGGGAAACATCGGCAGAAACTCGCCAATTGTTGATTGCTTCGAGCAATGCGTTCGACACTATCGTAAGATCCAAAACCTCCGTTCTTATAATATTTTCGAATGTTGGTCTGTTTCCCCTATTTGCTGTATAAAGATTATTGCTAATTAAGAAATCCATTAAGTTTTCTCCCCTAGTATTAATGTCCGAACTGCCCCAACAGGTGTGATGGGCGTTGGCGTCACAGCATAGCAATAAAGGTAGAGCTTTCTGCGCACAATACTGCACAATCTTTCTTACATTGTCCGGGGGAGGATTATCTCCTTGTTCGTGAGGGAAGTAAGCTGACGCCATCACCATTGGGGTGCCATCCTCCCTGGTAATTGTGACTGCAGCCAAGTCCCGGTGCAAGAACCCGGTTAGAGCTGTAACGGGAATATTTGATAAGATAATTGCTCTTGGTCTCTCTGCAGTTGTACAGTACACTGTGGCTCCTCTATGTGAGCCTAGGCCAAGAAGTTTTCCTTCGGAACTTAACCATGGCTCTTGTATCATAGCCATATCAACCTTACTGTCAGCCATTTTATGCAGTAAAACGCCAGTCGCAGCTTTTGAGTGCTGCAGGTTCGCTTGTAGGACACTAGTCATTATTACTTTTACCAGAAATGGGTCATTGTTGAGAGTGTGGCTCGCCTTTTGTCGGCGCTTCTTCCGGCTTACCACCAGGGTTAGCTTCCATCGGTTCTGAATAAGAGCTTGTTGCACTCAACGGTAACGAGTTCGATCTTTCTCTTCCGAAGAAGTGGGTAATCTTCCCATTTTCCGCCACCTTTGCCTTTTTGTTGCTAGGCCTGGACTTCTCAGGCGTTCGCATTAATCTCCTGGTTGGGATGAAAGGGGTATTTGCTACACTTCCAAGAGGAGCGCCCTTTTTTGCACTATCAGCGTTTATTGCTGACGTCGGGCTTTCTCCCGGGTTTTGAGAAAGCGGCTTCCTTTTTAGGTTTTCAGTATGGTCATTTGATTGTGCAGGTCGACCTGTTCCGCCGCCTGAAGTCATCTTCCCGTTTTCCTTGATATTGTCAGCAGTCTTGTTTTTGACCTTGTTTCTGACCGACTTAGTAGTATTAGCACCTTGCTTGGAATACGGTTGAGATGTATTCGCTGTCCCATTATTGGCTGTTTCTTTCATCTTAGCTTTTGACTGTTTTCTCCTTTCAATTAATTCAGCGATGGGTGTAAAGCAGGCTCGACAGGTAGACCATTGAGGTTTATTTTCCACGTCTTTTAGAAGTTTTTCAACTGATTCATTAACCCCGACTAGGAAGCGAATCCCATGAGGTTCTTCGTGTCTCGTGAAAATCTTCCAGCTGTGCACTTCTAGCAAAGGGTTCTGTCTTTCAAGACGGTTCATAATTTCTTCGTTTGGGAATTTTTCCTTCCAGGCAGCCATAGCAGACCCTTTTTTAGTTTGGGCAGGTCACTCGCAAGAATGGCTTTAATTTCCACATCTTTCCACACATTCAATGATGGGGCCTTTTTAATTAGCCAGTCGCGGCTTTCCACGTTAGCAGCTTGTATTGCTATAAATTGTTCTCGACAAGATGTGGAAATAAATGTCGGCATGAAATCGTTGGTATTAATCTCGTAAAGAGCATCGCCGATGGCGTCCAGGAAGTCCAACTTCCATTCTTCATTAAAAACCCTGTAGGGTTCGGTACATACGAGCACTTGATGCTCTGTCTTCGTTTTTAGCTTCTCGGCGAAGCTTGGGCTAGGAAACCCAGTTGCCTGTGACACGTCAGACATATTCCTTAATTCTTCCATCATAAACGCCCCGGGGGGCCCATCCACGCCCTGTTAAGAGCCTACTGATCACTCGACGTTGGAGTTCCCTTCACCAGCATCGAGTCGACCTTCACGCTCATGGGGTATCCAAATACAACGTCCTACGCAGCGCAGAAACCCCCCACGTGACCTCGGATGATCCCCCTGTTAGCATGTTACGCATTCGCATTATCGCCTATCCACAGCACGGTCCTACCCTATCCTATTGTTACCGTAACTATTATTAAATAAATATTGACTTTTTGTTCTATTAGTAAGCCAACCTAGCGGAGTTTGGACTACTACTACTACTGCTAGGGCTATAAAGCATGGCCAGAAAATGTAGCATGTGAAGACGTCAGGGGAAAAACAGGAAAGGTCGACTTTTGGTCGAAATTGAGATAATGTTGGCATTCTGTTCAGTTTTTAATGTAATTTTAAATGGCCGAACAAAATCTGAGAAAAACAAACTAGATTCTGCGCAAATGGCATGGGAAAAAGCAGTATACAGGGGAAAAACTGGCTGCGTCCCTCGCGACTGGGGAACAACCGGCAAGGTCCATGCGCGATGGCTACCGACTATAGCCGAAGCATGGGCCGAAGCAGTCAGCCGTGATTGTTTTGACAGTAACATTACTGTTAGTAAGTGAAATACAATGGAATAATAAAATTGCAAACTACAAAAATTCTGCGTCAATCCGAAATCAGCAATATTTTACTCATCGGTAAAGATAGAAGGGAAAAAAACAAAACAAAATAATTTTTATTACATAAGACACTTTCAATTTCACAGTCAACTTTTTGTAAGTGAAACCTGACAGAAGAATTTCGTTTCTTAGGCTTTTGTAAAAAAAAGGTTAAGTAATACTTTGTTTTGTTATCCACAATACACGTTTGTATTGAAAACAAGCATTTTACATTGCAGTATACTTGTTCTTGCCCGGTCCATTTAGTACCTCACTCACTTAAATTGATTTTTCTCAAATTCTAGAGAAGTTAAAACTATCAGAAGCTAATAACTTGTTCACAACAGTAGTAAGAAGTGATTTGTTGAGAAAGCGCACAAATATTTCTAATAGAGTGGGAGTAATCGCGTTTGAACTTTAAAATTCGATTTCTGCAAAATCAACTTTTGACAACCTTTCCTGTTTTTCCCCTGACGTCTTCATGTGTGGGACTCGAACCAACAACCATTCGGGTGAAAGTCGGAGTCGGTGCCACTACTCTACATGTCCTCTTATTTATTTAACACTGAAAAAACTATGCATGTATCATGTCTGAAACATGCCTTACCAAGGCAAATTTTTTTAAGACGAGGGACTGTCCACAAACTGGGGACTATTGTTGATTATACATGTGCAGAATCACATTGCCCAGTACAGGCAGCCATTCAAATGAACGGCGTCCAAGATTACAGTGTAATGGTCATTTCAATACCCCGGGCATATACATATTTCAGTGTATCTTCTTACTTTTGACAATAACTTTCGCCAATACTTACTTGGTGCCCACGAGAGGCTTATGTTCGTAGAACCAGTTGGCAACAGGCCCATCCTCATCGGGATCCATCTCTATCTGAATGGCCTCGAGGGGTTCAACGTCCAGCACGTTGTCCGCGTAATCCAAAGGCGGCTCTTCATCGTCAAACGGCGGAAAACGCATTCGCTTGAAGTGGCGACGGTCTCTCTTTTCCCTCCGCATCATTATCCACATAGTGCTGCAAATTACCATAATGACTATAACTTACAGCAGAAGGAAAAGTAGATTATTATTATTATCATTGAAGGACTTTGATGGACGTAGGCCTACATGTAGTGTGGCCCATTGAAACCATCCCGGGCCTGTAGACCGTTATCAATATGGCGGCTAGTGTAGCCTGCACAAAATAAGTAGGCAATTTTGGTGGGTGAATAGCCCGCACAAGCTAAGTACAGAGATAACGTGCAAAAACCGCTAAAATCTCGGTAATAATCGAAATTTTCGACCATCTCAAAGCGTTCCTTAAAGTAACGTATTAGGTAAGTAACTTTTCTAAACTTACCCCCATTGAGCTATGTAGACAGGTTCAATTACCCATGGTATTTCGTTCACGAACGTAATTGCACCAGTGATATGGTACAGAGCTTTGACGTCACGTACTTGCTCCCATGGCATCGGCATATTCTCCAATAGTTTCATTACTGCATGCGGCATGTATTTAAGAGCTCTAAAACGTAAACAATATTTCAACTCAATCAGCAGTGCACTCCCAATCAGTTAAAAAAGCCGCAGTCCTAGGGTTTTCTATTCTGCTATTCTTCCTTGTTTGTTTGTTTCGTTTTGAAGGACTTTTTATGGACCCAGACCTACTTATAGTGGCCCACAGGTCAATGCCCTGGTCCAATGCCAACGACCCCGTGGATTTCGGACAGTATTTGTATATTTTCCGTATGAATTTTTGGCCATTGGCAAACTGGTATACGTTCTCGATGTCAACCTACACCGGCTACAAGCCATAACGGACAAGCTTCCCATTGACGCAATGAAACAGGCGAAGGCATGACAAAGGCGCCAATTCCACATACGTCAATCGTCAATGAAAAATTGAAAAATGACGTTTTAGCAGACATTAAGGACATACTAAAAATTCTGCTACCACGTCAATTTACGTCATTTTTCAATTTTTCATTGACGATTGACGTATGTGGAATGGGCGCCTTAACCAAGTACGAATACGAGTCTAATCTTCCTTGTAATAAACTATGTAATGTGGTTATATTTTACTGGGCAGTTGAAATTGAAATGGAAACAACTTCAAGAAATTCTCTTTCTTACTTTAGGAATTCTAACTTACCCAAGGTAAACACGTTTGTCATGTCGATATTTTCTGCTACTCATGTCACCGTGATCGCGTATGATTTTTCGAATATGCTCAGGTGGCATGTCTTCTTTTTGAGCATCCACAAATCCAAATTTTCTCTTTTCAGCAAATCGCTTTGTCTGAATTTGATACCATTTTTGAGCTGAAATAATAAAGGGTTAGTTGTGAAGGTTCAAATGTTAGGAAGGTTGAATTCCGTAGTGTGGAATTACGATTTTCAGGTTAGCAGGATTTCCAACTGAAAGTTTATATTTTTAAATTTACTTTCAGTTGTCAGTTCACATCTCAACTGATTTCAGGACCCCTACGCTTTTCATCATTATCGGAATCAGGACTGCTAGTAAAGGTATTACCACTAGAAGGACACCTTAGGAGCAATCACAACTGTCACATCCAAACCAAATACTTGTCATTCATTAGGTAATGTTGTACCTTTTTCTTGTAGCTTTTCTTCAGTCATAACTTCTGGCTTCGATACTACTGGTACGGGGGCTACGGAGCCGACAACACTGGTTCTCTGTGCTTGAATTGCCTGCGTTTGCATAGCGGCAGCAGCTTGTGCAGCCACAGCCATTTGGGCATGGGCCTGCTGCTGCACCATCATAGTCGCCCATGGATGGGGAGGCAAAAGATATGGTGGAATCGCCATGATTATTACGCCAGACTACGATCTGAAAAAATTTAGACATAGGTCATAGACATAGTATATGTGAGGAGCTTGGTTGCAAACGTGGCCAACTCCATTTTTTCACAAAATGGGGTTTTGATCCAACCTTGCAGAAAATTTTAATGTCCACCTGCACGTTGTAAAATAAAGTGACAAAAGCAGCCAGATTGCGCACAGAAGCGCTGAGAAGTCTAGGGTTAGCTATAAACTTAATGCAATTTTCAACAGAAAATCCACTCTCCTGAAAAATTCCACAACTTGGAGTTAGCCATGTTTGTAAATAGCCTCCTCATGTATTAAGTTTGAAGGTGAAATATTTTTCTAATTAAAAAAATAACAAGTGGATGGCACATTCTTCCTAAGTTCATTATGATCTGGCGCCATTAACTTGAGTATCAATGGTGCACAGCTGCTTATGGCGAATGGGCTCCAGTAGCCCAACTTGCAGCCATTTAATGATTCGCAGAAGCAATAGATTTTTACTAGAAAAAATGGGGACCTATGTGCAGAAATTGTGGCCTAGCTCCCCACTCCAAGATCCTACTACTAAGGTAGGTCAAGCTAACTTGGAATTTTATTAGGTTGAATATACCATATAGGTTTGTGGCTAAATTTGGATTTCATACAAAAGTGACACTGAAATATAAACAAAATATGCTAAAAATAATTGTAATTTATTATTACAGCCAGGTTAGCCAGGCCATGGATGTGGAGGTTATGAAATACATTTGTTCATAAAATGGAGAAAAACATAAATTGGAAATATTTCTTCATTTTAGATAAAACCATTTACCTTTTACGACTAATCCGACATTGAATTCTACTGCACAATCATAAAATAATTATTAAATTCAATAATTCGTATACCCATCGTTTTCAAATCGGCACTGCAAATCAACATTCAAAATTTCAAATTCAAAATGGCGTGGTGGCGTCAGGAAAGCTGGCAACATTGCTGACTTTGCTAAATTGCTATGCCCAAGGTGGTTTTGCGCTTAACAACAGTCTTCAAGGTCAAATAAAATTCAAAGTTTCAAAGTTCAAACTGTTGCACACAAAACAAACAAAATCTTTGCAGTTCTGTTTTTGTTACTTTTTTCTTTTTTTGTGCATTTTGCCTGAAATAAGTTATAAAAGCTTGGTAACAATTAAAACATGAGTGCCTTAAAAGTGTACGTGGATTTAATGTCCCAGCCGTCAAGAGCTCTATTATTGTTCTTGAGAGCGAATAAGATTCCACATGAGCAAAAGCTAGTCCAGATTAAGAAAGGTAAGAAGGTAGTTATGTATGCAATGCTGGACTTTGTATCCTCATTTTTTATTGATACTATAATAGGTTATAGAGTTCATGATGTCATTGTGCTTGAAGAACATCAGTCTGTTGTGTTATCATGTACTGTAGAATGTAGATTGTGTGCTGTGTAGCTTCAAGCCTCTGCTGATCACGTACCTACTCATCTTGTTAGTGAACTATTATATTCTCTGACTATATAAATGAACCTAAATTTATTGATTGATAATCATTGTTCAGCACTAACAATCCTTGTCATGTAAGGACTGGGGGGTTAAGAGAGATATATAGTTTATAAATACGGTAAAATAGCTCTTTCCCACTCCTTATCATTCTCTGGTGTTTGGGAGCACACTATTCTCCAATTTTATTACGTCTTGCCATTTTGCTATAGCATAAAAAATTTAATTTTTTAATTTACGGATTACGGAAAGAGATTACGGAAATTACGGAAAGAGTCATGTATGTCCTTAATTCTATTGATTCTAGGAGAACACTTGTCGCCCGAATTCAAAGCCGGTGTCAATAGGTTCAGTAAACTACCTGCAATAGTCGACAATGGGCTAAACGTGGTTGAAAGCGTTGCTATTTTACGGTATCTTGCAGCCAAATATCCCATTAATGACCACTGGTACCCTAAGGACTACACAAAACAAGCAAAAGTTGACGAATTTCTAGAATGGCAGCATATTGGACTTCGACTTCCTCTCTCTATGTACTTTCAAACAAAGGTAACTTTCCGGAAATTTTAAACTTTTTACAGTACTTTGAAGAATTGCTGAGTGACCAGACGCCCTTCTATTTTTTGATAAGTACAGCTTCCTGTATTCAAACCAGGCGGTTGCGATACCCATCCGTAGCGTAAACAATAAGCGGCAAAAAGGGGTGACTGAAATTTTTTACTCGGAGGTTCTCCTCATAAGCTAATTAGTCATAATTATTAAAAAAAATATGATTGTCAGATCAAGTGCGCAGAAACTTTTCGCGCCGCTCAATTGTCATACCCTGCCTGCTGGATTGTAAATTTTTTATGTTGGAACCCGACAAACCCTTGCCATCTCCCCGCATTTCCCTTTCGTTGCACCGCTATCAGCAATGCATAGCTTATGATGTACTGCAAGGGCTTTCACGGCCGGAGTCATATGAAGAACCAGTAGAAGCCGGGCTGATGGGCCGATGTGAACTTCCAACCGTTTCGTCAACATCTGCGGTTGACATCTTCAGTGGTGCTGCGTAGACTTCGAAGGTTGTACCTGGGTGGCTCCGTAGCGAGTGTCTACGCAGTGCCACTGAAGATGTTGACGAAACGCTTGGGAGTTCATTTTCATATCGACCACGGCCCATCCCATCCACGGCCCTTGGATTTTACTGGTTCTTCACTTAGCTTATGGTTTGGCGCCATCTATTCTATTTTACAACTTTGTTGCCAACTCGTCTAAATTGGTTTCTCAATTTTTTCCACAATTGTATACTTCAATTAAAATTAGTAATCACACTGCAAATCTTCCAAAGCTTTCTGGAAATGTGGTGGAATGAAATGTTATAAAGGAATATACGCAAGAGACAAATAGTTTTTTTAACATTGCTCATCCTTCCGGCGACGCGATACCTCAAAGGCATGCAATTTGTCAACGTAGCAATGTGAACATTGAAATAACTGATTCCTCTATCTTATCTAACTAACAATGCTGCATTTTTTTAACGTTCCAGTTTATCCGCCCATTGTTGTTTGGCGAAGAGCCAAAGCAGTCCCATTTAGACATGTGGTTCCAGAAAATGGAAGAGAGTTTGGATATCATTGAAGGAAAATGGCTGGAGAAGACAGATTACTTGACAGGAGATAAAATCACAGTCGCTGACATCTTCGGGCTTTGTGAAATTGATCAGCCAAGTAAGCAATTTTAGTCTTTTTTACATTAAATTGATGAAGAAGCGTCACATTACTGAGTCTGGTCGAATTTTTGTGATCCGTTTAAAAGATCGCAAAGTAGAATGTATTTTTTTTTTTATATTATTATTTGGATACGTGAGTAACGTACCATATTCACTTAAGCCTTATTGCCCTACAGAGTATTTATACTAATAAGTTACGCTTGTTTTTATTATTATTTGGTACCATAGTATTATTGCTCAGAGGGGATTCTCGTTTCTTTGTTTGGTTGCACTTTCCTAGTTAAAGTATGCTCAAATGCGTCCTTATTCATTTCTTTACTTCGTTATATGGTTCGGGTATTCGGCCACAGTGGAGCAACTCAATTACCTTCCACAATCGCCAAATCCCATCAGACCGGCAAGTGTGGCAAGTCTTATAGGTAACTGGCAATATTATCTATCAAGTACATGGTCATTGAAGCCATCGAACATAGCAGTATGATATATTGGACGCAAAGTGTTTTCAGATTGGTTGGACTGCAAGTTAAGATTAACGATAAGAAGGGCTGTTTCCGGAAGATTGGCAAAATGACAAGTACAATATATAGTTTACAGACAGTTTATTTTCTGCCTTCCCTTACAAGAATATTCAAGGATCTTCCTTGGACATAATATGTACTGCCGTCTGTCATATCATCAAACTTCAAACCTATTATGGCATCTTCATTCTTAATGTATGATTAATCTCCAATTTTCCAGGGATGGCGGGTTACGAGCCTGGCGCTGGCCGTCCCAAACTTTCGCAGTGGATGAGCCGCGTTAGGAAGGACTTGGAGCCCCACTACAGTGATGTCGGTAAAGTTATGGAGCTCGTTATTAAGAAGTACGGCGGTAAACCCCCCTCTGACATTTCAAAGCTTTGAACGTTTCATTGAGTTTGTTCACACGATACGGGTATTTACCATTTTTCTCTTTACAAAAAGTTTTGTCGACTTCGCGTTGTAACAAATTAATTGTGATTGCGAATGCCCCATATAGGCATTCAGTTAAAGCAGTGTTCCAAACTTGAGCCGTTTTTAAATCAATTGTACTGTATAATTGACGAGTGTATTTTAATACTTTGTATTTACTATGTGTACAGTTTATTAAGTAAGCTGTCTTCCTGTTTTTGCAATAAATTAGTTGCATTATTTATGGTTTTAGTACATTAAGACTTAATATATATATTTCAAAAAAATATGGATAAAAGAGGTCACAGGACGCATGGACATCTCTTTGACTTGAATGTCAGTTAAATATTGCCACTTTTGACTTTATTTATTTATTTTTTGCGTTTTTTAGTCACGCTATTTTTTCTTGTGCTCGTAACATAATACATGAAAATAGACTCTTGATTGACCAATAGATATCCTGTAGCGTGCCTCAAGCTGATAAAATCTTCATTGACTCTCCTTTTCATATACTAATATCGTTATTATAATGTACCTAATCATTCCTTCTCATGGTGAACTTGGGCTGGACTGGACTTTGAGTTAGTGAAATAGCTTTATTCTTATATAACTACAGTATATTATATACATTTAATTATTGTTGACTATTGTGGTGCATGGTTAATGAAATTTGTTGAAATATAAACATTGTTATTGAAATAGTTTGCTTCCGAACAACGTCACTGTTTTGGCAAAAGAGCGAATGACGCGAAAAATCGATTTTCTGTTTTTGATATCGCTCTTTTCAAGGCGCTCTTGATGCAAATGATTCTGTGTTGATTTTTTTTTTGTTGCAAGGAATAAACTTTATTAGAAATAAGTAGTACCTATACCAAAAAAATTGTTTACCTTTGCCTTTTTCGTCACCTGACAGGTAAGGGTTTCTCGACATTGACTTTTTTGCCTGGACAGCGACGTCAAGTATCCTTGTGCAAATACTATAGCTTAAGTAACTCAACCGGACGCCCCATAATCTTCTTTCACTGAGTCAAATTTCACAGAAAATATCGTAGGTGAATATAAATGTTCCTCTGCATTTCGATATGTTAGTATTTCGCCGTCACTACCACCGATGGCAACAGTTATCCGGTTTTACATAAATCAAGTTCCAAAACTGTAGCCAAAAGGCCCACACACTATCTATCAAATACTATATAAAGGAACATTCAATTTCTTCTCTTTAGGCGGCTATTCCACTTGTCAATTTTCCCGTCAAATGTGATTAAAAAGAGTCTGCTACCATATTATAACTTAATTTAAGGAGACTATTATGTAGATACTTAACTGATCTATTATAAATTATGTTATAATATGGTAGCAGACTATTTTTAATCATATTTGACGGGAAAATTGACAAGTGGAATAGCCGCCTTAGAAATGTAAAAAATTATACCTCTACGTTGATAATTCCCGTGGAATTTTATTTTGTACACTTATAAGGCTTTATTTATTCCTCTCTTATTACTTCGGACCCTGGTTAACCCCCAGCCACAAAGCTCCCGTGAAGACATTAATGTTAAAATAAGCGTTATTCCGTAGTTTTGTTGGTCATACATGATTCAGCCTTTATTTCTGAGTCTATCTGCTTTCTTTCCGGTCTTGGGATGCAGTTGGGGGTGGCTGTCTATTGTCCACTGCTGAATCATTCATTGCATACGCATACGCCCTTTTCTTGAGAGGTTGTGACGCATACATAGTAGTACAGCCCGAATCAAACGCTTTCGTGATGTTCGATTGCATGATGGGCAGATTCCTTCCCATCGTCATTTCTATCGGCATTGGCGAGGGCTGAAACAGACGATAGGTAGATTGGTCTTATAATTAAGCTGCGTCTACGTACACTTAAGGTTGTGAATGGCCAGTATATCTTTAATAGTCTCATGACTTATGATTCTGGACTGCCAGCTCGGAGTATAGTGCACTCAATACACGATCGGCGGTAGGGTTTGATATGCCTAGGTGTCGTCTGAACAAGTCGAGGGATTCCTATCCGATACTTACACACCGGCTGTATAATAAGCTACCATTAGAAGTAAGACAGTTAGATGCAGCTTGTTTTAGAGCATATATAAAGAGCAGACTTATGACACGTCACTGTATAGATTAGATGAGTACGACTCAAGGAGCTGGACAGTCCCTCCTTTTTTTTCTCGTACAAAACCCTCTCGGGTGTATATTTACAATATATTATATTTTTACTTGTAATTAATTGTTTGCAATTGTGACACGGTCGATCCGGCTCTGGCTGGTCAGGGACTCAAATATTTGTATTTGTTACATCTTTTATCTGGATATTTTTCATAGCGTGAGGTGAGTCGAAAAGCTTGAAATGTCTTATGTATAATGTACGGTACTGGAATCTGCAGTTGGACCTTCGATGGAGAATGGTGAAATGCTATGTGTTCCCAATCGTTCTATATGGTATAGGGGGGGGGGGGGGGATGGACGTTGACACAAGCTATGGAGAACTGTATCAGTACATTTGAAATGTGGGTATACAAATGTACAAACGAATGCTGCTCATATCCTGGAGAGATCGTGTCCCTAATGCCTAATACCACTTGAGTTGGGATTGGAAACGAGCCTAATCTGAAGCTAGTCAACACAGAAGGACTGAGGTCTCCCGGCAGAAGAACAGAATAGAAGAGCGATTTAAAGAAGTGGCAGCTGTTTCGGTGGTAACACCAACATCAGTCTACAGACGGGCTACACAGCAGGCTGTCAGTTTTTTTCTTACCTATTGGCAATTGTGATAGGTATTTTGTTCTAACTACCTGTCTATATATTTTTCATTTGGTTTTGCTAAAAATGCTCATAAATAAACTCTTCGAAGCCCCGCTGAGATAAATACTGTACACTACAGTAAGCCTACCCTTTTTAATTTTAATGGAATAGCCGGTAACTACCTACTTCATGCAACGCAAAATTGTCATAATGTACATATGTGGCTTAAGAATTTAGACAGCCATTTATTAATAATTCTATACATACAGTAAACACACGAAGCGAGCACTCTCACTTTCACTTGGCGACAAGGGTTACATGAATTTAATTTAGGTTTTTCCTTACTATCTAATATTCGACTTGTGTGGGATTGGTCGCTAATTTTGGCACTTACATAGGTCTACTGTATAGGTGGTGTCGCATCAGACCAATTGATTTTCAAATGGTGTTTTGATCGATACCTATATATTATAGTATTCTGTGCCTATACTGTGAGCTGCTACAGGTCAAGAAATATCAGAAATTGTATAACACACTAAAGTCTTACCCGATTTTCTTCTTGTGGACGCTGAATAGTGCAGCAATTTCTCAATTCAAGTCAGTTGTCATTTAATTTTCGGATGTGTTGCACAACTTCATCAATAAACAGAGCCAATCTGCCCGTGACAACTACGTGAAATGTGGTATATCTTGTTAAAGCGATGAATGTGTGAAATGACGCTAATCTTATCATCGAGATCTGACAATGGTCCGTTACACAGTAAGATGACCCCGTTCGGACTTAACTAAAGATAATTCTGACGTAGTGACGCTGTATCACGGCTAATTAATATTCAGATAAGATAGCCTACCGGCTGCTGTCAGCCGTAAAATCACCAACGTCAGTTTCCTGACTTGTTATGACTACCATTTCAGTCAGCATACCGGTTGGTTTTTATTTTTTTAATTCATTAATTAGTTGTGACGTGAAACTTCTATATAGACGGGGGTATTAGGAATTTTGGGTCACGAAAAAGCGTTACGGCCGCGTGGTGGAGGAAGCAGACGTATCGCGTGGCGAGAGGCCGCAAAACAGGTCTTCTTACGTTAATCAGGCTGTTTATCGTTTATCATTCAACACACCAGATGCGTAATCTTCTTACATTGTAATTCCTTTTCGTGTTTTTTTTTTTTTTTGCACCTTGAATCTACTACTTTACTCAGTCTTTACTTTACTTTATCCAATGCCAGCCAGCTCTTGGCATCTCAGCCATTCGCCGACGAGCCTCCCGGTAAAGACGCTTAAGGTTTCTGTCCTGGTAGTTGGAGGGCTGCGCAATCCTGAAGGTGCAGACCGTCCATTCTCTCAGAATTGCAAAGAGGACAGGTGTCCCAGTCTACAACCCCGATCGGGTGAAGGTACGCTTGCAAGTAGTCGTGTCCCATAGTAAGTCTGAATTTTGCGACTGCATCAGCCCTCGGTAGATCACGTAATATGGGCTGGTTTACAAGTGATTGTAAAGAAAAATATCACGCTATACTGGAAATTTACAACATATTTTATTTTTCTTTGAACATGAATTGTACAGACAATGGTCCAAACCATCCCTCTAAATACTTTTAACAGTCGAGGGGCGTTCCGTAACGCCCTTGTTTAATAATATGCTGGCTGCTCATAGTATAGAAGGAATAAACACATTTCAATATATAAGATCAATTAAATTATTATAGTTATTGGGATACGGGGGCACCTATTAATAATTATTTGGTGAGCAAGATAAAAATAATTATTACGATTTCTTCATAATGCGAGGCGAATTAAAAACCCACCAAGTCGAAGTGCAGCAAATTACCTATACGGTACTTCTCTGATCTCATATCAAATTTACTATAAACAGAATATTTGGGGTAATCACGTTCCAGACCTGTTAAAATCTTTAAATGAAAAGAACTTAAGGTATGCCTTAAATTAAGTAACATTTGTTATAATTTCTTTTCATGAAAAAACACGTTTTTTCCTTTTAAGCAATATTAAGGCCAAATCCTATTAATAAAGGGCAAATATGAGTGTTTACAACTAACAGTGTCTACTGAATAATGTAGCCTGTCATCATGGCCATGTGAACGGCCAATATTTCATGCTTTTAAATATTAAATCCATCTTCATGAATACCCCTAATAAACGTAAATAAATGTAAAACGCCCACTTCCCAAAAATGGTAACTGAACAGAAACATGGTAACTGTCCCATTGTTTAGATACCAACAAAACGTCAAAAAAACTGTGAGTCGTATATAATAATTTATGGTTAACACAAACAATAGAAAATAGTAAAAAAGAAAAATGTCGCTAATTAAGAAATTTGAGATCGACAGTCTAATTATTTTAACAATAGCGACAACGAACACAACTGCGTTAAGAAATTACGGGTGCAAACTAACCTAACTCGTAATATTGGAATAGCTACAATAAGATCTGCAGAAATAGGTAACAGCACAAACTGGGCCTATGTGAACAAAAAGAATACAAAAATTAGAAGCTGATTATCATTAGAAAAAAAAGCAAATTGCCACAAAGTGCCATTCGTTATAAAACAATTTGATAAAAAGTATAATGTGAATTATACACTTTGTTTAGATTTTATTAGGCATTGGAGCTTCATCGTCCTGCATGCCTATGCTTAGTTTCTGGGAAAACTGGTGAACAGAGCCGATACGACATATTTCTATATAATATTGCATATTATATATACATCCATTGGAATCAACGAATTATTGGTGCAAAAGCACAGAGTCAACTTCAAAAGATTCTCTCGCTGAGCTGACGCTATATCATATTTTAAGTAGGTAAGAGTGGCTCTTCTCCCACCAACTCTAGGTTATCTTACGGCAAGTTCAATCTGAAAGATGCTGCTATACATATATATTAACCATGTATATTAACTGGAATGGCAGGAGCTATAATATCCCTTACGGGGCTCCAATTAACCATAAGTCAACTATCAGAGATAAGTCTTAAACATTGCAGCATAGCAGAACGGATACCTGGACCCGGTCAAAAATCTGTACTTTGCTTGTGTACGCCCTTCACTCAGCGAAATTGCGTACTTATCTTGTGCAGGCCCAGTAGCCGCCATATTGATAACGGTCTACAGCCCCGGGATGATATTAACCTAGATGGATTTCAGACCGATATCAACATGGCCGCCTCGGGAGCAAGAGCAAATGTATAGTTGGCCTACTCGGATGCGCCACCAGCGATTTGAGATTAACATAATACCGGGGTTTATTTTTACATACCGTTGATTTCCACATACCATAAGAAAACATATAGTTGAAGGGCCGTGCTGACCATCCTTAAATTTCAATAACGCAGTAGTGTATCGAAAGCCTTACAAACCGAGAGAAACTTATCTGTCTCAATACTTCTTTACCCTGCTCCATTTACAGACCTACCGATTATGTGCGAAAGAACCCAGCAATTCACCACCCCTGACTCAATACTAGTTTCATTAAGAATAGGGTTCTGGTTTTTCACTGAAGACCACAGGGACTGCCCAGATTGTGGTAGTTTACATGTACCTAATAGAGCCAAAATATTGTCTTAAGAAAAATTAAGGGAGTGCGACAAATACGTGCACAGTAAAATTAATTTAAAAACAGTTGTATATGAAATAATCAATAAATAAATAAAAATGCCTACGCCTATTGTTGCGATTAAATTAACATTTAATTAGAGTAAAATCAAAACAGATATAACATTTATCGTCACCCTAAAGTCAGAAGGGCGTACCATCAAAAACAACATTTTGTTCAATACATTGTAGTATTATAGGGTATATATAACACTGACTTAAATTAACTTTGGTTGAAGAGGTAACCTCCTCGTTATAGCCGAAATTAGAGGATATGGAAAAAACTGGGCTTGGCGGGATTCGAACCTAACCCAGTTTTTTCCATATCCTCTAATTTCGGTACCTAACAACATTTTGGAATAATTGCGTTTCTGTGTAGGTTTAGTTTTCTAAGCACAGTCAGACACGCCCTCATAATCGAAAATTTCAGCCTTATTTTTCAAGATTGAATTTTTTCCGGTAGGTAAAGAGCTGACATTACAAGGTCACTAAATCTGATCATAACTCAATCTTAAAAAAATGTTGGTTATGCCCTTCTGACTTTTTCTGACTTTAGGGTGACGATAATAAAATCGCACAAAAATTGCGATATCATTCGCCTTCTATCAGCAAATACCACGAGCCAAGATAATAAATAACCTTTATGGTACTAGGCCTATTCCAAATTATTTTCAGGGAGCCAACATGGTAGCTCGCCCGTGTGATAAGTTAACCTCGGCCCATTTTGCATTGGTAACGGACTCCTGTCTCAAAAAGGTATATGAAAATTACGAACAGTACAGCTACTACAATCTGGACTTGGTTAAGTTCAACGATTATAAAATAGAATATATCATGCCTACTCATAAGCTCAGTATAGTCGATGGCGGGAAAACTAGGAGATGGGATCAAATACAATTAAAAAAATCGGCTAGTCCCTGGAGAAATGAGGTTAACTGTTGACACACAATAGACTACAGTATACCTTTCAGAATTCAAGCAGAACCCATTCTTAATCATTGCATAGGAACAATACAATCGAATAGAAAAAGAATAGCTTATACAAATTAATTACACAACTTAACCTAAAAACACAATGAACACTTCTGACCAGGTCGAACCAAGTATCCCACTCATGTAAGTCCTTAAAGAAACGGACTAGGAAGAAATCCACTGCATTTTCTAATTAAAAGTATTTTTCCTCATTACCAACAACCACCAATCACAGCAAACCAATTACTCGAGACGCATCTCTAATAATACGTTTCCTTAAAAATTAAATAATATTTTAAATTTTTACATATTTTTACAATATATCAATTATCCAGTCACATCATAAACATGTTTTATCGGTTATATATATTCCCTGCATATGCCACAGATTCCCAATAAAAATTAAGGACAATCTAAACGAAATATAGTAGGTTGTCAAAATTATAATCTAAAGTATGCAAGTAAATGAAAATCCGTTGTAACAAACTCATGATTCATCTTAAATTTAATTTATTCTGCGTCTCGCTCTAATTAAGGAAGCTTGGTACTGTGGAGACTGGAGAGTAAATACACATACTTATCCATATTATATTCTTCTCAATCGCTCTCTAGTTGGGTAGGAAAAATACTTACTATATTATCAAAAATTTCCCACCAAATGTTGACTGAGACACCAGTGTGTCTGACTTAGTAAAATTGAATGGAAATTATTTTCAGATCCCATGGCACTAACACTTAGACCAACTAGCTGACTATTATGCTTTTTTTCGCAAACAATAGAAAACCTAGTTGTATATTCAACATCATATTACCTAAACTGAGCATGTAAATAATTACTAAGTTCGACCCTCATTATAAACCAACCGGTCAAGGCAGTTACAACATCATCTAGGCGTTTGCTCCAAAGACAACTTTTCAGTGATATACCATACAGGGTTTGTCCGGAAAGTAATGAGCCTAATTATTGAGCCTATGTTAATTTTAAGGGGATTGTACACCACGAGTTTTTACCCCATAGCCAGACTGCCAAAGCTAAATTTTATAATGAAGTGCTCCAAGGGCTGAAAAGAGACCCAAGCGTCATGGAAACTGCATCATTACAATGCGCCGTCTCACACAGCTTTTGTTGTCACCTCCTACTTGACTCGGATTGATGTCAAAACGATTCTCCAGCTACCCTACAGTCCAGACTTGGCCTCAGCGGACTTCCTTTTATTTCCTCGACTGAAAAGGGAGCTCAAAGGACATCATCTGGGTACCTTGGAGAACGTCCAAGATACTACGACGACCTTACTGAACAGTATTCCGGCAGAGGAGTTCCAGGGATAGCAATCACGTTGGCAAAAATGTATTGAAGCGAAAGGGTCTTATTTTCAATAATATTAAGTTGTAGTACTTGTTCAATAAATCTTGTAAAAAAAATCAGGGACATTACTTTCCGGACATTTTTAGACAGATTCCAAATCTATGAAAAACAACATGGCTGATATGCTAATTTCGTGAAAAGAAATAGTTCCCCATTGAACAGTCAAATTCGCACCACAAATGTCCAACAAAACATTTTTTTCAAATTAATTAATCTCAGCTTGAAAATAACCGCCATATTGTTTGTTTAAAAAAATTAAAAAAAATTAAAATAAAAAAAACTATGAATGGATACGCTAGAACCCACTGGAATTAGGCTATGCATTGTCTTTTCAATGGCTTTCCGAGTTCTTTCGTATTCCTTCCACCTGTTGAGCTGACCCTCGCCGTGATGTTGGTTTCTACAAAGCGCGGTCGGTGACAGTAACGCTATTTGAGACTAACCTTTGGCCTGGCAGGCTATGAGACTTAAGTTGATTCTGTTAGGAAGGCACAGGGTAATGTCAATTCTCAGTACTGTCTAACCCGAACAAACTTCAGAATGCTCATCCCAAGCGGATACCTACAACAGAAATAAAAAGATTGAACATCTAAAAAAGAAAAGAAAACACACAGTAGCACGACAACCCAATCAGCGTCCAGGCCTTAGGTCTAATAGAGGATCCTCTCTCTTGACCACTGCTCTATTTGGGATGTTGTGGTCAGGGACATGCCCAGCAGCTGCGCTTCACCATTCCGGTGGAAGGATGGGCCCATACTTGGCGGTAATGTCGAGTCTCGGAACCCGGGACCTTCAATTTCACTGTCTATTTCTCTAGCAACTGGACCATATACATATGTTGGAATATCTATTTTAGGAATAATGCTGCAGTAGACAAGTACGACATCTAACCACTTTGTTCTTTGTTGCTAAGGCGGCTATTCCACCGGCCAATTTGCTTCACTTGTGAAGCTGTGAATTTTGTCATTGACGTTTGTTTTGTTTTAAGGAGACTATTATGTAGATACTTAACTTACCTATTATAAATTAAGTTGTGTTAATTAAGTAAGTGGTAGCAGACAACATTAATAATATTATAACTTGGATAAGTTAAGTATCTACATATAATAGTCTCATTAAAACAAAACAAACGTCAATGACAAAATTCACAGCTTCACATGTGAATCAAACTGGTCGGTGGAATAGCCACCTAAGGCGGCTTGTAGCAGACTCTTTTTAATCACATTCGACGGGAAAAGTGACAAGTGCCTAAGCGCACTTAAACTCAGGGTAAGTTAGACCCAAGGGAAAACTTATCACTTTGTATTCCTCCAACGCCTGCAGATTTTCCCATTCGTAATCACATCCCTGCAGTCGACAGCACTACTTCGGGAGGAAAAAAAAATTACCTGACATTCTCGGCTACAGTACCACTGATTGCCGCAGCCTGCGCAGACAAAAAGTGCAGGTTTAAGGTGGCAACCCTGGCATTCAGGCACTGCGTCCGGAGGATCGATTTCGGCGTCGTCGTTTGTGACATCGCCCTCGAACCCCTCGTCAATGACCAGTCTTCTATCGCCGTCATCGTCATCATGCTGCAAATAAAAAAAACAATGCATTGAATGCAATTAAGCAATAAGAACTAAGAAACAGGGAGAGACCAACGTAAAAACCAAGACACAAGACAAGAGATGAGAACCCGGGACGTACTGGAGAAACTCAGAGAAAAGAGGCTGAACTGGTGGGGGCACGTACTACGTAGAGACGAAAACCACCTAGTGAAAAGAGTAACAAACCGGGAGAGACAAGGAAGAAGATCACCAGGGAGGCCGAGAGTTACACTGGAAAGAAAGAACACCGGGGATATGAGAAGTTTGGGGCTCTCCACCGAGGACGCACAGAATAGGACTGTGTGGAAACGCTGCTGTCGTGCCGCCGACCCTCCATGAGGATAAGGCGCGGTAAAAGTAAAAGTAAGTAAACAGGGAGATGCCATTTCCCACCAAGTCATTTTAATACTGAATTTGATTCGGACTTATCGCGCCCCATGTGCAAAATAATTTCTTTTTAAATAAAATACATACAAGTTAATGAAGACCTCTTCAGTACTTAGCACTGTGTCGAGTTAGGTCACGTCCGACGTCATGGTGTAGAGGCTCACACGCTACCACCTTGACGCCGAAGCCTAGCCGAAGCCCATTGGCTTGTTGTCGACCATCACATGCGAAATTGTGCAGTGGGCATGAGAGCTTCGACACGGCTCCAGGCCTAGACCCTACCTAAGGTTGTTCTTTATGCTGGGATAGGTCACCCCTTGCTCCACTTTCCCCTCCATACCAAAACCTAAGGCGCAAAGTCCACCGACCTCGATAGTGATAGTGATACTGATATTGACGTGGTAACAGATATTTTTAGACTGTCTTCAATGTCTGCTACCTGTCAATATCAGTATCACTATCACTGTCGGTACTGCAATCGCCTGGTGGGTCTGGTGGTACAGTCTGAATGAGACCACGCCGCTATAAGTTACATGTATTGGTTACCTGGGATTAGGGTTTTCATCAGAATTCAGCACACAGAATCGAACGCCTGTGTAAGCTAGCATACCGTACTTACAATGCAATTTATTTAAAATGGGAGAATCTCTGATTTCCTCTGCCTTAATAATTATGTAACCAAGGGTTAGTTGGGCTTACATTGCCTGCTGTGTTAATAATCACTAGAGTCACTAGTTTAGGGTGGAGCCCATTGTCAGGGTGACGTTTCGGGAGTGGGCGCTACTCCCATAATCAGGCTGATGGTTTCTGATGGTTGACACATTGCTCTTGTATTCTTCTCTGAACTATTGAGAAAATCCGATCCCCCTGAGGATTCGAAGTATCGTTCTCCTGATTGAAATGTAAGCTCACTAACCACTCGACCACGGCCCTTTGTTAAATAATACTACACCATTGCCATTAACTTTTACCAATGGATCTTTAATAATAACTCAGGCTTAGACGAATTATTTATGAAAAAGCATGCCATGAGCTGAATATGGTGACTTGGTCATCCATTCATCTGGATGGTACTTGAAAGGCCAGCTCTATTTTATAAACTGTTGAACTTACCGATCCTGAGACAGCTTCATCCTTCACTTTGGCAGGCTTTGTATTACAAACAGGCGTTATTGTCAGTTCGTTTCTCTTCTGCAAATAAAAGAAAACATTCAGACTATTAGCAGAAAATAGTGACAGCAAACTCCATGTAAAATAATTTGAGCTACAGACAAATGTTGCACTAATGCACCAATAGGCCCCTTTTTAAGCTGCGTGCCATGTGGCTTTACCATTTCATGCCGAAAGCACGTCCACAATACACAAAGCCACATGCCATATGGTAAGCCACATAGCATAGTCAGGGCACAGCATTAGGAAATTATTTATATTGAATGATGGGCTGACACTTAATGTCTTTTTTTAAGGAAGCCCTTACTGAAGCCATTTCAATTATCAACAAACCGGTTCGCCTCTTCTTTGGTAACCTGAGGTTACACATTATATCTCTGGTCTGGTTACAACTTACCTTAGGCGGGGTTTCCACATACGTCAATGGTCAATGAGAAATATGGTTTTGACGTGGTAGCAGACATTTTTAGTGTGTCTTTAATGTCTGCTAAAACGTCAATTTCATATTTCTCATTGACCATTGACGTATGTGGAAACCCCGACTTAGCTGTAGCTGTGCCAGCTCCTGGACTAATTCCTGTTTTTGCTTCACTTTAGTCCAGATATCGTATACACTAACCTAACGTCCCCCAAACTTGCCAGCTCCCATCACATTCACATTAGCATGTGTTTGTCGGACAGGTTTCTGGCAAAGTCTATCAGGTACACGGTCATACAGACCAACGAACATAGCCGCAACAGGATGCACATTGCATAGTGTTGATATTAGACCCTTTGAAAATTTGCTGCAAGCGACATTCCAACAAGAAGCAGAGTGTATCCATAAGCTGGTCCAGTGACTAAATTATAGGCTCAGATGGCCATGCGGCTCTTTTGCCGAGTACAGAGGTAAAACTGGAGAGGGGGGTTTCGTTTCGTGATAAGTGGTAGAAAGGTGGACAAAGTGTTTTATAGACTGCCCCTGGGCAACCTCGTTGTCCCGTGCGCTCCTGATAGCAGTTTTGCTTTGCCAAATCGGACTAAATGGGTAAAATCAATAGAATGGGAATGGCTCCAAATCCTCAAAGACAAAAAGAGGTGGAAAACTACATTACAGCCAGTGCCGGGTTTGGCCTTGTGGGGACCCCTGGGCCAAAATTGTGTGAGGGCCCTTTCTCAGGCCGAAAAGTCTTATATCCTTACACGAATATTCCACTATCATTTATAAAATAGAGACTCAGGATGCAAAATAGAATAAACTCGAGTAAGGCGATTAATCATTAATGCCATGGCACGTTTCAATTTCGGCAAGTTTATTTATTTTCTTTAGTTTGTTCTTTTATTATGTCTATTACGATTTTGTATTGTGCGGCTTTTTGTGGGGGCCCTAGGGCCATGACCCTCCTGGCCCCATAGAATCTAAACTCACCCTAGACGACGAGAGAAGCTCTGAAATAGACACAGGGCCTGTGGAACTAGAGGAGGAAGTGCCGGCAGTTCCACGAACAGCAGTCGTGATGGTCGTGGTGGTGGAAGGCCGGTCGGGGGTGGTGAGCAGCCGCGCGAGGGTGGGGGAAAAGGTGGTGGGCTTCCCGCCGGAGGAGGTAGCCGCGGGGGTGCCAGTCTTGGTGAGGATGCCGTGCAGGAGGGAGGTGTGCGGCGGCGGTGATTGACTAGCCCCAGGCATGACTGGATGTAGCGTCACCTGTGAGCAAAAAATTCAATGTGCCCAAATTAGTTTTTTTTTTCTAATAATGTATTTTAATTGTACAAAACAGTACATTGTACCAATGAGGTTCATTTGTGACGTCATTTTGTAGACGGCAGGACCAGTTGCAATGACATAAAAGCGTTGATTTTTCCATTAGCCTCAATACTATTTTAAAATTATTTTTAATTACGTATTATTTTTAAGTGATATTTTTCAATAAATCATGGAGAATATATATATATTAAATTATATGCAGCAAAATAAGGTCCAGGCATAGTAAAAATATTATAAAAAATATTAAAAGAATTAATTAAATGCTAAGAGCTTAGTTTTCACATGCAAACAGCGGCCATTTTGAATAATATGGATATCGGTTTGTCGTCAGCGAACCTAGGGACCAAAACTGTCCCTACAGAACCTCATTCCATTCTACAATGATAGGATTTATAAATTATAAAACTATATATGTAAATGTTTGTTAACACTCGGTCGCGGCAACTGGTACATAGCTCACTGATGCATAAGCAGGGACGGATCCTGCCCATTTGTTTTTTTTTTGGGGGGGGGGGACATAATTATGTCATAGAATAAATATTTACTATTTATGTTTGTAGTATCGATCAGAGCTCAATAAATTAACTTACAGCAGATTTACCAAATTTTGGGGGCAGCTAAAATATTCGGTTTAATGAAATTTAGCATGTAGGTTAACAAAAATGATACCTCGAGACCATTTTATTTTTTATTTTGGGGGGTTTTATTATCAAAAAACTAAATAAAAAAAACGCCTAAAAAAATTATTTCTCAAAAACGGCTCCAACGATTTCTTTTAAATTCACATATTATATTGTAGTCATGTTGGCTTGCCCCTTGATAGTTTGCTTCTGGGGGTAAAAAAATAAAAATAACTCAATTTTCATGAAAAATGACTAAAAAATAATTTTTCAGTGGAACCTTTCTATCGATGATTTCTACCTTCAGGTATGTTTTAGGTGTTCAATAGAGTAACAAAACCAAACAGGTTGCTTTCCCAAAAAAAAATTTGGTTCTGTGCAAAAAATTATTTATTGAAGAAATTTGGGAAAATTCACGCAAATTAAAGTTAAAATTATTTACTTCTTTCACAAATTACAGTGTTTCCTGTTTAAAGACGTGCCTGTACATCAAGTACAATAAGCCTTTAGTGTATGCATACACAGTATATTGGAATTTCAACAATAGGTATGATTTATAAAAAAATCTAGCCTACCTGAATGTGTTTTCCTAAAATTATTTTTTTCAGATTATTTTGCAATATATTTCCGGTACAATAGAAAAACGCTATGTTAACTAGACAAGAACAACATGAGACACATAACGCAAAAGCCATAATAAATATCAAATGCAAAATGGGTACGTGTGCTTGGGACGCGACAGTACCTAGCCTAGTGAAACTTCACAAATCAATGAAAACCCCCCGAAATTAAAAAAAAAAAAAAAAAAGTTAGTACAAGGCAGTCTGAATCCTCTTTTTACAGCACTTTGCAGGCGAATGAACTTATGTGCACGTATCACATCATTTTCACGTTGACTGGTCGCCATCTTGAAATTGTTGATTTGTCGTAGTGTTAATTACCACTATCGTAGATAAAACAACGGGCTTTCAGTCACTTTTTAATCCCATCCGTCTACGACCAATGCTAACTGAGATATATAATAAGTTTTTAATCGGCCGCCATCTTGAAACAAAATAGCTGGTTAACGAACTTCATCAAAACATTTGTATTTTTGTGCCAAGTTTCATCAAAATCGGATAAAATCTACGAAGTTACTGTGTTTCCTGTTTTGAACGGGGGTGATTTTAGGCTCAGGGGGTCATAAAATGATAAGTTGCGAAGTTTCCGCCGGTCGAGCATTGGTCGCCGTCCCTAAAAGTCAACAATGCAGACATCCATGAGCCCCACTCAAAAACTCACCTCTGGATAAGGAGGAGGTGGTTTCGTGTTATTCATCTTCGCGTATTGCACGAGCACATCCTTATATGACACAGCCTCAGACCTGCTCGAGTCCGCACTCGAGGGTCTCGAAGACTCCTCGGGCCCCGACGTAGAGCCAACGGTGCGGACCTGCGAACCACTGCCGAAGGCGAGCGAGGACATGCTGAGGACTCCGCGCGACGAGCTCACCATGTTGTCGGCGACGGCACCCTTCATCCGCCGGCCGCGGCGAGGAATCGACTCGGGGTGCGACTGTCGGTAGTCCGCGATGATGGTCTTGACGTCCACGGTTGGGCCCTGCGAACAGGTCTGCAGGGCTTAGAGTCAGCGCAGCACTATTAGCGGCTTGCTGCGGTAATTAAAGCCCGGTCCCACTATCGCTTGAAACGTGTTGATAAAGAATACTGGACGGCACCACCATCTTCCAATGGAAGGCGGTGTTGTGCAGTATTCCCAACGATATATTGTACATGGATTACTACTCAAGTAGCCCAAGTACCGTACGTAAAATGTCTTCACTTTTTGTCACGTGACAAATAGGCTTGGTATGGCAGAACATGGCCGGCCATTTACTTTATGTATAAGTCCAATGCATTTAAATAATTATTTTAGTACGATTTATTTACATTTTTGCTTTTGTAACAATTTGTTATAGTAGGATACGTTATGGTCACACACCGTCTGCTATTCTTCCAGTGCATACCGGTCAATGAGTATTTCTCACCAAGACTTGTCAACCTATGAATAATATGGAAAGACTTACACAAACGACTTTATAATATCTTTATAGGCGAAGTCATTAAGGAGATTTTGGACAGGGCAGCAATAATAGCCTACCATTTGTTTACTCCATTCCATTATATAGAATTTTTGGATGATATCCGTTTTTTTCGCAAGATTACGAATGTACAAAATGATAGATAGTTAAATTCATGGTGTAGAAACAAACAAGAAATTACCAACGTCCCCTTTGGTCACGAGTTCCGAAATGGTCCATGTCCATTAGCGGTCATAGAGGCTTAACTTAAATTAAGCCACTATTTCGAAATAAAGATAATCATAAACTTACGAGTAAACATTATTACTAACATCCCAAATCAGCAACATCAATACGCTACTAGCCATCAAGAACCTCTCTTCTCCTAAGGCGGGGTTTCCACCGACCTCTCATTGCAGAATGCAAAGACATTGACGGAAATTTTTGTTTTACTCTATGCCATAGTTAAAATTGATCAATGATCATAGAGTAAAATCACAAACAAACAAACTAAAATTAAAAAAATGGCGTCATGGAATATGTTAAGTACCAACATTTTAATAGATTTCTATAAAAAGAAAAATTCAAATTTTCGTCTATGTCATTTGCATTCTGCAATGAGAGGTCGGTGGAAACCCCGCCTAATTAAGTTAAACTCAAAACTCAAGCTACCTGGCGTCCAACACTTCCAGGCTGCATCTGTTCTTGCATCTGGCTAGGCTTTGGCAGAATCGGAAACGGCGTGCGACTGCTGCTAGTCTTGGACACTTTCTGCCGCACATTCTGCTGGAACTGCTGTTGTATTTGTTGCTGCATCATTTCCTGGCGCTGTGGCTGCAACAGGAACCTCTGCAACTGCTGGCTCGCACCACTCTGCGACTTGGTGATGGAGAGGTTGCTGGGAATCCGCGGCTGCTTGTTCACGCGGTTCAGCGAGACTTCGTCGCTAGTGAAGAATTCGGTCATGCGATTCTCTAGTGCAAAGTCCCAGCCTTGTGCGTTAGGTCTGGTGCCCCCACCTAATGAAAGGAGCATGACCTGCAACAGAAATGTACAAATTAAACAAAATGGCGAGGCGTAAACAATATGGTAGTGAGCATCCTCGCCCCGTATTTCAAGATTATTTATACTAATATAAGACTATTTGTACTAACAATGTAAAATAAAATTACAACTCGCTGAATTTTAATTGTCAATTCAGTCAGAAAATCTGTTTCAATTTGGAAAAATTACTGAATAGGCTATAAGCTGAAACGCGTTAAAACTCAACCCGCATATACTCGATAAATGAATTTTATGAACTATTGTAGTTTGGAATAAGCTTTACCGTCATTTGTATATAGGCCTACTAGTGTAGGTATGATAAGAAAACCTTTGTGGTCATAAGGTTTTTTTGCTTTGTTTTTTATTTCAGTATTGCCGATGTCAATCCAGCTACAGTAGGGCCTCGTTAATCCGGAGAGGCACAAACAAGACCCTTTCAGGATTACCGAGGGGTCCTGATGCTATATTTAATGGGGTTCTATTTGGTTATTATATTGTATAAAAAAAAACAGCTCACCTGTTTTTGACGGATTAGACGCAGATACATCTCTTCCTTGAGTTTCTTGGATCTGATGACTTCGTTCCACTCGAGCTCTTTGCTGCGCGCAAGCGCACTAAGCCCGTGAATTTCCTGTTGCAGCAACTCCGCAGTTTTCGTCAATTCTTCCAACCCTGAGCTACTCGCCTTTTCCACAAACTCACTCACGGCAGATTCTCTATCGTCATAACGATTCCTTTTGTACCTGAAAAAATAATGGAAACATTGCTTTGCATTGCTTTCCTGTCAAGTTAAAATAGAAAGTCCTGTCTGTTTTCTATTTTCATTCACTTACATCTACAGTAAATCTACAGTGTAATGTCTCACTATCTAATGTTCCTTAGCTATTTTCGCGCGCTGCCTCAACTCAATCACTATATAATTCCATAATTCAGTACGACCCCCTGTAAATAGTTATGTCATGTTACAATCTTGTTTTAAAATACCTCCTGAAAAATATTGACCTGACGCCCCTGATCTAGAAGGCTAAAATACATCGTCACTTACCCATTCTCATCGCTATCTGAGCTTTTAGCGCTCCGCTTGCGACCGCTTACAGGCCTCGGCCGCTTGGGCTCCTCCAAGTGAATACTAACAGACGGAGGAGTTGATTGGCACTGCTCCACTGAGATGCTGATGTACTTGGCGGAGGGAAAGGGCTTGGGCAACGTCTCGGCGCTGCTGGAAGTGCACGTGACTGTGAGATCTTGAGGCTCCGATGACTCGACCGGCTGCTCCTCTTCCTCAATCTTAACCTTGGTCTTGACTGGCTGCGCGACTTCGGGGACGGCTTTGGAAGTGGCTTCCTTGGAGTCTGTAACTGACGAGACACAAAATAAATTTAACAGCACGTACTTACAAGCGTACCTTCACTGGATCGCGGTTGTAGACCCGGACATCTGCACCCTTTGCGACTCGGTGAGAATGAACTGTCTACACCTACAGGATTGCGCAGCCCTAACCAAAATTAGAGGATATAGAAAAACTGGGCTTGGCGGGATTCAAACCCACGATCTACGCCTATCCGGGGCGTCGTCTTAACTGCTGGACCACAAGCCCGCACAAGAACAGTTAATGTATATCCTCTACTTATATGCTCGCATTGACATGATTCGTATTGCTAGACAGGTTAGCACAGCTACACAACTATCTAACCAACTTCCAGGACAGAAACCTTATGCGTCTTTACTGGGAGGCTCGTCGGCAAATAGTAGAGATGTAATGTTACACGGTATTTCTAACGCGTTACAGCAACTCTTACATGTATAGCTGGTGTTTAAGACGTGCGTGCCTCACAAAACCCGGATCCTGTTTGGTCAAATACATGGCATGAAGCAGGAACAACCAGCAAAGTTCTCGGAATGCGGACAACTTACAGGACAACAGGACAACAACCTATAGAAATAAAAAAACAATGTGGCAAATTGCCTTCCTTGCCTTCCTCTGATTGGGTGATCAATTTCCACTTTTGGCCAATACTGTACATTGCTTTCTTATTTATATATATTAGGATAGTGAATGAGGAGTGGCGGTGACCATCCATGGCGAATAAACTGTCCTAGGGGTCCATTTACGCTGCGACTATTTTCCCTAATCTAAAGAATTAGATTGGTCAATCGAACAATTGCATTGCCTGATTTCGGTAGAACGTACCCAAACAAACCCTTTCTTTGGTGCTCTTTTAATTTTTATAGCATTGAAAGCGGTATGAAAAATTAGTAAGTAAATTTTAAAAGTAGTAAGCAAATTTTACTTTTATATTTGTAAGTTTTGGTCTGTACACACCTAACCTCACTATAACGTTCTGTAGGGACAGTTTTGGTCACTAGGATCACTGACGACAACAAGATATCCATATTATTCAAAATGGCCGCTGTTTGTATGTAAAAGCTAAGTTCTCAACATCTAATTAATTATTTTAATATTTTTTATAATATTTTTACTATGCCTGGACCTTATTGCGCTGCATATAATTTAATATATATTCTCCATGATTTATAGAAAAATATCACTTTAAAATAATACATAAATAAAATAATTTTAAAATAATATTATATATGTAGTGACAAAAACATAAATCATATAAACTTGTTTTTTATCTGACATAATAGGCAGAGTTCCCTTTCTAAGAATTTAAAGATAAATTATATTAAACTCTCGGTAGTTCAGTTTCCTCTGAGTGGGTCTGTCAGAATTTGAGTAAAAAGACACTACACCATTTGTAAATAAGCAAACATGAAGTTATGTCTTATCTTATGTTTTGGCCGCTTGAAAAATAGCTTTGTATAAATGGGTTCTAAGCTAGGTTTAACGGGAGACGAAGTCATAAAAAGCCATGCAGAAATAATATTAACAACGCGATACGGCACATATTCTGACTACAATAACGAAACATTGGTGGCTCCCCGGACAAATACCTATATAGGCGGCCATTACGGTTAACAGTACGTCAGCGTAATTAGCTACAAGGGCAAAAAACCTAATTTTTAATCTGTGCACTAGTAGATTAGGGTTCTTTTTTTCATTTTCTTTTCCAACGTGTCATCACATTTTCAAGCTCTTCAACGCTGACGAATTTTCTGTTTTTTTTTTTTTTTTTTTTTTTTTTTTTTTTTTGCCAACTGTATTGCCAAACTGAGTAATTCGGATTATATTTAGAGTCAAAAATAAAATAATAATTAAAAAAAGATTCGCTGCATCTATTGTATATATTTTTTTTCAATAACGACTTTATTATTATTATAAAATAGACCAATGCTACATTTGGGGGAAAGAAAATTACAAACAAACTTACCAGAATTGGTGTCTTCTTTACTACTTCTCCTACTTGAACTCTTATTGCTACTACTTTTATCCCCTGCCGAATCACAGACACCATTAACTTTAGGACTGGGCGGCTTGGCGCCATTTCCGCCGCTACTGGGGGCGTCATCCACGGTTGTACTGGCCGCTACAGCAACGGCCACACCTTTTTTTGGAGATTCCGCAAGAGCGGTGTCAGCTGCGGCAGGAGTCTTCGGTTTCTCAGTGCCTTTGGCATCCTCGTCATCGGCAACATGCATCCTATTGAGGCTGCAACAAATTAAAATTACAATTAATAACTTTGTCCCATGAAGATGAAGACAGGACATGTAGAGTAGTGGTAATGATGCCGACTTTCACCCGAAAGGTTCGAGGCCCAGCCTTGTTACATTTTCTGGCCATGCTTCGGAGGGCATGCAAAACAGGCGGTCCCGGGCTTTCCTAGTTGGGTGTAAGAGAGGGCTTTGGCTTTATAGCCCCAACTCCGCTAGGTTGGCTTAGTCTATATATAATCAATATTTAATGTATTTATTTATTTATAAGACTTGCGCAAGCAGTACTTCCTCTCCTGTATACGGATGCGAGAGCTGGATAGCAACAAAAAAACTACCTCTGCCGCATTAACAACAGTCAAATGATGTGCTAAATAGCCGGAAAACCGAGGTGGGTCCAGTCCAAAATGGTGTCTCCGTAAAGCTCTGAGACCGAAGCCCATAGAAGAGCGCATGGAAAAAATAAACATGCTTCCTAACCCGAGACTTCACTGAGTCATATATATATATATATATCATATATAATTTTATTTATCATATTATCATATAAACTCCCAAAGAGTTTTATGTTTAGTACCAGACTAAAGAGAAAATTAAATTGGCATCTCAAGCATGTTACGCAACAATCTGCAGGTCTCTACTTTCATTTTGAAAAAGCAACGGAAGCATCGCCAACAAATATGGTTCTGACGCAACCTTAACAACTAAAATATTACGACTTTTTTATCTCGAGAAAAATTTTCCAAAGGAAAATTACGTAACGAGCTGTTGCGTTTCAGTACCCTACTCAAAGAGGATTTTTTTTCTAATTTTCTACCTTTTCCATATTACGTTCCATAGCCAATTTAATACATTTATTTTATTTAGCTACATCTATGTCAAGTCATGTAGAGTAGTGGTACGGACTCTGACTCTCACCCGAAATGTTGTTGGTTCGAATCCTACACTTCCTACATTTTCTGACCATGCTTCGGAGGACATGTAAAGCAGGCGGCGGTCCCGGGCTTTCCTAGTTGAGTGTAAGAGAGGGCTTTATAGCCCTATCTCCGCTAGGTTAGCTTAGTAATAGAACAAAAAAAGTCCTTATTTATTTATTTATGTTCAATGGCCTCCATGACCATGCGTATGACAGATATTGCCAGTGACATAACATGTTGATGTTGTTTCCAACGCCTGCTTTCAGCATTTCCGCTTTAAGCAACCCTGTCAGCCAGGCGGGGGGAGTGAGTCTGTTTGTTAACTTGAGGCACCCTAAGGGCAGACTCTTTCACCTCGGGGGAAAGGGGAGTTGACTAACAGGGTGAACCTCCTAATTATAGTGGATTCTAAACCACTTGGGGAACATGGTAATGTCACTCGGTTAAATCGGAGGTTAAATCTGACTGGTATAGTCCCAGCGCGTTATCATGTCCCACCATGTTCCACTGCCAACGCTGTGCACACTACCAAGTTTGAAACATGCTCTGCTCTCATGGATTCAACATGGAAAGGCCGTTGGCAAACATTAATATATCAGACTTATCATACTTGCTGGTCTGATGGGATTTGGTAATTGTGTGGGGCGGTTATTGAGTTACTGGTGAAAGCCGTATGATAGTGGAATATCGAGAATTTCATAAAGAAAGTCCATTCCGCCTCCTATTCTCCTTTATAGAAAAAAAAATTGTTACAATTTAGCCATATGCTACACAATACAGCAACAGCCATGGAGGCTGCACAGCTGGTCACAATTTAAAGCAGAATGCAAGTGCAATACGCTTGGGTAACGCTAAGATTAGACAAGTTAATAACCAAGATAAGTGGAAAAATTATAAAATATTATCTTCTTTTTTTAAGCAGTTACTTGTAAGAGAATATTCGCTGCAAACATTGCTGTTTTGTTTTTTTTTTCAATAAAGACGATTATTAGAATAGTTAGAATATCAATATGAATATTTACTTTTTACTGGATTTTCATCCGATGTTTCACAGAAGCCTGTTCCATTAATACTTTTTGAGGCTTTGGAAATGCCAGTCCGCCCCTGCCTTTTAAGGAAAGCCATGACATAATATTGTACTCTATCAACGTACGCATGTATACAGAGGTTTATGGGGCTATCTATACCAGTAGCCTTGTTCATCTGTCCCGACAGCATAATCTACGGCCTTCAGAGTGACGCATAATGCACACAGTATTATTCATCCTTGTGTTTATCATTCGCCAGGTCACACACTCATCAGCTCACTTTTCCTTACTCTCAACCCGAAGGGCGGCATCTGACTTTCCTGTAGCGTAAGGCATTACAGAATATAATAGCAATGCTATTTCATGCCGCATCAAGAAAACAGGTTCGAACTCCTGGAAGACAGCAGCAGTCAGCAAAAGATGGGAACCGTTACTGGGGAACCCCCATCCCCAACAGCCTGACCCGGGAAGTGGCCGTGATCAACTTCACCTTTTCTTCTTCTTCTTCCCCCTTAGTGCCGCGTGCGCAGCGTTCGCCCCGAACCATTTCCTGAACCCGCCCCGGTCGGACGTTCACGCCTTGAGCTCGGCCATTGTTTTCCCTCTTGCTCCGGCGAGTTGTTCAATCCTTTCCTCAAGGGTTGTTCTCGGTCTGCCAATGGGTCTTCTTCCGCCAACCTCCGGGTGGTCCTGTTGTCCTTTGGACGTGGCGGAACCATTGTAACTGCTTGTTCTCCATTCCTTTCTCTATGGAATCCACCGCCTGATGCGGTCATTTCGGATTCGGGTCCCACCTTGTCCGCCTTAGACACTTCAACTGAGTCGCGTTTATTTTGCAGCAACACCACCTGCTCAAAATCGGGGTGGTCGACAGCCCAATGTGCTGCCGGTGCTCGCTGGAGGAAGGCGCTGCAGACCACCTAGCCCACTGCCCTGCCCTAACCGATATCAACCATAATGACGAACACTTTGAGTCACGGCGTCAAATGGCTGAGCAGCCAAGGACTGGCGTTGGCGTTAATAGGGCTAAAGAGGACCCTAAATTGTTTTCTATTGGTAAAGTGCATCGAAAAACAATTGAAGCACCTCTAAGCCAAGGGGTGCAAGCCATATATTTTGCATTTTGGAGTTAAGCGCACCACGCTGATACCCAAAGTGCTCTTTTCCTTGAAACCAACAGCAACGTCGGAATCTGCCATTTTGATAATTCTAGAATTCATGGAAAAGGGGTGTGCCTATACATATTACCTCTCCAACTTTGAAAAGACTAAATCTTAACTTTCGTAGAAAATTAGATAAAAATAAAAACTGGTTGATTTTGGATTGACCCGGGGTTGCTAATATTTACGTTCCAGATACTCTTCAGAGAAGCTGGCCACCCCTGGACCACCCCAAAATCGGTCGGCTTGTAATGTTTTTATTTAATTAAATACTTAAGTTATACTGATTTGGTCTCGTCCATTGGTGGGGGGTATTTATTATACACCAGATTATAGTGGGATTTTCATTTTTGTTGTTACAATTTTTCCATGACCATGATAATTGGGTAAATTTCTGGAGCCAAAACAAGTGATTCCAAAAATATTGTACCTCTTATTAGTAGACGCTCTCTTTCTGACACTCCTAGCTTCAGGTTGTCTCTTACGAAAATGTATTCCATGTCTGACCTTGAAACGGTCTAACCATGCCGACCCACACTTAAAACCCTCCCCGACCAATTCTCTTCCCAAATAGTCCGCTTTCTCCTTTAAAATAAGCCAATCCACTTCTGAGTCTCTCTGCGCCTTAACCCACTCGAACAAACCCTGGTCCAAATCAACATATTTTGACTGTCGCAACTTCCTTGCCCGTCCACTACAACCATTCTTCACAGCGCACTCTATACTCTCTTTCATCGCAAAAATATTGGCCACTGTTGAATAAGGAATACAGAAAATATCGGCGACTTTTTTAATCTTTAGCCCACCCTTCACCAATTGTATAATGCTAATTTTCTCCCCGAGTGTAATAGCGTTCCTAGTGGCCGTTTTACCCATTTCCAAATAATGCACTACTTCACTCAACAAACGCACATGGACAACTGATTGATACCGAATTTTCCAAACCAAACCATAATTAGCCAATAGCCTATATCTAGGGTAATACCTGAGCTGCTAATGAATTTGCTATTCCTAGAGCAATACAGTTATTCGGAAACAATGTAAGGGTTGTAAATGGGGTGACACATGTAGGAGACATGCCTTTCTCTCTGCGTATTTACATTATACCAGTTAGATGTATTTTTAAGAGTTACCACACCTGAAGAAACTTGTATCTGTTTGGTATTGTACTGCATAGGCGGGGATTCCACCAACGTCAATAGTGATAGTAAATGTAGATTTGACGTGGTAGCAGACATTAAAGACATACTAAAAATGTCTGCTACCACGTCAAAACTACATTTACTATCACTATTCACGTTGGTGGAATCCCCGTCTTATTGAAATTCCATGTATCTGTCAAGACACCCGCTAGTTTAGTCACATTAATATATTATAGTATTTTTTGCCCAGGTCTATTTATAGTATCTCATAGGTCCCTTGTCCAATGCCAACGACCCCGTGGATTTCGGACATTATTTGTATTGTTTCCGTATGCATTTTTGGCCATTGGCAAGCTGGTGTACGTTCACGATGTCAACCTACACCGGCTATATACAGTATATATTAGTCTTACATTCATATCAATAGCTTGAATACCTATATATTATGATTCTTTTACAGTGGGCCGTGAACGATTTTCCAATAGGAAATGTGGGCCACCACTGAAAAAGTTTGGGAAACGCTGTAGTAGATGTAATTATAAAAAGTCTCCACTAGTGGCGAGCGGTCTAGATAATAAACCCAAGCACTGCTTGGCCTGTGGCCCAGTAAAAATGTAAAAGAGCTGCCCACAAGAGAATAAAATGATAGTAAAAAAAAAAAAGCAATAAACTACTTTACATTTCCTACGCCAGCAAACGACCATACTAAGTTGAATCCTGCAGAACAGAACCTGTTTAAAACTGCAGCAAATTTGGCAGTATGCACAACCACAGCCTGACGATGGCCTAGTGTCGAACCCGGTCGCTTTTAATATTTTTAGTAATACTTGACAAAATTATTTTATTTTATTTACTATGACGAAGTATTACAACGTTGGCAGGGGAACATAGGGGACATGATAACGCGCTGCGACTGCCCGTCAGGCTATGTGCGTGTCGAGCCCTGATTACCTCCGAATTAACCGTGTGACTTTACTATGTTCCCCCAAGTGGTTCGCAAGCTACTATAATCAGGAGGACCACCCTGTCAGGCAACTCCCTTTCTCCCTGAGGTGAAGAAGCCTGCCCCTAGGGTGCTTGAAATTAATTAACAGACTCACTCCCGCTGCCAGGCTGCAGGGTTAGACTAATTGGAGACCGCGGCACACGGCCTGGCAAACATTGCAGAAGTCGCATGATTATTTGAAGGTTCACTAGCAGAAGACGACCTTTACACCTTGCCTTGACCACGACATAGACCTGAGAGGTCGGCCGGTCTGACGGCGGAAGATCCACTGATCCACGACCCACGCGGGTCGGGGAAGCCCCCAAGACGGGGACCCACGCGACCAAGCGACATTTTTAAAATACTCATAGTAAGAACAACTCGGCTTTTATTGTGATTCAAATTTAGCGTACCTGAGATTCCTTTTCTAACCTTACTCAGATAAGATGTACTTAGTATGTACAACTGATGTACATTTGTTTGTGATTTTACTCTATGATCATTGATCAATTTTAGCAATGGCATAGAGTAAAACAAACATTTCCGTCAATGCCACTTGCATTCAGCAATGCGAGGTCGGTGTAAACCCCGCCTTAGAAAGGGCACCCCCGCGACAAGTTCATGGCTTTAAATTACCAACAGATCCAGCAATACGCCAATATCATCTGATTGTTACGCCCAGCAAAAATATTGCAACAGACTAAAAACTTCTATAAAAATCCATAACCCGTGAAAAGACTGGCAACAAATGCCAAAGGTCATGAACTGGTGACAACCGGAAGATAAACAAATTGGAGTTGAAGGGAAGGGCGGGCACTTCTGCTTGTAATTGCTACTTAAATTAGTGAGAAAATCAAGTAAAGCGACTCTGAAAGCAACTCAAAACGTCAAATTTGCAGAAAAAGAGGGGGAAAACGAAACAACCAACGATAAAGTCAAAAGGTTATTTTAAATGACGTCAGAAAACTGAAAAAAAGGTGTTCTATCCCATTTCAGCTCGATGATTTTTATACAGACTAGCGGATCAAACGTAATTCGCACATCCCTTCTTTTCTCTACAGTACTGTATACTACTAGTTGAAATGATTTCTTCTTTTCAATGAACAGCTACATTAGTTTTGTATTTTTTGTTTTCCTATTTATAAGTTAGTAATAAGGAAAGCTTTGCGACGATCGAAATTTTCAATGCCGAGATTTCAGCGGATTTACGCGTTTTGCGACCACAGGAACCTATAACTATGTAATCGCACCATCAAGGGCGGATTTTATGGGGGGTCAGAGGGTCCGGACCCCCCCCCCCCCCCAAATAAATTAACTTACACTAGATAGCAATAGGTTTACAGTGGGAATGAAAAATAATTATGTTTTTAATGTTATAATCCACTGAACCTGCCCGCTGACCCCCCCCCCCCCTAAATTGGAGGCAAAATCCGTCCTTGCGTACCATCGATCAATCCAGAGCTTTGGGAATGGGATAGTTCAGGCAAACGAAAATGAATCCTTGGGCAATTATTTGCCATGGAACTACTCATACTCATATTATCTATTTCGGTACCTATTACTATAATAGATTAATAAAGCAGGGCAAGACGATACAGAAACGTTACTACTACGTTTCTAAACTAAATGAAACTAAGTGAATAACCTCTAAAATGCAAAGAAAATTGGCCGAACTGCAGTTATCCGATTATGTCTCTGAACATAATGCTAAATATGCCACATTGCCATCAACTTATGATAAATGTAAATACTAGGGTTAATTGTTACGTTTGTTCTATATAGACTGAATATTTTTGAAGCTCAAAATTTAAAAAAAAAAATGTAAGTTTGTTTACTTCTGTTTAACTCCAGGTTATTTTATCCTTTTATGTTGGTGCTAAGACTACTGAACAAGGTCAGGGTTTAAAAGCTCCTCTTATACGCATACTTCCATGTGCACACATCTACCAAAACCGCTATACAGCTGGTTTGATTCCTTTAAGAGCATATCAATACACTAAGCACCAAAGTCCAAAACACAGGAAAACAAAAATTCCCTGACTCAAGCAACAGCAGCTGTTCTCAATAGTCGATGGCCAAAGAGGGTTCGTCAGGCCATCCCCTAAAATTCTTCGGCTGACCTTGAGACCTTTGCAACCAATCATAGAAGTCCACACCTCTACTACAAACGACTACTGGGCACCTGGATTTCTATTGATGCTTCACCCACTGACGGTTCGTGATTATTTTTGAAACAAAATAGGGTGTAGTGCACTGTCAAGACAATGGGAAGTTAACTTGTTGGTGCTGCTCCCGCAAGGAGTCCCTAAATCCCAAACAACCACTCGCATAGCTCACTTTACCCAATATTTAAGGGGTATCAGTGTTTCTTTCAGGCACCTCTCCGGAGGGGGGACTCCCCCCGAGGGGAATTTTCCAAAACCCCAACCTTCAATAGCCATTGGCCTCACAGCCCAGCATAACACAGCCGGTCATGACAAATAAATAAGTTTTGTTTAAACTCCAAAAATAAAAGTATAAAAACTACACTGAAATCTAGTAAAATTTGGTGGAATAATTTGGAGTGACGTCGAACAATCGAACAGCCAAACTTTTTTTTTATAAAGGTTAGATCGCATACAAACAATTTAATGAATGTATCCGATTAACCTCTTCAATCGCCTCATTAAGTCACCTAACTGGTACCTTGTGTCGAGTTACGACACGTCTCCGACCGCAAGGAGTGTAAATACTCGCACAAGTACAAGCACGCTACCACACTGCCACCGAAGTCGCTTAACTGCATTTACACTGTAGGTGTTTCAGGTTTCGACATTAAAACGTAAACTTCACTCTTTATGCCCCCCAGAGTTTTTTTTTTTTTTTTTTTTTTTTTTTTAAATATAAATTGGGGTAGTTAGTGCGGACCCTTCACACAACCCCCCGGGGAATGTTTCCTGAAGGGTTTTCGCATGGTAACGCTAGTAACGGCCATGGGCCACAGTTCCAGTAACAGTAGCGGAATTGACATACACAAATCCCCCCCCCCTCTCTCTCTCTCTCTTAGGGCACTAGCCCGTGTGAGGCTTAACGTCTCTCTCTCACGCAGTGACCTGGCACTGCCTGCTTTACATGCCCTCAGAATCATAATTAGAAAATGCACGAAGTGCGGGAAGCAAACCAACAACCTGCTGTTTTGTTTTTTTTTTTTTCAGGAAAAAATGTTCCGATATTAATGTGAAAAATACATTTTAAACAAAAATAGTTCAGCTGGTAGAGTGGCCTTTCGGGGCTAAAGCTCGTAAAGACGTTTTCATTTCTTTTCAACAACCTTCCGGGTGTGAGTCGCGGTCGCTTAGCATGCAGCAAAGACTAGTATTTCACAGATTGCAGCATTATGGTAAACAAGACGAAAATTGTATTTACGTATCAGCCGAAGATACCTTAGAAGGTAGGTTTGCACAGTGTTTACATATGAGTAGAGTCTTCACCATAAGAACACGGAAGTGTAAGTTTTCCCTGTATATATTATACTGCTAAGTAACAACCAAACCAGCATCCATCTGGCCTTGACAACAGTCATCATTGGGTAACAATCATTACAAAATCAAGTCCCAAAAACACCATGTCGAAACTCAGAACCTTTCCATTTCCTACAAAAACAGAGGACAAAAGTCTAGAGGTCGTTGAGAAATAGTTTTGTAGACTCCCCTGATTCCTCGTGTCTCCAGTCTCAGCCTTCGGACCCTGACAAAGCTGTGCTTGTGCCGCTTGAGGTTGCTTTACCTGCAAAGACCTTCACAAACCCCCTACCCAATTTATTGTCCTGCATTTGTCCTTGGCTATTGTTTACTTTTACTGTTATGATGATTTTGACGGCCGTATTTCTTCAAAAATTGACGTGAATCAAATCTATTATTTTGTATACCTCACCGCATAGTCGGGTTTTTGCCTTGCTTTCAAAAGTTTGGCTACCTGTTGTTTTTATGGGAAGGCACGGGAGGAGGTCTGTTCAAATACTGGTACGTACAAATTTGGTACCACAAGGGACTAAACTGTTTCCCAGAATTTTAGATCTCTCAACAACAGAAAAAAATCGTGACATCACTAAAGCATAGGGATAGCCGATAGGGTTGCCAGGTGTCCGGGTTTTCACCGGACAGTCCGGTTTTTCGTCCGTTGAAAAAAAAAAATAATGCTTGACCGGACAATGCTTTGTCATGTTTTTTCGCTCGAGTGTGCAAAATGTTTTTTTCTGCGGGCTGATCATGGCGATTGGTATTAACTTACTCCAGGAATTAAAACTGTAAACAAACAAATTTTGAATAGCACTTTCCATTATAAAATTATCTTGTTTACATTTTTAATACCAGGGTTTTATATTAACCCTGGTATTATAATCGCCATGATCAGCCTGCTGTGAGCCGATTATGGCGATTGGTATTAACTTACTCCTGGGGTTGAAACTGTAAACAAACAAATGTTGAATAGCACTTTCCATTATAAAATTATCTTGTTTACATTTTTTAATAACAAGGGATTAAATAAATACCGGTATTATAATCATCAGCGTGCAGGAGGATTGAAAGAAATAATTTTAAAAATCTGATACTAACTACTATGATAGAATGTTCCTCAAATTTCACTAACTTTACGACTAGATAAAATGAAATTTTTTTTAGAAAAATGTCTAGATACTAGATAGATTTTCTAGACACTAAATAGAATGGTCCATCCAAGAGGACTCCCTGTCCGGTTTTTATTTTTTGTAAATCTGACAGTTATTTCACCACCCCCATATTTGTTACCGTTTTGAACTGTTTGCCCACTCTATTAATTCTAATAAGGGTCTTCACAATGTCGGTGTTATTCTGTTATATCAAGTTTAACCCGATAACCAAGCTAACCAGTGAACGCACTTTTGAGTTAGTTCATTGTGTTATTTACGAACGAACAAACGACAGTTATTTCACCGCCGCCATATTTGTTTATGTCGGTTGATTTGAAACACGCGATTAGAATTTTGTAACATTTAAATTTATTTACATTATGTATTATGCCTGAAGGCGGGTATTCATTCCACTGGTCAATATTCCGTTATTTGTTATTAAAAAAACGCCTGCTACCATATTATAACTTAATTTATAATAGACAAGTTAAGTATTTACATAACAGTCTCCTTAAAACAAAAATCTCAGCTTTTTTTAATCACAAATGACGGAATGTTGACCAGTGGAATCGAATACATGCCGAAGCAATTACCGTAAACACTTAAAAATGGAATAAACAAAATAAACAAACGCGGCACTAGAATAGAGTTCTGCCACTTTCTTTAAAACAGTTTAAAACTGTTTACTCCGTTAAATATTTTCGATTTAGCATAATAACTCACCCCGAGGCCCGAGGTCCACTCGCGCCTGTGTGTTAACTTGGATAACACTTCTAACAAGATAAATTGATAACACTGAAATTGTGAAGACCCTTATTATTTTAATTTTTCCCCTTATACAGCTGTTCTAGAGGCCGTTTTCCCTATATTTCGAAATATCGCACAATTTAAGTTAAGTGAACTTAAGTTCACTGTCCAAACGCACAACACCACTACTGACTACTGTATGTACTATTTCTGGTATAATAGAGTTGTTCGTTTCGTTAACAGTAGGGGGAATCACTATTTGGTAATTAGCATTTACATCGAGACAGAATTTGATTCTCGAACGTAAACAAATATGAATGGACAATTGATTTTGATTAAGGGGTAAAGCCATTTCAAAAGTCGAGAAAATGAAAATTTCCAAAAACAGCCTTCCGGCATTTCGATTTTATTTTTTATTTCTTGATTTGTTGCATTGGATATGTGAGCTGTTAATTTTTAATAATGTATTACTGATTGAGAAATCATTTGTTGACTTTTAGTGTAAGAGAATAGGACCACCCGGACGTTGGCGGAAGCAAGGCCACAAGGAAGAAGACCCATCGGCAGACCAAGGACAACCCTCGAGGAAATAATTGAGGAACTCACCGGAGCAAAAGGGAATTGTATCGTATTGTAATTTGTGAAGGACTTTTTATGGACCCAGGCCTACTTATACTGCCCCATAGGTCTCTTGTCCAATACCAACTACCCCATGGATTTCGGACATTATTTGTATTGTTTCTGTATGAATTTTTGGCCATTGGCAAACTGGTATACGTTCACGATGTCAACCTACACCGGCTACAAGCTATAATGGACAAGCTGAGACAAGCTTACCATTAACGCAATGAATTAGGCGAAAGCATGACTTAAGGCCAAGCTGGAGAGTTGTGACCTTGAGCGTTGAGTGTTGAATACATAGAAATATAATTGAACTGGAGCGGCGGAAGCCATAATATGCCTTACGAGGCACCCGTTAACCATAAGCCAACTATCAGAGATAAGTACCAACGCAAAAAATATCGAAGTCTTACACATTGCAGCATAGCAAAGCGGATACCTGGACCCGGTCAAAAACTCTGTACTTAGCGTGTGCAGGCTACACTAGCAGCCATATTGATAGCGGTCTCCAGCCACGGGATCGTTGAATATCCATTTTATAAACAAAGCCCCGCGTCATGTACCTGTTCCGTATTTGACTTGTATTATTTCAAATAATTGCAGTTTTACCTATTTCTGGCGCTTTACTGTCTAATTAAGTGTTGAGCTTCTGACTGAAGTGCTTTCATTACAAAAGTTGGAGGTTTTTGTTCCCTGTGGGGCACGTAAAAATGTTCTAAAAGGTATGTTTTTAATTGCTTCATGCACAAATTTTAGACCTAATGTAATTGTAATTTTTGGTTCAGTCAATAGTGTAAGCATGTCTACGCGTTATGTCAGCTAACAAACTTATAAATAATAATAATGTCTACGCGTATACTATACCCTTCTATCGATTTTAACTATACCCCTGCGGTTTAAAACATGTATTACGAACCCCCTGCAAAGACATTTCCAGGCCAGTCACGTGATCCCCTCCGGTTTGGCCTTAACCAATTGCAGACAAGACTGATAAGAGTCTGAGGGAAAACAGTGGCCGAGCTCAAGACATTTTAGCGCCCAACCGGGGCGAGTTCAAGAAATGAGTATACGCTGCGCACGCATGAGAATTGAGAAAGAAGGAAAAGAAGAAGACTTTTAGTATGACTAACTATAAAGGTATCTTCACGGTTTACATTTTTAAACTGCCAAAAATTTAACAGAATCACATAATGAATCTCCCCTATTGGGAATGTTGTAAATTTGGCACAGGTAACAGGAAACAACATACCCGTTAGACGTATTGTATATCTAACGCACTAGTGAAAATTTGGGGGTTCGCAAAATAAAGCCAGGCCACCCTCGATCAGTTCCAGAGAAGGCTTCAAGGGTGACTAGGAAAAACACATTATTTATTTCTGGAGCCTTAATAGGGATCATTGGTAGGCAAAGTTGACATAAATATTGACAAAAAATATTAAAATATATTCTGGGAATTGGCGTGAGTACAGGCATAGCCGGTTTTTTACCATGTGGCGAGTGTGACAAAAAACACAGGCCCCGCGCTTTCAGGGAGCCCCGCGCTTGGCACGATTTTTAATAATAATAATAATAATAATAAAATAATAATTTAAATAATTTGTAAAAAAATAAATGTAAAAATATAAAGTTTTAAATTTAAGCGGGAATTTGTGCCTATATGTAACCTTCATAACTTATGACGCCCTAATTATTATTATTTTTTTTAATTACCGAAAATAAGAACTAAATTCGTGGTTATTATGTGGCTACATTGTTGTCAGTTTAACCCCCTACCTCCCCCCTACGCCTTGCCCGAGAAAATTTATGCAAAGGTCATGGAACCACCACTGGCCCCGCGCCTGGTTTACTATAAGATTCACTACACTAACTATAGTAACTACACTAAATGAATTTAAGTTCTATTAAGGTGATAAATGTCTTTTAATTTTGGTACCTAATTAAGTACACGCACCCAGTGTGGAGAAACAGCCTGCGCTGAGCTCCACCTCCAATTTTCTTAATAAATATAAATAAATAAATATTGACTTTTTGTTCTATAACTAAGCCAACCTAGCGGAGTTAGGGCTATAAAGGCCCCTCTTACACTCACCTAGGAAGGCCCGGGACCGCCTGCTTCACATGCCCTCCGAATCATGGCCAGAAAATGCAGCAAGTGTGAGACTCGAACCAACAACCTTTCGGGTGAAAGTCGGAGTTTTTTACCACTACTCCACAGGTTTTTAATTTGTTGAGAAAAAAAAATTCAATCGGTCTAATGCATAGCCGTTGTGTGTGTTTCAGAATGTGTAACTCAGCCAACTCAGGTACAGATGTATACGTGCATGTACTAGTAGTACAGGTATAGTACAATAAATCACCCAAGTCATTACTCATTAATTTAAGGGTATAGGTAGGTGGCAAAGTGGTAGCGTGCTTGTACTTGCATGTGCAAGTCTCTACGCGCCATGAGATCGGAGACGTGTCATAACTCAGCACAAATTTTATTTAACTCAGTGAGGCAACTGAAGAGGTCAAACGGATACATTCATTAAATTGTGTCTATGCGTACAACCTGTATTTTACTTTAAAACAACTGAAAAGGCACCTAATATCAAATCTTGGACAGGCCACAGCAGGGAAGGCCGTAGCAAGAATTTTTTTTTCTTTTGGGGGGGGGGGTGCATCACTGTGAGTGAGTTAACCTCAATATACGGTACTTAAAACTCCGTTATACGTATAGTGTAAGCTGAAAATATTTCGGATGGGCAGGGGGTCCAGACCCCATGGACCCCCATATGGCTACGGCCTTGGCCACAGACTTAATTTATAGGTTCGCCACTGCGCCCCGCCCCCAAAAGAAATCAAAATGTAACTCCTAATTAATTTTTATATGCGAATAACGGTAAATGTAATGCTACCAATACAGGCCAAATGACAACCTTTTGAAAAATAGGGGCGACCAGATCTACACCAACGAAATCTACAGTTTCGCCACTGCGCCCCAAGACAACATTAAAATGACGGTTCTGATTTATTTAGATACCAGAGCTTCGCGGACGTATTTATAACGGAAAATGTAAAGCCACCAAAACGGGCCAAATTACGCGAGTAACCTTTTGAAAAAGAGGGGTGACCAGATCTACCCCAATGTGTATGAGATTTGCAATAAAAAGCCCGGGCACCCCTACAATTCGCCCAACAATGGACCCAATAGAAAGTGGTCGATACTGCTGCCGCTGATCGCTCAGACAGTTGCACAAAAGCCATAAGGCATGAACCCCGCATCACCCCTACAGCTCTTGAGGGGGCTGCGTTGCCCCCCCCCCCCCCACCCCTCCATCCCTCCTGGCGGCTCCATAGCTTGTGAATGCGTGTTTCATCATCCAACTTCTCCTCTTTTTGACGGGACAAAAGAACTTATTCTTGCCAATGATTGCTTTACCGTTTTTTTTTATATTAATCTCCGTCTGATTTCAATTATTTGCTGTTTATTCTTTATATTAGTCTTCGTCTGATTTCAATTCTTCTTCTACTTCTTCTTCTGGCTACAGCCCTTGATGAGCTTTGGCCCGCTCGACAACACTCCTCCAATCACCTCGGTTTTGTACAACGCTCCACCATCTACGGACTCCCAACTCGCCAAGGTCAGTTTCCAACTCATCCTTCCAACGTTTTCAATTATTCGGTGTATATTCTTTAGGAGGATTTGTGGCTAAAAAGGTAACTTGATTGAGGGTCTTGGTGTGCATCTGTACTTATGCAGCCGTAACATCAACGGCAACGAATAATTTACTGAATTATTAAAAATATTTCAATACGACATTAAAATTTACGGCTACAAAGCAGACGACATACAACTGTTATGTCATGTTGCACCCATTGGAGCCCAGAAATAATATTCCGCCAACGCCTAGCAAATTCAACAATGAACACACACTTGTAATTGCTATACACTACAGCAGTAGCCTTCAGTCTGTATAGGATTGACAACCGCTGTTTTTTTTTTTTTTTAATTTAAAACATTACGACAGGAAGACGCAGCGATAAGATTGTACTGAAACCTATACTAACCAAGGCACCCTAAATTAATTACTCAACTCAGGTTTAAAGCACACCTTAGTTTACCTCATTCCTTAGACCAAGCGGAGGTGACTGGCATACATTCTAGTAAAACATTAGCATTGCACTGGACATGGAAACCCGCGGTACATTAGCCACTCCACCAGAGCCCAAAATTCATTCATTCATTCATGCAAAACATGGAAATTGAAACAATCATTTTAATATGCATTTGAGAGCAAAGGGTCAAGCCTTACGAGTACGAAGGTCACACAGCTTTATTTTCGGAGCTCAAGGTTTGATAACCCACATTGACTCGTCAATGTCATTTTCCTGCAACTTATAAACTTATTATTACCTCATGCATTAAGCTATACATAATATTATTAATAACACCGCGGAAAGCTCCATATGCTCTTACATTTTTACGACAACTTCCTTTCTTTTCTTCATTTCTGTTAAATTATACAATCAAGTAATCAACATTTTATTTTTTATTTTTTAGAAAAGGTTAATCGCATACAAACCAGTTAATGAATGTATCCGATTAACCTCCTCAATCGCCTAACTAAGTAACCTACTAGGCACTTGTGTCAAGTTACGACACGTCTCCGATGGCAAGGTATGTAAAGACTCGCACAAGTACAAGCACGCTACCACCTTGCCACCAAAGTCGCTAACAAGAAAGTATAAAGTAATATCATCAATATCAGACTCGTATCTGTACTTGGTTAAGTCATGCTTTTGCCTGTTACATTGCCATTGGTAAGTTTGTCTCAGCTTGTCCATTATCGCTTGTAGCCGGCTTTGGTTGACATCAAGGACGTATACCAGTTTGCCAATGTCCAAAATTGCATACGGAAACAATATAAATCCATGGGGTCGTTGACAGTAGACAAGGGAACAATGGGCCACTTTAAGTAGGCCTAGGTTCTGAAAATGTCCTTCAGGACAATATTTTTTAATTATCAACAAAATCAGGTAGTTCTATCATTGTACCAGTACCTCAGTGAGAGTGTAAAAAGCTTTCTCTAAGAAATGGTCTCCAAGCAATTTAGGGAAGTTAGTAACATTTCTCGCCGCTCTCAGTTCATTGGAAAGACATAGCAAGTAACCCCAGGACTAAAAATATATATTTTTGGCGAGCTTTAATGTCCCATCTCTCCCATGAACAATTCTAGTTTGAGTCATACTCGGGAAGTAGTCAACCTGCGAGCAGCTGCTGGCTGAAAAGCATCGTGACCTCGTGGCCATGGGACCGACATATTGGGGGACTTGGGCAAAAACCACGGAGGGGATGTGGTGTATTAGACTGCAATGAATGAAGGGACACCACTGGAGCGTATGGAAGCCTAAAAGTTCCGTGAAATCCAGCAGATGGCCAAGGGTCCGGTTTCCTGGAAGTTCTGTACATTGACTTCCCAACCAATGTTGTTCTTCGCCCTTTCCAACTTATTTTGGACCTGTCAGCAGAGTATTGACTACCGTGCATCAAAATTAAAGTCCAGACCCAAGTAAATGTACAGTATATTGTAATATACTATAGGATGTTATCATAATTATAACAACACTAGTTATCAGTGGCGGACACAGAGGGCCCCCCCCCCGTAAAAAATGGGCTGGATCCGTCCCTGTCATTCCGTCAGTTTAAGAATACCACAGGCCATCCTTAAAGCAGTCCCCCCAAGCCCCTGTCCCCGTAACAAAATTCCCTCGCAACGCAATGTAAATAAACAACCATGGCTCGCTTGGTTCCAAGTTCCAACAGTCCAGTGGTAGTACTGCCTGTCCACGGTAGGATGGCATTTGGAACCCTTATAAAAATCGAATAAATTCGGTGTTCCAAATGACATCTTATCGTGGTCGGGTAGCATGATCGTCGGCCACCCGGGTGAGCTGAGATGTGACTTCTCACGTAACCCCACAAAATGTGGTAGAGGCTTGCCTTTTTAATAGGTACGCTTTTATTTATACTAGTGGTTCCCAAACTTTTTTGGAGGCAGTGCCCTTTTTTACAGGCGGTGCCCAACATGGCCCGAACTATTGTACATGTAGGCCTACATTAAACATAAATAATTAAAATAAATAAATCATCATATCCTAGCTACCGTAACAAAATTCATATTCTCATAAAATTTTCAAATATACATAAAACAAATAACCATTGGCGGGAAAATAAAATTGTTTCAATTATTATTATTATGAAATGAAATGAAAAAAACGACTTTATTGCGAACAAAAGGCGAACAATAAGACTATAAAGTCTTGTTTTCATGCTAACCTTATAAGAAAAAAAATTATTTTATAGTTTTAAATGATCATTTAAATATGTTTTACCTAGTCTAAATTCCCATGGCGCCGCGGTGCCCCCAACGAGTTGTCACGGAGCCCTTAGGGCACCGCGGTGCACAGTTTGGGAACCACTGATTTAAACCATTGACCTTCAATGTCTATTACTGTTTTATAACGGCTATATTGTACAAGCTGCCACCCCTAACTCCACAGGGCTTCTTCTATTTTGTACGCCACTCACTGTAACATACTTATAAAGCAGTTTAAATAGCCGCACGTGTCTTTCATCCTGGAAATTAGAAATTGCTTAGTTCCACAGCGAAATGCTTTAGTCACTCGAATTCTCGGGATCCGGCCTGAAGTAAAACGCACGTGCAGCGACACACATTTAATTCAGCAGGGACACAAGGAAGAATAATGGCTTTGGCAACCACAGGTTTCTAGCCTAATGAAGACCAGGGGCGAATCCAGAATGTTCATAAATGTTCTCAAACAGTGCTCCCCAGACAGGAAATTTGAAAAAAAAAGGTGCGAACCGGAAGCTTTTAATTTGAGATTATTGGGAAGTAAGAATTAAAAAGAGAATAATAAAATATCATTAAATATCCCATTCGGCAAGGATTGCTTTCCGATACCTTCGACAGTCACAAGGCGTTGGTTTCGGCATGCAAGCATTGGGTTAGCAGTGTAGAAGAACGAAGAAGATGAAGAGAGCCAAGGCGGCAAGGCCGTGTCCAGGGGGTGGTCCAAGGGGTCCGGACCCGAAATAAAATGGCTTTGCACTGGATAGAATGGACTTTCATTATTGAAATACGTGAAAAAAGAACCGGTCCGAGTTTACTCGAACATCCTTTCCAATTTATCAAAATTAGTAGATAGAGAAAATTAGTAATTTCATGGTAAATAATTTTCCTATGGTTAAATTTCCGATATCTCGGGGGGGGGGGGGGGGGGGTTTGTCCACCTGACGTCACTGGAGATGAGGTAAATTCTAGATACGGCAGACCAATACATGACCACACAGCAATACTGGCAGGGCACGCAATGCATTTGAGCGTGAATTTTCTATCATTTTTTTAAAAAAAACATTTTTTCAAAAAAAACATTTTTTTTTACAAAACCAAATACTTTTCTGGGAAAGCAACCTGTCCGGTTTCGTTACTCAATTTAACACCTAAAACATGCCTGAAGGTAGAAATCATCGATTATTTTTTATTATTTATTATTTTTTAGTCATTTTTCATTAAAATTTAGTTATTTTTATTTTTTTACCCCCAGAAGCAACCTATCAAGGGGCAAGCGACCCCACGCATTTCGTTAATATTAATAACGACTACAATATATGTGAATTTAAAAGAAATCGTTGGAGCCGTTTTTGAGAAATAATTTTTTTAAACGTTTTTTTGGAGTTTTTGGAGAATAAAACCCCCCCAAATTAAGTTAGCCCCAAATAAAAAGAACCGGTCCGAGTTCACTCGAACATGCTTTCCAATTTATCAAAATTATTAGATAGAGAAAATTAGTAATTTTATGGCAAATATTTTTCTTATGGTTAAATTTCCGATATCTCGGGGGGGGGGGGGGGGGTTGTCCACCTGACGTCACTGGAAGTGAGGTAAATTCTCGATAAGTCAAACAAACACATTAATTACCACACAGCAATAATGGCAGGGCATGCAATGCATTTGAGCGCGAATTTTCTATCATTTTTTTCAAAAAATAATTTTTTGGGCAAAACCAAATATTTTTTTGGGAAAGCAACCTATCCGGTTTCGTTACTCAATTTAACACCTAAAACATGCTTGAAGGTAGAAATCATCGATAGAAAGGTTTCGCATTTTTTAGTCATTTTTTCATTAAAATTTAGTTATTTTTATTTTTTTACCCCCAGAAGCAAACTATCAAGGGGCAAGCGACCCCCCGCATTTTGTCAACATTAATAACGACTACAATCTACGAGAATTTAAAAGAAATCGTTGGAGCCGTTTTTGAGAAATAATTTTTTTAGACGTTTTTTTGGAGTTTATTGAAAATAAAACCCCCCCAAATTGAGTTAGCCCAAAAAAAAAAAAATGGTCCCGAGGTATGATTTTTGTGAACCTACATGCCAAATTTCACTCAAATCCACTGAGTAGTTTGCCCGGAAATCGACGAACAGACAGACCGACAGACCGACCGACAGACATTTTGTAAAAACCACTTTTTTGGGTTCCTGGGACCTCAAAACGTGTAAATCCGTTGAAATCTCGGAATCGAAAATTTCGACCATCACAAAGCTTTCCTTATACTACGTATAAATTGGAAAGCAAAAATGTTCCGAGGTATGATTTTTGTGAATCTACATGCCGAATTTCATCAAGATCGACCGAGTAGTTTGCCCGGAAATCGACGCACAGACAGACAGGCAGACAGACAGAACGACAGACAGACATTTCGTAAAAACCACTTTTTTGGGTTCTTGGTACCTCAAAACGTGTAAATCCGTTGAAATCTCGGAATCGAAAATTTCGACCGTCACAAAGCTTTCCTTATACTACGTATAAATTGGAAAGCAATAATTGGTCCCCCTCCCAAAAAAAAGACTGGGTATGGCCTTGAAGAGAGCTGTACCTCCGTGCCAAGGACAAACAACACCTATGAATGCCCAAACACCGATGGGGTGCCGTTTACAAATACTATACGCTTATAAATGAGAAAGCGCAAAACAAACGCAGTGACTCGACGGATTTTCCCTGAGGACCGTTAAAGATCCTTTTCTTTATCACAATTTCTCCTGCAGGGTATAGGTCCTGCTGTACTTATTAAGGCTTGGGCCCACCCAGGCTTGGGGGAGAATTTTTCATTGTAAATGTCGAACTCAGGGACGGATCCTTGGGGAGGGCGGTGGGTTCAACCCCCCCCCCTCCCCGAGAGAAATAGCTTCATACTAGATAGAATGAACTTTTGAAGGAAAATTAAAAAAACGCCCCCCCCCCCAAATATTTTTTTCTGAAACCGTCCCTGGACTCGAACTTCTCTTTTCCACTTCAGAGGCTTCAGATCTCTACCAACTGCTCAATGGTGGCGCCCTGTTCTAACAACCGTTTATTAATTATTTCATAACGACCATGAATCATATGTGAACTGACTTTGACTGCCCCCATTGACCTCTGAACGTCTTACACACAACGAGATACCCTTTACACACTTGTACGGCTTCCAAACAGCAGAATACCTGCTGCAGAGTCAAGGCCGACACTGCTAGCTAGAGCGAGGGCGTTCTAAACCAAATAATCCACTAAACGACCTTCCTCGTGCTTTTACAATAAAAACACAGTACGTATATGATCACCGCGCGCTGATTGTCTAAGCCTCAAGTTCAGATGCCTATTGACAGATTTTTGCTTTCCTATTTATACGTAGTATAAGGAAAGCTTTGAGATGGTCTAAATTTTCGATTTCGGGATTTCAGTGGATTTACACGTTTTAAGGTCCCAGGAACCCAAAAAAGTGTTTTTTACGAAATGTCTGTCTGTCTGTTCGTCGATTTGTGAACAAATTACTCGGTGGATTTGAATGAAATTTGGCGTACGTAAGTTCATAAAAATCACACCTCGGGACAATTTTTTTTATTATTTTGGGCTAACTTAATTCTAGGGGGGTCTTATCCTCCAAAAAAAAACAGTTATATTGGCATTTCCTTACCAGCTTCATGTGTGATATTTGCTACAGTCAAGCCTCAAGGTCGGCTCTGCCAGTGCTAGGGTATTCTCATGCTAATAATCCTAATGACCTTCCTCTATGTGTTCGATAAAACCTTCAACACAGACCCGAAGGTTCAAGGTTCGAATCTCGATACTGCTTGTGGGTTTTTTTCCCAATAACGTAACGCAAAATTATTTTTTTCTTTCTAATAACAGGCCGCTACAAATCTTAGCGATAACATACGTATTGTATATATTGCAAATTTTGTTAGAAGCCGTGCCCCCTAAACTAAACTCCTCAACTCAACTCATCAACTCCTCATGATGGATTATTCTTAAGTGAATAACTTTAACAAGCTGAAGTAGAGTATTTATAAGAGGCTTATTTGCATACAAACAATTCCATGAATGTATCCTAATAACCTCTTCAGTCGCCTCTGTAGGTAATACATGTGTTGAGTTGCGACAAGTCATCGATCGCATGATGTGTGGAGACTCACACAAGTACACGTACGAACAAGCTACCACTACGCCATCGAAGTCAAACTATTAGCCATTTTTATTTATTTTTTATTACAAGGGAAGGAAGTCCGTTAAAACGTCAATTAAGCTAACTTGCAATGTCAAAGGAAGACTACCCAAGGCCGTGCCCAGGTTTCGATTTCGGGGGGAGGGGGGTCCAAAATTTTTTTTAACGTAATTCATTGCTGAATCAATGGATACATTTAAAAAATAAACCATACAGGTTTGCATACAAAAATTTATTTCGGGGGGGGGGGTCCGGACCCCATAAACCACCCCCTGGGCACGGCCATGAGACTACCCACAATAATTGCTATGGTGTCAGCACCCCAGAATCAAATTGCTGAAGTAAGGTACCCCGACCTTCCAATGGGTGGAAGCCTTTAACGAATTAACAATCCACCAGACTCTGCAGCGCAAAACCCCGAAAAGCCACCCTCCAAGCTCAAGGCGGCTCAAAACTAGTTTTACCCTATTAAAATATGCAGGTAGCAGTTATAAATATCTCAAGGACACAGACAATGGGCGGGAATCCAGCACTCTGATTGGTCCACAGCTGAAGAGGGTTCTCAGTACTGGCCTTTTTTGCTTTCCTCTCAGAGCGCAGCGATCAGGTTTCGGCATTGTTCCGATCGGCAGATGGTTTTCATTCTATGGTAACACTCGCACTACTCCCTTCTGGCATTCAACCAAATTAGGGTACCTTCTTATGCCTTCATCAGACGCCAGCTTTTTGCCATACTGTATAATGAGAGAATTTCCCTGACCTTAGATTTTTATATACTGTTTATATATATATTTAGAGTGTTCTCTCGCTATCTCTCCTTAAATCCAAGGGAGTAGGGACACTATGGTATCAAGAGAGTGTTTGTTATAATGACGGCCATTTATCCTTTGCAGTATGCCAGCAATTGGTTGAGAACATGGGCGCCTTTTGCAATCCTTCGGAGGGGCAGTTGACCCCCTGATTTTTTAATCTATTGAACAAGGCTACATCGCTTCTTCTTCGACTGTTACCCCCCTTCCCCTCGGGACAATTGAAACCGTAAATGTACAGTACACAATAACCAATAGCCAGACTAGCTTTTAATATAAAGTCAAAGATATTCGAATCTAACAACATCGACTTGGATATAAGGAAAAGACTTCTCAAAACTCTAGTGTGGAGTGTGGTCTTGTACGGAAGTGAAACGTGGTGCATTTACGAACATGAAAAGAAAAAAAACTGGGAGCCTTTGAGTTGTGGTGCTACAGAAGAATCTTGAAAATCCCATGGAGAGACCACATAACGAACGAAGAAGTGTTCCATAGAGTAAACGAAAAAAGAGCTATTATGGCCACCATTTCAACAAGAAGAGGCAAATGGATGGGGCATTTCTGAGACACGTAGGGCTCCTCAAGAACATAATTGAGGGTATAGTTGAAGGCACCGACTCAAGAGGACGACAGAGGAAGGAGTACCTAGAGGATGTCACGAAGGACCTAGGGTGCGACACCTACAAAGACCGCACAAAACAGACAAGAGTGGAGGTGAAAAATGCAACATTCGCTGCAAACCAATCCCTAGATTGCAACTCAAGAAGAAGAACAATAACCCTATGTTTACGTGTCGGATTGATTAACAGAGGAGATTAAGGAGTGTATCTAGACCAGCCATCCAGACGGGCTATCAAGACGGGCCATCAAGACGGGCCATCCAGACGGGCCATGGCCCGCGCCTCATTTTGATGTGGCCCTCTGCCTGCCTGACAAAAAAATTAAAAATTCTGCGAATAGCCTGCTGCGAGGAGAATCCTATTGGAGCAATGGCTGAAGAAAGTATTAAACAGTTTCACGTTTCTCATTACATTAAAATATTCCTTGTCAATTTTCATGCTTTTTAATTTTTTACGCCTGCGGCCGGCGGTAAAGTACCTGGCCCTCGGGTAGGCCCCCGAGGAAGAAAGTTTGGGGACCGCTAATCCAGACCCTTTGTACCAATGTATGAGCATGAACCTAAAGTACAGGAATATTAGGAGTTTCACCTCTGAATGAGGAATAGTATGGTTGGACACAGTTCCAGGCCACGGGGTGGGCCCATAGGACAGCGGACCTCCTGATTATAGTGGATTCCGAACCACTTGGGAAACACAGTCAAGTCACACGACTAGTTCGGAGGTGACCAGGACAAGTCCTACCATGTTTCCCTACCAGCACTGTGCACACTACCAAGTTATCTGCTTCTTTGAACCTGCTCTGGTCCGCTGGATTCAACTTGGTAAGGCGGCCGGCCTTTGAATGAGGGATAGTCAGTTATAAACTTGTACAAACCTTTATAGAAGGGGAGCCCGCGATGCTAAATGGGGATTTATTCGAGCGTCATAGAGACTTACTGGGTTGTAAAGCTTAGATGATAAAAAAAAAAAATGTTATATAATGTATACCTCTTCAGCGGTGGAGTAAGCGGCTATGGATGTCCAAAAATGTAAAAAAAAACTGTTGCATGGACATACTCGAGCGCGTGAGATATTGATATATATGGTTCAACTATATGTCCTAGACGTGCTGTATAATAATCTGAAGATTATCTGGAGGGATCTGCCTAATCTGACAATTAGAAGAAAAAAAGAAGAAAAAAATAATTTTCTTTGATTTTTTAAAATCATTTAAACTTAATTATTTGAAAAGCTCAGGAATTATTAAATAAAATATTATATTCATATTAATAATATTAAATAGTAAATATTTATAAACTTTAATTCTCATAACTTTTATTAAAAATAAATTAAAAATCACAAAATTAGCCAAAACGTTGGAAATAATATCATGGCGCCATGGCAACAGAACTCAAAGTGGGGACGCTGACGTAGTGAGAAATATAGGTATCACGCAGTTGCACATCTTGAAAGTCCTCCCGTTTCTTTAGGTCACACTCAAATGGTCAGCTTTGAGCTTAGTGAAATATACACTCTTTAGCATGAACTTAGCATACCTTAATCTGACGCGCTCGAGTAAATCCCGAAATCCCCGCTTGACCTCCCCTACTATTAACTGGTCCCTAAAACTTCAAACAACTCTCAAAGCCTACTTATCGCAGGATTGTGGTCAGAAACATTCCCGAAACAGCGTTTTCTAATGAAGGTAAGACACACATTAGGGCATTAGGGAAAATGTTTCTTTTCATAACCAGTTAAAAGAACCGGCATGTGAAAACCCGTACATGCTTTCCTATTGATCAATTAATATGTAGGTACTGAGTCAGAAAATATGAGTAGTTCATTGATAAAGAACCGGTCCGAGTTTACTCGAACATGCTTTCTTATTTATCAAATTAGTATAGGTACGGAGATAAATAATATGATATTTCCATAGTGAATAATTTTCCTATGGGTCAATTTAGGTTGTTTCGAAATTCCCTAATCCAAAGCAATGAATTGATCGATAACCGTAACCAGGATTTTATTTTAGGGAGGCCTGCGATATAATATGTAGTGAAATGTCCCATATCTAGAAAGTAAAATTCTATCTAGTTTAATATCAAAAAATGTCGGGGGACTGCAGCCCCCCATCATGGTTACGGGCCCGATGAGACGCTTGCATAATCTAGAATGGGCAGATCGCTACATTACAACACAGTAATAATGGCAGGGTATGTAATCAGCATTAAGGCATGAATTATCCATAGGCCTAATATAAAAATAAAATAAAAATAAAAATAAAATAAAATATTTTTTTTTTACAAAACCAAATCTTTGTTTGGGAAAGCAACCTTTTCGGTTTTTTTCCAAATTGTGTTTGAACTCTTGACCAGCCAACTACTCAACATGCGGTACGATGGGAAAGTCTAGGAGAAGAGAAATCGAAAAAAATTGAATAGAAATAGTAGAAAAAGTTTCATTTACTTACCTTTTATCTCTATCTTTTAACTCAAGGTTTATTCAATTTTTTGCAGCCACAGACAACTTTCACAATACAACTCCACAGACCCCTGCCAAAAATATTTTTGGGAATGAAAAAAAAATTAATGGCCCTAATTACACAGTCGAATATTTATTCGATCGAAGAAATATTGGAAATTTTTATGTTGAAGTACCTATCATTTGAATTTGAATTAATTCGTATTTTTCTGGGACCCATGTCGAAATTTAGCATTGGCATAGTCACATATTGCATATGAAAAATTTTATGGAAGAAAAATGTCAGGCATGTATATAAAAAAATCCTTGCTTAAATTATGAATTATCTAGCCAATGGGACGTTTGCCTTCCACTTTATCTGCATTTTCATCAGACTTTTTGAACCGCGGGGTAGCTTAGTACACCTTTACCCAAAATTCGAGTGTGTAATATGGGGGTATTGGTATACTTTCCTTAATAAGAGACTAACTTACTGCGGACCCCACTTTAAGAAACCCTGTAACATAAGTTCGATTTTTCCAAACTTTTCCTACTTTACCACAGACATGGATTTAGGGTAGTCATACCCTAAATCCGTAACACTCTACCATGTGTCCATCGACTATTTACCCCTTTATTGTGGTTTCTCAGATAAATAGTCAATTATTAAAAAGTCAATAGATAAATATAATTATTAAAAAGTCAATAATTAAATAGTCAGTAAATTTTCAGAAATCCAGCACGTTGTCACCCCCATCCCATGTGCGAACTTATGACCTTCGATATTGCACCATTAAAAAACTTATGAATAAATAAATAAATCATAACAAAACTTTTCCTTATACATAACTGCAAGTTGCAACATGACGTAACATAACACAACAAGAAACAACCCTCGGAGAAAAACATTAGGAAGCATCGGCAACAATTCGAATTCAAAATTCCCGCGAAGAGATGATAAACAAAAACAACGCACAAAATGCAAAGGACCCAACCAATACAAGTAAGCACTAATACAAAATACAACTAAAACACCACACTTACATTTGCATCGGTTTTAGGCGGCTAACTACACAAATTTAACTGAACCCCAGTGAATTTTGGGGGAAACTACGGCCCGAGCAAATGTCATGCTAACATCCTCGCTCAACGAAGCTCAGCGCGGGACTGAACAGTGAATTTTATTTTGTGAAGCGAACTCGCTCGTATCTGGTTGCCCGTACGCGACTACTTCGTCTCCACTCTCAAATGAATAGCCCACTCTGAGGCGATACCGGCAAGGTTAGGGAACTTTAGCTGCTACAGCGCCGAAACCCTAGGTCAATAGCCTCCCACCGAGAGACCTGAGCACCTGCAAAGCGACGGACATATCCCCTCTCCCCAATGGCGGATTTTGCCTCCAATTTAGGGGGCGGTCAGCGGGCAGATTCAGTGAATAATTATAACATTAAAAAACATTATTATTTTTAATTCCCACTGTAAACCCATATCATCTAGTGTACTGTGTAAGTTCATTTAATTTGGGGGGGGGTCCAGCCCCCTGACCCCCCCCCCCTAAAATCCACCCTTGCCAGCTTTATACGGGGTGAGTGGGGACCCTCGAACAGTGACGTATACTGCAGATAGGGCAAAAAATATTACGAACCGGGAGCTTTTCACTATTTTTCGCCAGGAAATTATGAGATAATTGCACCAAGCTTGGGCATGAACACCACTACGCTGAGGTATATCATTACTGTTACCATAAGCAATGTTTACTTCTTAAAAAAATGAAGACAGTTGACATTCTGCTAGTAAAAATTATATGCATGCCGTCAAAAATGTTACAATTTATAGCTTTATGAAGCAAAAACTTTAATTAAACTAATACCTGTATTTGGTGTTCTACCCATGGCTGTGCCCAGGGGGTTTCTTATATAAACCTGTTTTTTTGTTTTTTGTTTTTTTTAAGAATTCATTTATTAATTTATTCATAAATTACGGTTAAAAAAAAAGTTGGACCCCCCCCCCCCCCGAAATCGAAACCTGGGCACGACCTTGGTTCTACCAATTTCTCTGCAGCGGTTTTTGATCGACAGCACCAGATTTCGACATACACTGATCTGATGGGAATCATCTCCCAAGTCATCTTCCCTTCAAGCCACAGTAGGTCCTTGTTCAAATTTTTGCTTTCCAATTTATACGTAGTATAAGGAAAGGTTTGTGGCGGTCGAAATTTTCGATTCCGTGATTTCAATGGATTTACACGTTTTAAGGTCCCAGGAACCCAAAAAAGTGGTTTTTACGAAATGTCTGTCTGTCTGTTCGTTGATTTCTGGGCAAACTACTCGGTCGATTTTGATGAAATTCGGCATGTAGGTTCACAAAAATCATACCTCAGGACCATTTTTTTTATTTGGGGCTAACTCAGTTTGGGGGGTATTTATTCTCAAAAAACTCCAAAAAAACGTCTAAAAAAAATTATTTCCCGAAAACGGCTCCAACGATTTCTTTTAAATTCACATATATTGTAGTTGTTATTAATGTTGATAAAATGCGGGGGGTCGCTTGCCCCATGATAGTTTGCTTCGGGGGGTAAAAAAATAAAAATATGTAAATTTTAATGAAAAATGACTAAAAAATAATTTTTCTGCGAAACCTTTCAATCGATGATTTCTACCTTCAGGTATGTTTTAGGTGTTAAATTGAGTAACGAAACCGGATAGGTTGCTTTCCCAAAAAATATTTGGCTTTGCACAAAAAATTATTTTTTGAAAAAATGTTAGAAAATGCGCGCTCAAATGCATTGTGTGCCCTGCAATTATTGCTGTGTGGTAATTAATGTGTTGGTCTGACCTTTCTAGAATTTATCTCACTTCCAGTGACGTCAAGTGGACAACCCCCCCCCCCCCCCGAAATAACGAAAATTTAACCACTGGAAAATTATTTACCATGAAATTACTCATATTCTCTATCTACTAATGTGCGTCAAATGGCCTACCAGCCAAGGACGGGCGTTGGCTGAAGAAGAAGAAGATCTACTAATGTTGATGAATTGGAATGCATGTTCGAGTAAACTCGGACCGGTTCTTTTCATTGGGTAGACCGTTCTTCAGGTCATTCTACAAGTTTATGATGGGGATCGCTGACCACGGTAAAACATTAACTTCTGCTGTCCACAAACGACTACTTCACTAGTTTGGCGGAGTTCTTGGGGTCATTGTCACGCTGAGAGACCTATTTTACTGGCAATTCCTAGTCAGCATAGGGTAGCATTACGTCTTAGAACATGTCTCTGAAACTTTCGGTCGTCATGATATTTTCTATAATCTATAAAATGTATTGTACCAACTCTGAGTAAAAAATTTGGAATAATTTACCTTGAGTGTCTATTTGGCATTCAGCTCCGAAAAAATTGTTTAGACAGTAAGAAGTCATGCGATAAATAGCCGTAGTGGCCATTAAAATCTGGCTAAATATGATGTATCACGTCCATAACCTCTGTATGACCGCAGGTTAATACGAGCTGCAAGTTGATTTTTGGACTGCAGGTCATTGGTGAAACGCAATAACGTCAGGCGTTCCTTCCTGCTCACGAATATTTACAATATACAGCGATAAGCAACCTTATGTGACACTACAGAATTTAACTGAAAGCCACAAAAAAAGGTACCCATGAGTGTTGGGTAGGTCTCAAAAAACTTCCGGCTAACGTTCCTGTTCTATACAAGCTGGACTACACTGCTACTTTGAAATACAAAGGGAAAAATTAATAAAAATTGTTGTACCTTATCCAAAGAGCTTAAATTTTGCACAAATCGAAGTAAAGAAAATCGGTATGAGCTTAGCTAAGCTTTCTTCCCCATAAAGGCTTACGGTATCTAACAAAATAAAAAAATGTTATCATTACGTTGCAGATAGAAATATTATCAGTTACAAGCTACGGCCTACGACGCGCGCATTGATACCCGTCCTGAGCTGAACTGATGTCGACCTGATGTTTCAATACCAAGGTCACTGAACCCTGGTCAAAGGTCACCCAGCATTGCTACACTCGGTCACAATTTGCTCAATAACAGACCTTAATTTTGATCTCAGAAATTGAGAGATTTCGGTGTTAATAATACTACCTTAAGGCATGGACGGATGCAGGGGTAAGCTGCCCCCCCCCCAAAATTTGATAAATATATTGTAAGTTAACTTATTACGCTCTGATTTAATACATATGTTTTTCCTATTTTGAACCAAAACTACCCCCCCCCCCAAATGGGTTGGATCCGTCCCTGTCTCCAGAGTTGTACTGGACTTGGCTTTTAAACTTGACTCACACCTGCTACAATGAGTGAATGATAAGCATGCCTCACCACACTCAGCTTTTTCTATTGTCACAGAGAACAAGTGTGAGTCATTATTATTATAGGTTTAGTTTGCTGACGCAGGCCTTTGAACAGTTGGAACAAGTACCCTAGAGTACATAGACATAGTGTACTAGTGCTTTCGTACAACAATTATAAATTAATCGAAACTATCCTCCCAGGTCCAACAATGTGATCTCACGAAGCATAATCACGGTAAGCACATCTCACCACTCCCAGCTTGTCCATTGTGGCTTATTGTAGATATGGAGAACATGTATCAGCCATTATTATACAACAGTTTTAGTTCACTGACGTAGGCTTTAGCCCATTGAACAGCTAGAACAAGTACACAGGCGTGCATAGTGTACGGGTGCTTTCGTATATATTTGCACGCATTGCCGCTTATAGCCGGAAGGTTGTCATAGAGAACATGTATCAGTCACTATTACAATAGTTTTAGATTGCTGACGTCGGCCTTAGCCCATTGAACAGCTACAAGTACCCTGGCGTACATAGTGTATGGGTTATTTCGTACATAACAATTATAAATTAAACGGACATTTTGTCCTAGGTTCAAGGAAGTGATCTGGCGAAGCGAACTGCTCCGAGCAGAGGCGCTTCCTTAAATGAGTTAGGGTAAGAGAAAGTGAAGCATTCAAGGTGCTTATGCCTCAGCTTTGTGAATGAGGGACATTCACAAAGTATATGCTCTGCCGTCTCATCCTGCACGATCTGATCTGTACTTAGTGTCACTCAGCCTGTTAAGTCTGTTCATGTGAACTCGGAATGGTCAGTAAAACAGCAATCATGTACTAGTCATTCAAAGCCTGTTGATAAATAAGAGCAACCTTCACTTTGCACACCGAACAATTGTCTTTGGACAAACGTGGGAAAACCACAAAATGGGGACACCAACCATTTGTAGGCCATTTACGATAAGCATCTAACCTAAACTGTAGGTGTGGCGTTAGTGGAATTAATTAATCCTGCACTAATCCAAGAACTCACAAAGATTGATGAAGGTGAAAAATCTGTCACTATATCAAGCTTCAAACCGGCGAACTTGGAAACTACTTTCCAGTAGTTGAAACATGAGAGCATTTCAAATTTGGATCGACGAATGCTTCACATATCTTGGAGAGACGGTGTCCCTAATGCCTGGGGCGCATGGATATACATAGAAGTCGAGTTCGGAACGATATAAATATCGCCTTCTGCATGATATAATCCAAGGGAAGATAAAAGGACTGAGGGTTCCCGGTAGAAGAAGAACATCCTGGTTGAAAAACCTAAGGCAGTGGTTTTTATCAAGAACACAGCTTCCCTTTTCAGATCAGCTCTATCCAAGGTCGAAATTGCCATGATGATCACCAATCTTCGTCAGAAGAGGCATAAGAAGAAAATGAAATACGACATCTGCAAAGCCACTACAGTAATGCTGCATTCATTTTAGCTAGAGAGAGACATAGTTAAAAACGCACCCCACTGGTTAGAAATGTGTCGCCCCTCGCACACCCCTCAGCCAATTTTAAATCCTGTCGTTGGGTGATTAGAGGGTGCCAGGTGTTAAGCGTCAGAGGCATCGCTGCCGGGTACAATCGCAGCAGCCTTGGCAATTACGAAATCCAATATGGTGGACGCAACAAAAAATTGCATGTCCCAATTTCGGACCTTTTAAGTACAATTTAATGGGTTGGAAGCCAATGTGTTTAAGTGCTGTCAGGATAATTTCGAGAAAAACTCAGTTGAAGTTCGATCCTCGGTATCTTTTTACCGACACAGTCAATTACTTAAATTTTATGGATACGGCTGGATTAATGTCACGAATTAATTTCCAACTCGAATTGCTACTGGTTATGAGTTTTGTATTGACCACTGTTTTTCTAAGCAATATGTGGGCCAGATAAAATTAAAGGAGCTAAATATTGGTGTTCAGCGAATGTGACTTTCTTTCAAGTACGACCACTATTTAGATCTCGACTCCTGTCTAGAACAACAAAGGTTCGTCTGTACAAGACCCTCAATCGGCCTGTTCTAATGTACGGAGGTGAGGTCTGGACACTTTCCATTAAGGACGCCCAAAGATTAAGAGTCTTCTAGAACAAAATGCTTCGCATTATCTTCGGCGGTAGATGGGAGAACGGTGTCTGGAGGTTCAGACACAATGCCGAAATACATGCCCTATTTGACTCCCCGAATATAATATCAAAACCAAAAGGGCGTCGAATCCAATGGCTGGGTCATGTACACCGTATGCAAGCGGAGAGGTCGCCGAAGCTAGTTTTCGAAGACACTTTCAACCACCCTAGGCGTCCCGGTAGGCCAAGACTAAGATGGAGAGACCAAGTGCTCGAAGATGTGCACGCCACCGGCACCCGAGATCGGAAGCGAGCGGCGGAGGATCGTCCGAGGTGGCGTGGTGTAGTGGCAGCGGCCAAAAGTCCACCCGGGCTGGACGCGCCAACCTAAGTCAAGTAAGTCAAATATTGGTGTTAGTGATCATAATTGTATTTCTATTAAATTAAATTGAATGAATATACAAATATATATAGGTAATGCCGATAATACTATAGTCATATAGATTGTACATTAATTCTTCTGTCTAGGTGATCCCTACTCGCCTAAATGGCATTGAGCACCTACAAATATTGTAATTTTCACAATTTCTTTGTTTAATTAAACGAATTATTATTATTAACAGTGGCCAATATTTTTAACCCTTTAAAGCTCAACAAATATGTAAGATAGAGTTTGGCTGGTCACATGGATTAGCTCACGGAGACCGTCATGGTGCACTTATCTCAAAACTTTTTTTAAAAAAATGCCACTTGCACACATTGGCTTCTAACCTATTCAATTCAAAATGCTTCCTTAGTAGCCTTACAGGGACCCGAGGATAATCATCAATGGTAGATGCTAAGCAATAAACTTTAATGCGGTCATAACCTCAATTTAAATAGCTAAGTGTCCTTCGAAATCTAAAAGAAATCGTTGGAGCTGTTTTTGTGAAATTATTTTTTTAGACGTTTTTTTGGAGTTTTTTGAGAATAAAACCCCCCCAAATTGAGTTAGCCCAAAATAAAAATAAAATGGTCTCGAGGCATGATTTTTGTGAACCTACATGCAAAATTTCATTAAAATCGGCCGAGTAGTTTCTCCGGAAATTGATGAACAGACAGACAGACATACAGACAGAGCGACAGACAGACATTTCGTAAAAATCACTTTTTTGGGTTCCTGGGACCTCAAAACGTGTAATTCCGTTGAAATCTCGGAAATTTCGACCATCACAAAGCTTTCCTTATACTACGTATAAATTGGAAAGCAAAAAGGCACGATAACCCATTGAGAATAATTTGGTATGTCATTGGCGTATATAAGGAGTGAAGCCCCATTTTTGAAATAGGAAAATGTCAAACCAAATTAACTGATGTTGTTGTTGTAATGCATGTTCGTATCAACAGTGAGTGGTGAGCGATTGGTAGAATTCAACGTCGCCTCGAGTACCTGCCCGGGGCCAGAACATGACACCTAGAGACGATCTGGTCTTGCCCCCTCAAAAATATGTTTTTATATACGCCCCTGTATGATGTTTTGGGCGGCAATGATATTTTCTCTGATAGTGGAGCCTGGAGTATAAAGTATAAAAAAAAATCGTTGAAAATGTGCTAGTGGGTTTCCCCTCTGTAGATGGCAGCACTAGCCGCAAGTGCTCAAGGTTTTATACTAGCACTAGTATAGGTTTAGTGGGTTTCTTTGACAAAGTTAATTTTTTAACGATTATTTGGGTTTTACTAACTCTAGTTATTACAGAAATTTTTATTAAAACATTATTTGTTTGTTTGTTCAAAATGGTAAGGTTGGATGGTTTTCTTCTCATATGGAGGCTCGAACCTCAACCTTCCGTGACATTGTCAAGTTTTGTACGAACTGGACTGTACCTGCGCCTTCCAAATTGACAAGCCAACGAAAAACAGCAAAATCTAATCTTTTGATACACGTCGACAACAAAGTAGCCCATACGGATGTCAATGTGAGTGGTTGTCAGCAATAACAATGCTAGAGCCTGCTCTAATACAGCCATGGAAGCTGTAAAACGAGACTCAGGGTTGTACAAGGCGAAGCACTCAGACAGGAATAAAAATGTGTACAGCTTATGGCTTAAGCTGACAGAGTTTCTACAGAAAAAAGTGAAAATAATAACATTTGAGACCTTCGAATTGTCTTTCCATTGAGGCTACCCCTGCTTCCCATGCTCTATACCTGACTCTAATAAATATCTTCCAGGCGTCATATAAATACAAAAAAATATCTTATCAGACATTAACAAATATAGGGACAGTTACCTTCAAACTGACGATAACTAATCATAATAACACATCTGTCGCATTTTAAGCCTTTCCAAACAGCTTGATCCATTCAATTGTTGAATTATCATAGCAGCGGTCATATTGCATGATGATCCAGAGCAAAAAATTAAAAGTAGATACTTTTTTTTCCCCTTCTTGTTCTAATGCCTTTTCTATCGAAGATTGGCGACCATCATGGCAATTTAATCATGATGACTATACTCAAGGCCGTAGCCAGGATTTTTTTTTCGGGGTTCACAAATTTCGTTGGATATTACATAGTGGTTTTTATTTTTCCTCTCAAAATCCGGTTCTATCTAGTATCAAGCCATTTCATTTCATAGTAATGCAGTACTTTCCCGCTGCCTTCTGTATCCTTATGCCGTTTTGAGTTCCCTGAACCAATCTATACCAAGGGGCAAGCGACCTATTGGGTTTTGTTCTACGGAGCGGAGCAGTGGCGTACTGGGATGGCTAGCAGACGGGTATTTGCGGTGGGCCGGACCAAAAATGTTTTCATGTTTGGGGCCGGACCTCCAAAGGAAAAGTAAAAAGTAACATATTTCAAAATTAAATAAAATGTTAATAACAGATAATTATTAATAACAAGCATTACAACAGCATTTTGAATTTCAAATGTAAGCACGCGTCCTTTTTGAGCTGAGGAAGGGGCCGCGGTATCCGAAAATGCCAAGGCCGCTTTCCAGTCCCAGTCCCAGTCCGAGTGGAGTAATTAATTGATTAAAAGTGCGGGAGGCAGTGGACCAAAAACTGTCACAGGCCTTCACAATATGGGCAAAATACCAACATCAACGAATGAAAATAGCCAACCAGGTTCCAAAAGTAACAAAGCTGGAGTCGTGGGTTTAAAATAGGAGAGCCCAGCATAGGGGAGCGCGGGGGGCAATCACCCCGCACCCAGCTACTTCGCAGTCACTGACCTTTATCAGCGCGCTGAGCTTCCGTGCTTAAATAGCATTGCCCTCACTACATTTACCAAACCCAATAGCAAGTTGCTGCTCCAATATATGGATATATTAGGACTATTCCCCTGTCGTAAGAAAATTGAAGGTTTCCTCTTCAGCCTTGATGAGCTTTGGCCTGTTCGACAAGACTCTTCCAGTCATCTCGGTTTTGTACAACGCTCCACAATCTACGGACTCCCAACTCGCGAAGGTCAGTTTCCAACTCATCCTTCCAGCATTTTCGAGGACGTCCGGCTTTGTACATCTTTTTCGGCATGCTGTCGTCCAAGCCATCTTATGCGCTGCGCTTTTATGAACCGGACTATGTCTTCTCCGTATTTCGGCGTTGTTTCTTATACGCCACTCTCGGTCTTCGCATATGAGAGTAGAAGGTTTCGAGCCCCATAAACGCTGGGCTTACCACCATTGGCGGCGAATGAGGCGGGAAGAGGGGAGGGGGAGCGTCCTAATGGAAAGATGCGGATGGAAATTGTCAGTGTGTAACACCTATGGAGAGTTCAGTCACTAAGAGGTAGTGCCCCCTCCTGAAAAATTGCACAGCACCGCCAAAGGTTACATAACCTATACGGAGAGATCAGTCCTGAGGACTGTTATCAATTTTTAACGATAAATTAAGTTAGGAAGAGGAAAAAGCAACCTCATCAGTACATGATATCCGAAAACAGAGAATCAAGTCTTCGGGATTCGTGCTTCGATGACGCACCTGTGACCTGCAGGATGCAAGTGCTCGCAACAATTTCTAATCGTATTCCTATTCAAAGGTTAAAGCATAAAAATGGCTTAGAGAGCCCTAGCAATTTAGGGTCCTCAATTAGTTTTGAGTCTTCTGGCACTCCCACAATCTATGTGAGATGAATCACCACCGTACCTCAATGGGCGCAGGTCAAGCAAATCTACACTAACACCTCAGCCTTGAACCTACTGGGCTTGGGCAGAGGAGTAATGAGTACATCTACCTGACTTTTTTCATTCCTTAAACTGAAAATTAGCCCAAAATAGACGGTGACAAATATATATCTTCAACTTGCTGAACGTTTAAATTAACACAGGGTTAAACTGTGAGTTAAAACTGTTTAGGGCCTGTCCATTAATCACGTGAGGTTCGAAAGGGGGGGGGGGGAGATTATACTTTATACCTGTATTTAAAAATAATATACAAATGTAATGATTATTTGTAGGTACTAAAAAATACACGTGATGTTTGGTGTGTGTGTGTGGGGGGGGGGTGTAATCCAAGGGGGGTTTCATGGGGTTAACCCCCCCCCCCCCCGAAATTAAATGGCTCGATACTAGATATAATCGGATTTTGAGAGGAAAAACAAAAACCACTATATATTACCGAATGAAATTTCTGAGCAAAATACATCTTTCTCAAAAAATATAAATAAGAAAGATTATAGCAATTAAATAAATTACTCTTCCAATCCAACAAAACTGCATTTCATGATGTATAACCATCTGGCTAGTCACTATATCGTCGAAGTATACCACTTAACGTCGTGAATGATCCATAACTTATTCACATATCATTACTGGGAAAACTATCATTCAGGAAATGAAAAATTATCAGAACCAATGCTGTAGTGACGCGTGGCCTTGGAGCGAAGTACAGCAGATTAAATTAAGCGAGCCATGTGAGTCAGGCAGGATGACGAGGGGCGAGATGAGAAAATCGTCATCCTGGAGATTCTATCATATCGTCATAGATACCGCTACTGACTTCAGTATCAAATCAGAGATGGCGTTAGGAGAGCACGTTTCGTAACGAATCCTACAGAGCTGAGCGGACGCCCTACGCGGTTATTTCTTTTTTTACAAAGTAGAATGAGAATTTAAGGTTACCAGATGTCCGGATTCAGTCCAGACAGTTCCGCATTCCAGGTGCCCTGTCCGGAGTCCCCAGAAATTGTTGAAAAACACGAAAATATCCGGCTTTTTAGAAAAGTGGAGAAAATTGCTTCATTATAGGAGATGTCAAAAACTATTTTTTTTTATTTTTTATAATTGAGCCATGGCTCCTGTTAAAAGTTAATTTTCAAAAACATTATCAAGCAGTAGGTACCTACCTAATTATGGTCCATTAAACATTGAGAAATGAGAACGTGTAATATTTATATTTTATACAACTTATGATGTAGGTATAATAACTAGTTTTCTGTTGGAATCTTAGTCCAATAAAAATTTTTGACTGATGTCCAGCTTTGAAGTTTCAAGAATCTGGTAGCCTTAGAGATTCCCCTCTACATTTTGATACATAAGGGATCATAATTATAAGGTTGCTCTTATCTAGTTAGCAGTGTTATCCAAGTTAACACACAACCGTGAGTGGACCTCGGGGTGAGTTACTACGCTAAATCGAAAATATTTACGAGTAAACAACGTGGTAGTAGTCAGGACGTTCGTGGCATCACTGTTTTAAAGAAAGAGGAAGAAGTAGCCTCGTTATACGGCTGGAGTATGGACAAGTCTTAGGTGGCAATTAATTTTGATATATTACCACCGATTAGGGGAAAAGTGACCCATACCCACAGAAATAAGCCCAAAAAAATCTAGCAATAGTGGGATTCGAACCCATGACGTGTGCGAGTGAGAATCGTTACCAATCTATCGGCTCCATCCTACATTCGGCGCTGCCTCGCCCACAGGCCACAGCACAGTTAGTAAGACAGAGGGGCTCCCTCAACAGAGTGCATTACAAGTCAGAGCACGGGGGTCGTTGACCCCGCACGCAGGACCTCACATTCACCGGGTCAACGACCCTTTCACAGCCTCAATGCGGCAGAGGTGCGTACTACAATACCCACACCTCCGAGCTCAAATTGGTCAGACGGAGGCCGGACTGCCACGGATGATTCAACGTAGTGTCATCGCCATTTTGGAAAAGAGCAGGGAAATCGGGTAGAACACTTAAGAGGATATGCTGCGTAGAAAATTGGCACACCAAAATTAAATATTGTCCTTTTCATTTTTTATTTCATTAACTCAGCAAGTTATTACACATTTGGCTATTTTAAGTTGTATAGAAGACTACTTCGGGCATCATATCATGGGGTATTTTTACTTTTCGGTTTTGTAGTTTTTCCTTAATCCCAGATTACGCGGAATTTTAGTCCCCTCTGGTTTTTATGAAAGAACTAAGACACCAAAAATGTATTATTCCTATCATATGATGCATGAAGTAGTCTTCTAAAACTTACATGAGCCAATTCTTTAATAACTTGCTTTATTAGTTAATTAAAAAATAAAAATGCTTCTACGTAGCATGTCCTCGTAGTGGAAATTTGAAAAATAAAGCATTATGAAGAGTTCTCCCGGTTCAAGTAAATAAGAGCAATGACCAGCGACTTCACGATTGCATCGGATTGGACAATTACAGCGTAATATTGCCAGAGGCGGATTTATCGTAGCAAAATATTGAAAATATATAATAATAATATTAGGTAATAGGAAAGTTCTCCAATACCTGCACCAAATCCGACAGTGAAATTGGATTGAAACCGTATCAGTCATGACAACATTTAAGTCCGGTCCCACCAACGTATGAAAAGTAACGTCAACTACAGTATGGCCTCGGTAATCCGGACTCCCGTTTGTTTGGTGACCGCTGTAATCCGGCCGGGCAATGGGCGTCGCGGGGGAGGCGGGCGGGTGTATTTTGCGGCTTGTCATGAGCCAATGTGTCGACTTTTTCAAGAAGAATTAACTAATGATTTATTTCAACTTACTGTTTTTCTTACATGGTTGTAATTTTGAACATGTACATTTTTGTCTTTATGCTTTAATTTAAAAATTGATTAAAGAAACAAGGTTAAACAAGTGTTTTATTAGGGACCATTAAATATGGCATACTATAATCTGGACCCATCGATAATCCGGAAAGGATCTTGTTTTTGCCTCCCCGGATTAACGAGGCCCTATTATACTATTAACTAAGGCCGACGGCCTTACCATGTTGATTCCATGAGAGCAGAACATGTTTCAAATTGCGGCAAACTTGGTAGTGTGCACAGCGTTGGCAGGGGAACGTGGCAGGGCATGATAACGCGCTGAGACTATACCAGTCAGTCTACGTGCGTGTCGAGTCCTGGTCATCTCCAATTTAATCGTGTGGCTTCACCAAGTTCCCCAAGTGGTTCGGAATCCACTATAATCAGGAGGTCCACCCTGTCAGTCAACTCCCCTTTCCTCGAGGTGAAGGAGTCTGCCCTTAGGGTGCCTCAAGTTAACAAACAGACTCACTCTCCCCGCCAGGCTGACAGGGTTGCTTAAAAGCAGAAATGCTGAAAGCAGGCGTTGGAAACAACAACAACTACTATTAACTAATAATTAAAAACCCACCAAAGGGACGATGCGAAGAGATAACGAGTCCAAACTAATGTAATAACCCTATTACATCATAAATTTAGAGCAAATACTTCAGGAGCATAAGATTTTACTACGAAGAATGACGAAAAGTTCTGAGCATAAGATGTGAATATCTATATTTGTTCATTTCATTTTACTCCTGAAGCAATTACTTCCTTTTTGCGATTTCCACTGAATATAAAGACGAGCGTAACTTACCCATTTTGGACAGGAATCAAACCAACAGCCAACAAAACATTGGTCTCCACTTCTGGGGGAGGCTCGCTAGGTTGGCTGGCTACAGGAACTACACCTCTATCTCGCTCATAAGTCTCATACTTGGGCGTCTTCTTCTTTGTCCGCACTGGTCTCTCATGTATATTCAGCCCAGTCCGAACGGGGCGCTCTTGTATGTTCAATCCGGTCTTCACCGGATTCAAAGTCTTGCGGCGACCCTGCCGGGTCCCCATGGCGACGGATTTCGACTCCACGGTGGCAATTTTTTCTTCCTTTTTCTTCTTCTTCGGACACTTGCCACCGCCGTTCACCGCGGCTTTGGGGCGAGACTTCGCGAATTTTGGCTCTACCCGTGCACAATGCGGCATCCTACTATAACGTGATCATAACACTGTTCTCTAACCGGAATTGTATGCGCCAAATTTTAAACTCGGAACCAGCTCACACATGAGACCTGTAACAAAAAAGAGAGAAATATTAGAAGGGACACTAAAGGTGGCTAAAAATATAAAATATATGAAAATCGTAATATGGAACACCACATATGCGCATAAGTTGTTACCCCCACTCCCGAAAAATCTTAATGGCTTGAAATTTTACATAATATACAATAATAATAAAAACGTGACGAAGCAGTGGAATCCGGGATGATAGGCAGTGGTCGTTCTGTAAGCGTACTTCCAAGCATTTCGTCAACATCTACGGTCGACATCTTCAGTGGGACTGCGTAGACTTCTAAGATTGTATCTCGGATATCCCCTTGCCCAGTTTCTGTTGTTGTTGAGCCTCCGAGATACAATCTTAGAATTCTACGCCGTTCCACTAAACATGTCGGCCGCAGATGTTGACGAACGTTTGGAAGTACGCTTTCAGAACGACCGCGGCCTATCATCCCGGATTCTACTGCTTCGTCACGTAACTCCGGTCGTGAAAGTCTTTGTAATTCCAATTTAAAAAACATCAATGTGTTCATCAAAATTACTTTAAGCAACAGAGATACAGTAGAGCCAGAAAGTTGTCACATCAACTACTTTATAGATAAATGCACCAATCAGTTAAAACAGTGTGACCCCAAATAAGGCTCCAACACAGCCCCCTTCCTCCTTTCTTCGGCCCATACTATCACTGGAAAAGTAAAACAGCAGGAGACTGACTCCAAGAAATGTAAATTTGTCGGCACTGCCAGCCAAAGGGGTCACCCAGACTCAAGAATTTTCTGATTCCGGGGCGGAATGTGGCTTTAAAAATAACGCACGGCAAACCTATACCACAATCCAAGGCTACGGAACAGCTATCGTGATTCCTCGAATAGGGGACTAGCTTGGTTTCCCCGAAATTATAAATTTGTTGGAGGTCCTTCCACGAAATCTAATAGAAGAACACATGCATCGTTGTATAATATCTATGCATACCCTTTCGCGGCAAATATACAAGTGCATCATAAAAACTTGAAATCGTGCCGAAACCCCTGTAAATTATATTTTCAATAACTTCACAAGAACTAATAGTCTTAAGACTAGTCGCATGAGGAAAAATGGAATAGATTAGATGAGTGACAGCAATGAAATTTCGAAAACTTCTAATCGGAGTAGTCCGAGTCTTATCGTGTCTTCTAGATCGGCCTTAAATGGGTCTATTCAGGGTTAAGAGGGCATGCAGAGTACGTGCATTAAACCACCGACCTTCCAGTTCATAATCCAAGTATCAAGAAACCAATTTATTTTTGCTATTATTGCTTTCCTACTTTTATGTTAGGTATAAGGAAAGCAGTGTGATGGTCGAAATTATCGATTGCGAGAGAAACGAAAAGGGAACAAAAAAAAAGTGGTTTTTACGAAATGTCTGTGGGTAACTCGATTTGGGGCCAATCTGCTGGATAGAATTTGACGAAATTCGACATGTAGGTTCACAAATATATTGTCCAGGGGTGTTTTTTTCATTTTGTTGATAACTTCATTTTGGAGGGTTTTATACCACAAAAACAGCCAAAAACTACTAAAAAAAATGTCTCAATTTATTTAAGATTTATTTTAAATGCACAAATGTACAGTACTTAATAATAAAAATAAACCCCACTAGGTCCATCACCCTTCATGGTTCAGAGCGTAAAAAAATAAAAAAAGGTGCTACATAATGTAACAAAACAGAACAGGGTGTTTTCCGGACCCCCTGTGCACGGCCATGCTCGTACTGGTTTGCAATGCATCTCACAGTCTTACGGTATAACGTTCCAAAAAATTTGTTAACGAAGTAAAGTCGGGTTTTTTTTTTTTAGAAAAATTAAATAATTTATCGATCCACGCGGCCGCAAATATCTAAAATTCTAAAAATAAACTTCTGAACACATCATAAAAAACAAACAAGCAGATGTCAACTGTGTTGTAAAGAACCCCACATAAAGACGCAGAAATGGCAACCTCTCCAGTAATAATCGAGCCGGGTGTTTTTGGTCGATATTTGTTGAATATGTAGATACTTTTTCCAACCGGTTTGACCAAGAGCATACCCGACAAACCTCTAATTCAGGGGTCCCAAACTGTGGTACACGCGAGTGAGTTTTCGAATGATTCGAGTTCATCTTTAAAAACACAAAATACTTTTTTTTAAAACAAATTAATATAAGTAATATCAAAGGAATTTACGAGGAATTTTAAATTGTCGTGGAATCTTCAATTCCAATGCCTTCAATACTCAGGACAATTACATTTTTTAGTCATCAGAATTTTTTTTCTCTGTAATATCTAAACTACCTTTATTGAAATAAACTAATAAATTTCTTTAAAGCATCTCCAATATTTTGCACCTCTACTTTATTGAAAACCGTTTCCCCCGCCCCTTCCGTTTGCGGAAATGTTTTTTTATCTGTAATCGAACCCCTAGTTTGCACCCCTATTTACAGTGTCTAGGCTATCGAATTGAAACTTTCAGTGCTCACATTATCGAAATCTGGCCTAAGCCCCTAGCTCAGTGGTCGGCTAACTTTTTAGCCAAAGAGCCAAATATGAACATTTCAACAATTAAAAAAAAAAAAAAAAATGGGAGCCAAATCTGCTTGTTTAGTAAAATTTTATTACACCAAAGCCAAAGCTGAAGAGCCACATGGGGCTCTGGAGCCGCACTTTGCCGACCACTGCCCTATAGTGCAATGTGCAATATGCATTTCATTTATTAATAAACGACAAAATTTTTATTAAAATGTTCTGATCAAGCTGAAGATAGTGCAATAAGTCTGCTTTCCTATACCAGTTTAACTTGTAAGAAATACCCGGGGCATACTCTAATAATAATTGACTTTTGGGCAGGTGGAACGCGGCGATTTCTATAACTTTCCTGGGACGTAGCAATCAAGTGATTGGAAACCGCTGGTCTAAGACGTTGACACAAGCTATGGAGAACGGAATCAGAATCAGTGTATTTGAAATGTGGATATACAGACGAATGCTGCGCATATCATGGATAGATCTTGACCCTAATGCTGAGGCCCTGAGGCGAATGGGTACAAAAGTCGAGTTGCTGCTGACGGTAAAGAAACGGAGTTTTATACTAACACAAGTGGGTTTCTTAGACAAAGTTAATTTCTTAACGATTATTTGGGTTTTACTAATTCGGGTTGTTATAACAAGTTTTTCTAAGTTTTTGTTATTTTTTGTTTATTTAAGAAACGGAAACTAACTTCGGTGATGATAATCATAATGTATTTTATTGTACAAAAGAGTACATTGTACCAGTTCCATTGTATAAACATAAAAACATGGATGAGGATGAGGAATCCTTTCTGCATGTAATAATCCAAGGGAAGATAGAAGAGCTGATGACTCCCAGCAAAAGAAGAATATCCTAGTCAAAAAACCAGAGGCAATGGTTTGGTAAGAGCACGACTTCCCTTTTCAGAGCAGCAGTCTCCAAGGTCAAAATTGCATTGATCATAACCAATCTTCGATAGCAGTTCAAGAAGAAGAAGGTCTAAAGACGTTCAGAAACGTCACCAAAGCTATCACTGCCTGCGTCATTTCCTCGCTCATATGGGAATTGACCGTCATGAACGAGTTATTACCGCGAGCCGAGAGTAACTTTATTTCTAGGGCAAGATATTGTTAATTAATTAACTGCAATAACGAAAGCAAACAATACCGTTGGGCATCAAGTCTCAATTCAATATTTGCGTTCCATTTCCACTTTAATTAATGAAAAGTCACCTCAGGAACTCAGAGCTTCATATATACGATGTACCAAGAATTTTAAATTTGAGAGGTAGAGACTGTTGCTTCCAACGCCTGCTTTCAACATTTCTGCTCTAAGCAAGCCTGGCGGGGAAAGTGTGTCTGTTTGTTAACTTGAGGCACCCTAAGGGCAGACTCTTTCACCCCGGGGGAAAGGGGAGTTGACTGACAGGGTGGTCCTCCTGATTAAAGTGGATTCTGAACCACTTTGGGAACATGGTAATGTCACACGAATAAATCGGAGGTGACCAGGACTCGACGCGCACGTAGACTGACTGGTATAGACACAGCGCGTTATCATGTCCCACCATGTTCCCCTACCAACGCTGTGTACACTACCAAGTTTAACGCAGTTTCAAACATGCTCTGCTCTCATGGATTGAACATGGTAAGGCCGTTGGCAAGAGAGGTGGAGGCGCCTATTATACCTCATGTATCGTAGTTCTGTTCTGTATGTAATTGTGTTTGGGTCCTAACAGAGAGCTACAGGACGATGGCGACGGTGGTTCAATTAATGGAGACTGAGAGAACTCTTTCAAAATGAGGTTCTGTAGGGACAGTTTTGGTCAATAGGTTCGCTGACGACAAACCGATATCCATATTATTCAAAATGGCCGCCGTTTGCATGTGAAAACTAAACTCTTAGCATCTAATTAATTCTTTTAATATTTTTTTAAAATATTTTTACTATGCCTGAATCTTATTTCGCTGCATATAATTTAATATGTATATATTCCATGATTTATAGAAAAATATCACTTTAAAATAATACATAAATAAAATAATTTTAAAATAGTATTGAGGCTTACGGAAAAATCAACGCTTTGATATCAGTGCAACTGGTGCTGCCATGTACAAAATGACGTCACAAATGAACGTCATTAGGGGATTTCCAAATATTTTGTACACAAACCAAGCCTGGGTATTTCTGACTAAAATCATTAATTCCACGATGCACACCCGCAAAGATAGGAAAGTGATTTTTATTAAAAATTCATAAAAAATACAAGCTTTCATATTAGATTTGCATTTTCAACCCAGCGGGCCTACTATGGCGATTTATTTTATCTTAATCAGGGATGAAAAATGTAAACAAGATAATAGCCCAGGGTAGATAATTTTTCTTAAGAAATTAATTTATAGTAGAATGACAGACATTAAAGGAAAAATAAATTACGAGCGATCTGAGTTCGTGGGGTAGGTAGGGGTGGTTTTTAAGGGTGAAATACGGTAAATCTTCATTTCCGACAAAACTAAAAGTCCTATGGAAAAACGTCAAATAGCAAAAAGGTAGGTAATAAGAGGATGTACAACTTTAGTTAGTACACTTTTTTAACATAAACTCAAATTTTATGAGAAAAATGCCAAAAACCAGGGTTTTGGTATTTTTTTTTTAACTTTCACAAAAAAAAACAATTTCTACGTGAAATTTGGGGAAAGTTACTTTTTTATGTTCTAAATACATTGTAATTTTTTTGATTTAAAATATTAATTTTTTCCAACAAATTTCGACTATATATGGAAAAAGCACCCTAATTTACTATCGAAAAATCTTACGTTAAAATGTAGATTTTTTTAAAAAATTAGGTCAGCTTTTTGTTCGTTGAAATCTCTACTTTCCGATGTTATAAAAAACAATATACCCTACTGTGCAAAATTTTCTTAAAAAATGCAAAAAACCAAATCAAAAAATGATGTCTTTAATATATAAAACATAGTCCGGTCAATTTAGTCATCCAAAATTACAATAACTCGCATCTAATATTGTTTACCAAATATTTGGAAATCACTGCCTTGTGGTATACAGATGTCCCAATATTAAATGTAAACAATGGAGACGCCAGTATTTTTGACGAAAATAATTCCTCTTACCAAAGCCACAAAGATGTGAAAATAGTCTTACGGACAAATTCATAAAGTACGGCCTTTATATAAAATAAAATAAAAAATAAATAAATAAAACAGATTATTTTACCTTTCGTGTTTTTCTGTAACAATAATATTTCAGGTGCAAAAGTGCAAATGTATTGTACAATGAATAAATGCTTGTATTTTTTTTTTTTTTTTTCCGAGGCCGCAGCAGTTCCGAGAGTTCTAAACGGAACTCCTTCACTTCTGCCAACATTTAATCCAAAACACTGTAATCTCCCCTTTTCCCCAGAATCCTCCCGATTTCAATTGTCGCAAACAGAAATATTACATACAGATTTCGATGAAAACTCACTGCTTCTAAGAATGCGTGGTTTTGGCATTCACGGAAAGCATATTATTTACAAATCGCGAATTGAGCACATTTGAGTCATAACGTGCGTAATCTGTTTTCCAGAACTGCGGGAAAAGGCCACGATTAAACAGCGATAAGACACATTTATTAATAAATCCAGGTTTCTATCAGAAGGTGCGGCACCCTGCCAAAAATTAGAGTTTCTAATGTTTCTCATGTCAAGGGTACCTACAGTATTTAGGAGACACCGGCCAAGATCGGCTCCCAAACAAGGGTTAACACCTTAACATCTTAGGGAAGAGTAATAACGCAATGATCCACAATAGAATTATTATTATGACCTATTTCAGATACAATTAGGGTTGCCAACTTACTCTTTTTCAGAGTATTGTACTCTTTTTCATGCATGTGTACTCTAAAAACTGAAGGTCACTTAGAGTAGGCAAAAATACTCTTTCTCTGTAACATGTAAGAAGCAAAATATTTTTTTTATGATTTTTATAAATTTAATTAGAAATGAGCTATTTATTTTCATAAATTTAGAATTGCAGTGAGAAGAGGCTTTTAGTAGCTTTAAAAAAAATTAGAATTCTGCGAAAACCTCAACAAAATATTGTTTCAAATAGTAAATAGCTCGTAATTCGAACCCCCCTGATTTACAATACAATGTTAAAGTGTTTTTTCGGCGTGATTTTGACTCATTTAACGGTAAATATACTAAGTACTCTTTTTTAATTACTGTACTCTTTATTTTCCTTCTCAAAAGTCAGATGTAGTTTATTTTGAGAGAAAAAAAAGTTGGCAGCCCTAGATACAATCCATCATATGCATATCCATACATATCCTATACATATCTGATGATGGATTGCATCCGAAACCGGTCATAATAATAATAATTCTATTGTGGATCATTGCGTTATTACTCTTCCTTAAGATGTTAAGGTGTTAACCCTTCTTTCATGTTGCCAATCTTGGCCGGTGTCTCTTAAATACTGTACCCTTGACATGCGAAACATTAGAAACCCTTCTTTTTTGGCAGTGTGGCAACCTTCTGATAGAAACCTGGATTTATTAACGAATTTTCCTCATAATTTCTCATTTAATTCTCATAATTTTAAAAGATGTTCCTCAAGTTCCACGAAGTCACCAAGGAAACTCTCAAAAGGATTCAGGGGCGTAAAGTTGCGAGGGGGGGGGCACGGTCCAACTAGCCCCCCCCCAGCTCCTTATGGGGGGCTTTGCCCCCCCCAGCTCCTTATGGGGGGCTTTGCCCCCCCCCCAGCCTCGAGCACTGTAAGACGTGGTTCCCCTTTGCAGCAATATGAATGTAAGCTTTCCTTTTTTTAGCTTTGTAAAATCTACAGCTATACTTTACTACTATTAAAATGCGTAAAACCCTACTATTTTGCTCTTATATTTTCAATTTTTCCTTAACCTGCCTGATGACGTCATAAGGTCTACTTAGTTTTGCCCCCGTCACATCATTCTACAACTTTACGCCTCTGCAAGGATTAACACCTTAAATAAATTTGTCTCTCCGTCCGTCTACTCCTAGTAACCAAGCACCAAGGGAACAGTGTGTTGCTATGCAAGGCCGTGGCCAGGTTTTGATTTCGGGGGGGGGGGGGGGTCCAAAAATTGTTTTACGTAATTTATTAATGAATTAATGGATAAAATCTTGAAACCATACAGGTTTCCATACAAAAATTTATTTCGGGGGGGCGGGGGTTCGGACCCCATGGACCACCCCCCTAGGCACGGCCATGTTGCTATGGTTCTTGGTTTAAGACACGTTGACAACACAAAGTCTCACCTTGCCGGCAGGTCAGTGGTAGAATCCCCAGCCAGCAACCGAGCGTTCGTTCATGGCTAAATGTTTAACAAAGGAAATCAAAAAATGCGAACCGTATTTGCACCCCCGGTTGGAACCAGTTAGTTTACTTTCATTTCTCAAAGGCCATCTAACCAAACTATACCTGCTTCGGTGGGCATGTAAAGCAGGCGGTCCCGGGCCTTCCTAGTTTAGTGTATGAGAGAGAGGGTTTTATAGCCTTACCTCCGCTAGGTTGGCTTAGCAATGGAACAAAAAGTCACTATTTATAATTTAGTTTAGTAGTGTGATCTATTAACTTTGAATTGTACAATTACTTTTTGATCAAAATGCTTTCACTGTATGCTGGATAACAAGCATCACCCACTGAAATGACTATACAACTTAAATATTTAAAAAACAGGCTGAACAAAATCCTGCAGATTCATGATTAGGCTATTTATTTCGACATTAACTGCGGAGCATGTGTGCCAAAGGCAATTTGTCACAAAGAAGTAGTATTTTCTTTGTGATTTTTCTTTCTATTATGGCATTACGAGAACCGCTGGGAATATGACAGGGGATTGAGAAGCCTATGTTATGCAATAGTACTATCTAATCTACAATATGGAGTCATAGCGTGGGGAGTTAGTCCAAAAAAATAATACATTTATATAATAATATAATATAAAAGCTGAATCCTATAGGGAACTATAGAAGGCGTCAACTGAACTAGGCGCAGGAGAAAAGAGTATTTGCACAAGTGATGGAGGGTGTAGGGTAGAGGTGGGGCGTGACAGATATTTCCAGGAGCAACCGTGACCGGTGACAGTGACTCGACAGTCACTGATACAAATACTGGTGATTTCTGTCACTGGAGTGACTGCTTTTGTTCGTGCTATCTAAGTAATCTTGGTACATCTTGGTATGAGTATCATCATAATCAAAAGTCACTGTCACTTCTCTTACTTGACAGTGATTTATACAACTTACATAGACTTATTAGTTTCGCTTAACAATTAAAGTCGGTTATTCTTTTGTTTTGTTATGCTAAGAAATTTAAGAAGTAGTAATATATACAATACATATATATATATATATAAACTAAAAGCTAGCCAGTTATGGAGCAGTCACGGTGACAGCCTCGGGCATACCTTACGTTTAGCTTACGTGAGACGATCGGAAAGCATTTCGGGGAATTTCTGCCTAGTGCATAGGCTAAACCTGAGCGAGTTACTTGCTCTTGCGTGCGACTATCAGAGTATTAGAAACAAAGCTATTTAAAATATAGCCTAAACCGGTGACAGTGAGACAGTGACCCAAATCACCAGTATTTTTTTGGGGTAGGAACGGGTGGTTGCAGTGACCATCGTAGTCACGGTGATAAATCACAGTGACAGAAGTAACGCCCCACCTCTAGTGTAGGGGCCAATACGCATGCGTGGAGCTGAAGAGGGCGTGCCCGGATCGAGGAAAGTGGAGGTATCGATGCCACATGTTGCTGTCAACCAGCCAGCCGGCTGTAACTTGAAGAAGAAGAAGACAGTTGCTGGTTCGAGGCTTGTTAAAGAACCGGTCCGAGTTTACTCGAGCATGCTTTCCAATTTATTAACATTAGTAGATAGAGAAAATGATTAATTTCATGGTAAATAATTTTCCTATGGTTAAATTTCGGATATCACGGGGGGGGGGGGGGGGGGGTCGTCCACCTGGCGTCACTGGAGGTGACGTAAATTCCAGATAGGACAGATCAACACATTACCACACAGCAATAATGGCAGGGCACGCAATGCATTTGACCGTGAATTTGCTTTCAGTTTTTTGGGAAAACAAACTGTCCGGTTTCGTTACCCTATTTAACACCTAAAACATGCCTGAAGGTAGAAATCATCGATAGAAAGGTTTCGCAGAAACCAGAAACCATTTTTAGACATTTTTCATTAAAATTTAGTTATTTTTATTTCTTTACCCCCCGAAGCAAACTATCAAGGGGTAAGCGGGGGCATTTTATCAACATTAATAACGACTAGAATATATGTGAATTTAAAAGAAATCGTTGGAGCCGTTTTTGAGAAACAATTTTTTTAGACGTTTTTTTGGAGTTTTTTGAGAATAAAATCCCCCCAAATTGAGTTAGCCCAAAATAAATAAAAATGTTCCCGAGGTATGATTTTTGTGAACCTACATGCCAAATTGCCCAGAAATCAACGAACAGACAGACAGACATACATACAGACATTTCGTAAAAACCACTTTTTTGGGTTCCTGGGACCTCAAAACGTGTAAATCCGTTGAAATCTCGGAATCGAAAATTTCGACCATCACAAAGCTTTCCTTATACTACGTACAAATTGGAAAGCAAAAAGACACATTTTCTAACGTGTCTGCTTCATATAAATTTCATGCCTTCTACAGGACACCTCTGCATCTAATACGTATTTTCTATTCCATTTTGCTTGATAGAGCCCAAACGCAAATCAAGACATTATGTCCAACATATCAATTCATATAAATTTCATGCCTTCTACAGGACACCTCTGCATCTAATACTTATTTTCTATTCCATTTTACTTGATAGAGCCCAAACGCAAATCAAGACATTATGTCCAACATATCAATTCATATAAATTTCATGCCTTCTACAGGACACCTCTGCATCTAATACGTATTTTCTATTCCATTTTGCTTGATAGAGCCCAAACGCAAATCAAGACATTATGTCCAACATATCAATTCATATAAATTTCATGCCTTCTACAGGACACCTCTGCATCTAATACGTATTTTCTATTCCATTTTGCTTGATAGAGCCCAAACGCAAATCAAGACATTATGTCCAACATATCAATTCATATAAATTTCATGCCTTCTACAGGACACCTCTGCATCTAATACTTATTTTCTATTCCATTTTACTTGATAGAGCCCAAACCCAAATCAAGACAATATGTCCAACATATCAATTCATATAAATTTCATGCCTTCTACAGGACACCTCTGCATCTAATACGTATTTTCTATTCCATTTCACTTGATAGAGCCCAAACGCAAATCAAGACATTATGCCCAACATATCAATTCAGTCCATATTTGCCGCCCCCCTTCTCACGTGCCGTCACAAAAACCTTCGGGATCGTCAACCCGGTGTCCTACGCGGAGAGGCTCTGAGGTCACCACACCGAAAATGACCCTGGGCAGAGCTACGCCATTGGTTCACGTCGCCCAAGGTCCCCATGCGACCTCAATATAGCGTCTCCCGCCTAGACAGTTTCCACCAATGAGAAGACGCTCTCGAGCTTTCAAGAACCGCGAAAGCACTCTCTACAATACCATGGCAGAGTGGTTTACTCGCTCGCTGCGATACATGGCTGCTGGTTCGAGGCTGTTAAAAAAAGGACTCAGGCAGCCATTTTGTAACGTGTCTGCTTCATATAAACAATGAATTAATTAGCTACTACTAACCAATAATTATTTAACTATTTGTATTGCGATTGAATTACGTCTATATCCAAAAGCGAAACTGCACACGGGCTGAAGCCTTGCGGTATATGATTTTATTGTACTGGATTATTTACAATATCCCCAAGCTAAAGCTTGATTGGGACAAAGGACTTATGCAGTGCTGCTAAAACAAGATATTATCATATTATTTTTTTTTATTTTAAAATAATAATTTTTATTATTTTTTATTTTTTATATATACTGTTTTATTTATTTACTTATTATTTTTATTTTTTATGTTAATAGTCTGCTTTTATTATTATTCCCTCTCATTGACAAACCATTTTTTTAAAAATCAAATAATTTAAATAATAAAAATAATAATAATAATAAATTTTATGCCAGCGTCAAAAATGTAACACCAGACACCTCTGCCTCTAGTACAATGGGTATTTTTTTTATTGCATTCTACTTGAACCCAAACGCAAATAAAGACATTATTTAGAACATATCAATTCAGTCCACATCACAAAAACCCATGGGCGGAAAATGGCTTAACTGTCTGGGTATTTAAATAGACGGTATAGCGATAATATGCTACTTTGCACGGGTTTCTAATTCAGGTCGAATAACAGCTTATTAATTAAATAAATAAATAATGACATCTTGCTCTCCAATATCACCTATTCGGCAAAAAAAAAAGGATTAAGGTAGCTACGTTGACGTCAAAATGAACTCAGGAGCCAACGCGGTCCCGTAACTAGAAACCTGAGAACTAGTCAGGAATTGGAAAACTAACAAATTGTAACTAAACACCTCGCAATAATGGTTTTTAATTACAGAGACGAAGATTTGAAAGAACGTCTCAGCTCTCGAATATTCTAATTCCAATTTCCAGGGACCGCAACCCCCTATATCCTTCTTCCACATTGACAATGGAAAAATTAGAAACATGATCCAGCTTAAGAAATAATGGAATAAATACTGTACCTACCCCTAAACCGCCAAGACATTTTATAGACAAGACGGGGCCCCACAACTGATAAAGACAGGATATGTTGTTAAGGCCTTATCAGAGGTTTTTCATACGTTTGCAGTTTCAAACGCATAAACTTGGAGTTTGGGTAAAGCCGAAGAAAAGCAAATCGGGCTCCGCGGGACACCCACGCCAGTCGTCTTTTGTACAAATTCGAATTTCCTGGGAATGTTGTAGAGAAATTGTAGAGCTTCAAAAAATATCACAGGTATTAGAATTAAATATTTCTTTTCATTTTGCTAAATGATACGAGGGCACAGGGGCGGATTTTTCCTCCAATTTAGGGGGGGAGGGGTCAAAGGGCAGGTTCAGTGGAATTTTTCATTAAAAAACATAACTATTTTTAATTCCCACTGTAAACTCATTGTTATCTAGTGTAAGCTAATTTATTCTGGGGGGGGGTCCGGACCCTTTGACCTCCCTCCCTAAAATCCGCCCTTGCGAGGGCATGGGGCCGTTACTAACACCGGCTTTCCACAATATTCACAATTGATTTGTACAAAAAACGAGTGGGTGAGGTGTCCGCATATGGATGGAATGTTAAAACTGTGGCCAATCGGTATTATGGTGACGACCCCATCCCATATTTTTTGTAAAATAATTATTTTATGGGCGATTATAATTTTAGTGTTTCGCACGGGAGGCAAATATTAGCGTCGCAAGGCATGATAAACAAATTAACAATTAACCTCACGCAAGACAAGAAGATGAAAGCAGGAAGGCAAGAAGTGACAAACCACAAAGCAAGTGGTTGGAATTTGTAGGTGCCTTTCAGGTTAAAAGTGGTATAAATAGTAGCTTACATAGGTAGGTAATGAAAGAAGTAAGACTAACTATTAACTTTCGACTTATTATACTACAAGACGGATGTAGCCTATATTCCATGGCAGGTGCAGACACTCCGGACAGCTGCCCATTTACAGTACCTGTGTAGTCTGGAACGAATTATGGACATTTCGATATATTGGTTAGCTTTTGTTTTAAGAGGAAGCGCCAGTTTCTGTAGGAAGGGGGGGGGGGGAGGAAATCTCAATTCACATACATTGCTGCTGCTAACCAAGGGTCCAGGGGGGGAAATTGCCGTTTGCCCCATTCAATTGGCACCCCTGGCATTTCACATTGGCCACCCCTGGATGGTTTTTTTTATTTATATAAATTAATACTTAAGTTATAAAGATTTTGTCCACTTAATTGGTAAATGACTATTATAATCCATCTTATTGATTCTATTGATCTTTTAGCGACTAAACTTACTCTGCCGCTAGCTAAGTCCTTTGCACCTGCGTGCGCGTTGTTAGGAACCTTAAGCTGCGTCCAGACTGAGGCCGTAATGCAAAGCATTACGGCCTCCGTCCACACTACAGTTGCAGTGTGGACGTGTGATATCGGGATCAGTATCGCTCGCAATGCTTCAGGAAGAAGACGACGTAGTGTTGGCCGCCGCTGCTGCCGTGATTTTGCCTTGTGCACCTATGCGCAGCAAGAAAAGATTTTGTGTTCGACCGAGTCTAAAAAGCAGGACTACCTACAGCGCCAGCGATTTAATGAAAGATCGGGGGGGGGGGGGGGGGGTCCACCTCAATATATTAAAATCCCTTAAAACTCGATTGCATATTCAGGAACGAACAGACCAATACATTGTAACAGTAGTAACAATGACCGGGCACGCAATGTATTGGAGCGTGAATTTTCCATAATTTATTCAACAACAAAAACATTTCCATGAACCAAAATTTTTTTTTGGGAAATCAACCTGACCTGTTTGGTTTTGTTATTCTATTGAACACCTAAAACATGTCTGAAGGTAGAAATCATCGAGAGAATGGTACCGCAGAAAAATTATTTTTTAGTCATTTTTCATGAAAATTGGCTTGTTCTTAATTTTTTACCCCCAGAAGCAAACTAGCATGGGGCCAGCTACCCCCGCATTTTTTCAACATTAATAACGACTACAATGTATGTGAATTTAAAGGAAATCTTTGGAACCGTTTTTGAGAAATAAATTTTTAGACGTTTTTTTTGGAGTTTTTTGAGAATAAAACCCCCCAAATTGAGTTACCCCCAAATAAAAAAAAATGGTCTCGAGGTATGATTTTTGTGAACCTACATGCCTAATTTTATCAAAATTGACTGAGAAGTTTGCCCGCAAATCTACTCACAGATGACTGAAGCCTGACCACACGGGTACAGAGAGCATGCGCATTGACGAATGCATCGGGAATAGGGATCACGCGCCGTCCAGACTACAGCATGCCGATCGGCTTTCCTTTGACAGAGACCGCAAACTTTCGGATCCCGTAATCCCTGGCCGTAATGCATTGCGTTTCGGCTTTTGTTGCGTCCACACTACGAAAAAGCACTATGGCATTGCCATAGTGCATTGCGTTAATGCATAGTCTGGACGCAGCTTTAGAAACCATCTCTTAGAGAAAGCTTTCTACACTGTCACTGAAGCACTAGCACAATGACAGAACTACCTGATTTTGACGATATTCTGACTATTTTATTTTATACTTAACTTGCATTGTATAATTTAACGGAAATATATATTGTATTGTACCCCACTGCGCCTAGTCAAGGACAATTATCATTTTTCACCCAACGTCACCCTCTCGATCGAAAGGTGAAAACAAGCTGGATTTGTCCAATAAAATAGATCATCCTTCGAATTCCATTGCAGAAATTTATATTGAAAAAAAGAAATTGTGTTAAGTCCACGAGAAACATACAATTCAAGGGTCGAATGCAACCATTAATACTTCAAAAGCCACCTAGACTAGACTAATTGTATTGAAAGCAACTTAGACACTCACCGCCCTATGAGCCCAATATCGGGTTCCGGTAAAAAAGCTGATTTCACAGTTGAAATAATTCATATAGGATAACTTATATTATTCCAAACGTTGTACAGTGTGTTCACAACACGAAACCTCGAGGGACACTGAAATCTGAATTCGTTCTTGAGAAAATTTGCCGGTTTACAAAACAAATTCTTTTTGAACAAAGCATTTAAGACATGCCAGTGGCAACCTGTGGTTTGGACTTTGGTTACAATAGACCACACATCAACCATAAGTACCTGAGCGACGAATACAGAGTAAATGAAAGGAATTTGACAAAAAAAACAGGGCAAAATTTTTTGCAATAAATTATGTTGAAGGAAGGATTTAGAGCTGGGGGTGGTCCTACCCATATTCTCCGTATGACCTGATTGTATTGTGTTAGTATAGTAGTTAATACAGAAAAAACACTTTAAGTCGACAGAGCCATACTGCGCATGTGTAACACGATCAACGTGATCTTACAAATACAAACACGTTTATCGTTTTTCATACAAAACTACACTTCATATTGTTGCATCGTAGGTAGGTACCATAAACATTCACCAAAAAACTTTGAAATCGGATTAGTGGTTTAAAGAGGCTGTACTGAAAACCGATGTGTCCTTGAGAAAATTTACCAACTTACCAAACGCAATTATTTTTGAACAAAGCGTTGGTCATGCCAGTGGCAACCTGTGGTTTGGTTACAGTGAACCACACATCAACACATGTACCTGAGTGAAGAAGACAAAGTAAATGAAACGGATTTGACCAAAAAACAGGGCAAAATTCTGCATTCTTTGCAAAAGTATACCATTATGTAAAATTAACAGGGGGCCCGAGCACGGGTCAATCCTTTGGGGTCTCCCTACCACCTATTAATAATGTAACATGCTCTGATATAATGCAGTAAAACATTGTTATTATATTATTATTATTATTATTATTATTATTATTATTTCATAATAAGTACGGCAGACGCCTCAATGAAACAGTTTTACCAGAGATATTTAACAAATTGCCACTTAAACTAAAAGAATTGAACAAAATAGGGAAAATAAAAAAAGAATTAAAAAAATACTTAATTTTAAATACAGACTATTAGCCATTTCATTATCCATATAATTTTACATCAATATATAATAATATATAATAGTATAAATAATAAATATGTATAAATACATCCTTCAGAGTTCAGAAGGATCTCACTCATTGCAGAAAGCTAGAGTGAGTACTATATAATGGTTTATTATTATTAATTATTATTAATTATATTTATATCTTGCAGAGCCACTGCACTATGATCGCTCGATAAGCGGAAGCTTGAGCGTGATAATGCTGATTAATAACAAATTGTTGTTCTCAATATATGCACCTTGTCCGGGGTTAGCGGTCAAGGAAAAAAGTGAAGTGAAAGTGGGGGGGGGGGTTAGAAATTTCATTGGGTATTACATAGTGGTTTGTATGAGAAATATATATTCGCGCAGTAGGCTCTTTAGTCAGTAGTTAATGGTTTGGTTAGGTATGTAGCGAAAATGAAGGACCTTCTTCTACCTCTTCCCCCCTAGTGGCGGGGGGGGGGGGGAAGGTCGCCTGAACCCATTTCCTGAACTCGCTGAAAATGCTGGATCTATTCTAATAATTATTGAACAAATATAGGCCTATGTGAACAAAGACTAGACATTATTTCAAACATGGAACAATACAGTAGAATATTTCTTTAATTTTTAGGTACAATGCAATGTATTGTAGGTTCTAGAATAATAAATAGTCTAAAAAATTAGTTGTCATAAATATTTAGTAAGTTAATATATAATTCCTAAACGTAGTAGGGGGAACTCTTTGATATATTTTTTATCTTTAATAAATTAGATTCAGTGAGAATGTGGACTTTAAGGGAACTTGATACCTACCTAACTTATTAGTTAGCCTTAGTCCCATTTGCTGGGGTCTAGTAAGAGTTTTGGCTAGTCTTGCTCCAAGTGCATGTTGTCCCTACCTCATGTGTGGTGGTCGTGTAAGTCATTGTTTGATAATCAACAATTGTTGAAGCTTCCAGAATGTATATAGCAGCCAGAGGGAGAGTCTTCAATGAGGGAATAATGGTTCTACATGATACCCTCTAATCCCAAATACCCTCTAGAGCCCTCATAGCCCTCTTCTGGAGGTGAAAAACTCGCCCTACATCTGAAGAGTTGCCCCAAGAGCTCACTCCATACGTTAACGTGGACTGAAAAATTACAAAATATACATTTCTAAGCGTATCAGAGTTAAAAACTCTTTGCTATAGAATGGTAATGGTGGCCCACACAAAGCATCCACCAATATGGCGGATTCGAGACTTTTCATCAATTGAACCCCCGATCGCAGCGCCAATGGTTCTTCTAGTTATTATTATTAGAACTTCTTTGGTTCCGCCACGTCCAAAGGATGGACTAGAACAGGACCACCCGGAGGTTGGCGGAAGCAAGGCCACAAGGAAGAAGACCCATCGGCAGACCGAGGACAACCCTCGAGGAAAGGATTGAACAACTCGCCGGAGCAAAAGGGAAAACAATGGCCGAGCTCAAGGCGTTAACATCCGACCGGGGCAAGTTCAGGAAATGTTTTCGGGGCGACCCCCCACGCTGCGCACGCGGCACTAAGGGGAAAGAAGAAGAAGAAGAAAAAGACTTTCGTTTGACTCAACTCAGCATAGTTTTACTATAAGATCAAACTGTTAGCTGTTACAGAATACATCAATCGGAAGGAAGCCTCAGCGTCTTACAGCCCTGATTTTACAATTGAAATTTTTAAATGTAATAATTTCAAAATAATAATTACCCCCTATTAAACACTCGATGCAATAAGTATGAGTCCATGAAAAATTCGAAAGTGTAAGACCGAAATTCAGATTCAAATCGTATGCTTCAACATAATCATTCCAAATATTTATTCGATCGAATAAATATTATAAAATAAAAATAAAGGACTTTGTTGTTTCCATTACTAAGCCAACATAGCGGAGTTAGGGCTATGAAGCCCTCTCTTACACTCAACAAGGAAGGCCGGGACCGCCTGCTTTACATGATCTCCGAAGCATGGCCAGAAAATGTAGCTAGTGTGGGACTCGAACCAACAACCTTTTGGGTCAAAGTCCTTACCACTAAGCTGCATGTCCTGACTGTCTTGAATATTCGAGTGTGTAGCCCAAGGCTAGTATTAAATACATGAAATATTGTAATTTATGCTATTAATGTTACATTAAACCTTTCATTTCTATTCATAGACTTAGACCTACATACCAACTGGACTAAGCTAGTTTCCTTCAAAAATTCGACCATAAAACTTCAAAAGCTACCAGACTCAACAAATTGTAATCAAAACAGCTTTGACACTCACCACCCCATGAGCTCAATATCGGTTTCCGGTAAAAACGCTCCTTTTTGCAAAAATAATTCACATAAGACAAAAAAAAATATTGCGAACCATATATTATATGCTCACATCACGAAACCTCAAGAGGAACTGAAGTCTGAACTGACAAAAGTGACAATTCGTTCACGAGAAAATTAGCAAAACAAAATAATTTTTGAACCAAGCGTCAGTTGACCCAAAGACAACCTGCTGTGCTGTTACAAGGGACGACGCATCGACTCAGGTACCTGAGTGAAAAAGACAATGTAAAGGAAATGCATTTGCCAGAAATCAAGGCAATGCTACATTCTTTTCAAAAATATGCCGTTATGTTCAGGGGTGAATCTAGCCACCCAAACATGGGTATGGGCTAACCACATACTGAGTAGTATAGTATGATATAGAAATTAATGATTAATTCAGCTTAATTAGCAACTGTAATAAAGCACATTACACTGGAAGCTATGCTTATTATTGCTTTCGTATTTATAAGTATATATTAATTTTTAGGTTAGCTGGTAGGGTAACCCTTCTCTTCGGGGCTAAAGCTCGTCTAATATAATGATGTTTTTCATTTCATTTCATATACGTAGGCATAAGGAAAGCTTTATGATGCTCGAAATGTTTGATTCCGAGATTTCTGGAATGCATTAGTCTGTAATAAGGAGGATCTTTGGAACCCTATGCGAATACGGAGAGTGGCGTATAAGAAACAACGCCGAAATAGACGCAATACTCAACGGAGAAGACATAGTCCGGTTCATAAAAGCGCAACGCATAAGATGGGACATGTCGTAAGAATGTCAGAAGATTTACAAAGCAAGCATGACAGGAAGACGACTGGCCAGACGTCCTCGAAAATGCTGGAAGAATGAGTTGGAAACTTGTTGGGTTATGCCTTGGATCGGTTTTAAATTTATAGATAAAAAATATCACACTTTGAATTAATATTGTGTATTCGCCATCTTTGTAGCAAGGAAGTAAAAAAACATTGTAAACTCTAAACAGTGTCACAGACAATGTCATAGACAAACAAAAATATTATTAAATTAATATTTATTTTCATTATTATTATTTTTAATTTTATTATTATTTTATTATGAAATAGCAAAAATTATAATTTAAAAAATTATTTCAACATCCTCCCCTTAATTTTTGCATGAATAATTAAATTCCAAACTTTTAGTAAAATAAAATAAAATTCCTTCATTATATAGAAATACAATAAAAAGTTTAATCAACAAGCATTTTTCTAAACTTTTCAAATGAAGAATTAGGTAGAGCTTTTGTAAAAATATCTGCTGCTTGTTCACTACTTGGAACATGTTTTACTTCTACTACCTTGTTCTTTACTAGATCAGTAATAAATTTATATCTTACATCTATGTGCTTTGTTCGTTTTCCACAACCAGTTTTCATTACTTCAATTGCACTAGTATTATCAACAAATAGTAAGATTTCCAATTTTTCACCAGTTAATTCCTGGATTAAAGATTTCAAAAACAAACACATTTTTAGACATTCTGCAGCTGCTATATATTCAGCTTCAGTAGTGGAAAGTGTTACAATATTTTGTTTCTTTGAACACCAAGCTACAGGTCCGCCACAATAGTAAATCACGAAACCTGTGGTACTTTTCCGAGATATTTCATCATCTGCGTAACTTGCATCTGAATATGCAATTAGTTTATTACAATTTGAACCATTATAAGTTATTCCTAAATTCTTTGTACCTTTTAAATATCTTAAAGTTCTTTTTACATCGGAAACATTATCAGTTTTAGGTTCAATACAACGACTTTCATAATTCACACTGAAAGTTATATCTGGTCGTGTTTTAGTAGAACAATATAAGAGACTACCGACTGCTTCGCGGTATGGAAAGGATATATTTTTACTGTTATCTGACTTTTGATTACATATTGGAGTTTTAACAGAATTTGCTTCCGACATATTATAAGTTTTAAGCATGTTTTCAACATATTTCTCCTGGCTAATTTTTATACCAGCTTTAGTTCTCAAAATTTCAATACCTACATATTTCTTTATGTCTTTGTTATAGGTAACTTCGCAAAGTTTGCTTAGCTTTTTTACAAAATCATTCAACATCAATTCATTTTTACTTATTATTAATCCATCATCAACATGAATTGAAATTATCAAGCTTTTATCAGTATTACAATAAATACAAGGATCTGATTTTAATCTCTGTAAACCAATCGATAATAAATAATCATTCAACTTAGAATTCCACAATGCTGGAGATTGTTTAAGTCCGTACAATGACTTTTTTAATAGACATACTTTGTCTTTGTTTTTAGCGTTTTTAAATCCTTCCGGAATATGCATAAAAATTTTCTCATTAAGATCGCTATTTAAAAATGCAGATTTTATATCAAATGAAGCAATTAGCATTTTTTTCTTTGCTGCTAAAGCAAATAACAATCGTAAACTATTTGAATCTACCACTGGACTAAATATATCGGTAAAATCTATGCCATTTTCTTGTTCGAAACCTCTTACAACGAGTCTGGCTTTAAAAGTATTATTATCTTTTTTGCGAAAAATCCAGCGAGAAGTCAAAATCTTATTATTTTCAGCTTCTGCTTTTGGAATATAAATCCAAGTTTTATTAGAAATCAACGATTCTTTCTCCTTCTCTACAGCATCTACCCATTCTTTACATTCATTGCCTTTTACGGCTTCTTCAAACGTTAAATATACGCTATCATCAAATAGATCAGTTAAATTAGTTTCACAATCATCAAGTGTAGCAGGTTTCCGTAGATTAATTCTACTTCTTAATTTATAAGGGTATTCCTTTGGAGTTTCAGGTTCTGATTCAGACTCACCGTCAGCATCATTTTCACTGATTATTTCCTCCACAGATTCATTGACTCTACGTGGGCTCACTTGGTGCTTGTCTGATTCAGACTCTGAATCCTTGAAAAATTCTGAAACATTAAAATCAAGTTTTACCATTTCTTCAGGTTTTAGCTTATTTTTAATTTTAAGTGAATTTTCAGGAAAAATAACATCCCTAGAAATAACAATCTTTTTAATGTTTGGGTCAAACAAACGATAACCATTATGATTATAACCAACGAATATCAATTTTCTTGATCTTTCATCAAGCTTCTTAACACGAGGTAGAATTTTAGCATAAGCTTCAGAACCAAAAATTTTTAAATTTTTTAAATCTGGTCTTTTTCCAGTCCAATTTTCTATAGGCGTTGCCTTGCTATTAACTGTTGGACTGCGATTAAGTAAAAAACAACTTGTCTTAGCCGCTTCACTCCATAAATTTTTATTAACATTACTATCAAAGAGTAAACTTCTTATTTTTTCAGTAATTGTCCGATTTAATCTTTCTGAACGAGGGTTCATTTGAGGACTATAACTAGCAGTTACATCAAAAAATATTCCTCTATTATAAAACCATTGTTTTAATGGCAGGTATTCACCTCCACCGTCACATTTAAATCTGCATACTTTTAAACCTTTTTCATTTTCGGCTCGCAAAATAAAATTTTTTATAACATTTGCTGCGTCTGATTTTGCTTTTATAGGATGTACTTCACTATAACACGTAAAATCATCAATTATTGATACATAATATTTGCATTGATCAATAGATTCAATTTCAAAGGGACCTTCGACGTCACTATGAATTATTTCGAGCATTCGAGTAGCACGCTTTAAATTTCCACTAAAGGGATCACGAGCATGTCGAGCTTTAATACAAATTTCACAATTTTTAATATCTAAAGAATTTTTAGTTATTTTTATTCCATCTGACATTGTTGCAAGTCTTTGCAAATTTTTAAAACTAATATGACCTAATTTTCTATGCCATTCATAAATGTCGTCATAATCATTCACAGAAAAAACATTTTCTCTATTTTTTAAATTTTGGTTTTTACCATATTTTAAATTAACAACGAACAAACCGTTATTTTCTTTACCTTCCATGACAGTTTCGAATTTTGAATTAATAATTTCTACGTTTCCTTTTGAAAATAATACAAACCCACCTTTATCGGTGATTTTTTTAACAGAAAGAAGATTTTGAGATAACTCCGGTACGTAAACTACATTGTTTAATGTCACACTCTCACTCTTTAATGTTCCTATGGCCGTTCCAAATAAGGATTCATTCTTTTTTGCTAAACTGAATTTTGATATTGCAGGATTACTATTCTCAAGACAATTTAAATTATTAACTAAATGTTTACTTGCTGCACTATCGACAGCTAAGCTAATACTTTTATTATTATTAAAGTAATTGGAATTTTTAGATACCAAAAAAACTTTATTATTATTGCTGTCACCATTTTCTCTATTTCTGTTACGGAAAAAACACTCTGAGGATCGGTGCGAATTCCTCTTTTTACAAATTCCGCAATAAAGCGTATTTCTTTCATCTCTAGCTTTTTTAAAACATTTTTCAATCCTATGATTTCTTAATTTGCAATACGTACAGAAAAGTTCATTTTTATTTTTAAAATTAGAATTAGATAGAGTACTTTTACCTTGGGCTAGTGTTTTGAATGCTACTGAGTTGTTTCCACATCGTTCGTCCTCTAATTGAAGGCGAGAAAAAAGATTGGCAAGCGTCTTATCTTTTGCAGTGACTGACTCCCAAGCACTTCTGAAGGCGTTGAATTTTTCGGGAAGAGAAGATACAATCTTTGTTACAACCATCTCGTCTGTTAACTTTTCTCCCAATGAAGCTAGTCTATGGATAATTATTTTTATTTCAGCAATTCCCTTGTTGACATCTTCCAATTTAAAGTTGTAAAAATCCGTTAGAAGAGAACATTTTTGTTGATGAGTGTCCTTATTGTAGAGATCATTTAATGCTTTATACATTTCGGCTGATGTTGTACATGTTAGTAAATGCACAATTTGGCTGCTATCCACTGAGGTTACAATTAGTCGTTGAGCTTTTATGTCAGTTTTTATCCACGATGTATCATCTTTTTTATCCTTGGTAAGGATACTTGGTAAAGGTTCCGTTCCGGTTGCAATGTCGTACGCATATATCGATTTTAAGATGACATCTATTTGAAATTTCCACGTGAGGTAGTTTGGACCATTTAATTTTTCAATTTTTACGTCTTCGTGCATGGTGTACTGGTAAGATTAGGTTACACAAGCACTTTGCACACGCGACAATTTTAATTATTATTTTTAATTTTTCTTTTTAATTGATTTTACGGAACATCTTGGTTTCCCGATTTATCTGGGCCCATAACCTGTTGGGTTATGCCTTGGATCGGTTTTAAATTTATAGATAAAAAATATCACACTTTGAATTAATATTGTGTATTCGCCATCTTTGTAGCAAGGAAGTAAAAAAACATTGTAAACTCTAAACAGTGTCACAGACAATGTCATAGACAAACAAAAATATTATTAAATTAATATTTATTTTCATTATTATTATTTTTAATTTTATTATTATTTTATTATGAAATAGCAAAAATTATAATTTAAAAAATTATTTCAACAAAACTGACCTTTGTGAGTTGGGAGTCCGTAGATGGTGGAGCGCTGTACAAAACCGAGATGACTGGAGGAGTGTTGTCAAGCAGACCAGAGCTCATCAAGGGCTGTACAGCCAGAAGAAGAATAAACTACTATTTTGTATGCATATTTTTCCCCCGTTTATTATTTATTTTACTAACAATAATTTGCGGGTGTCGGATCTCTCCATTGAAGACCCCCGTACACACCTAAAATGGCGCAGCAACCCAACGTTATCAGCCTGGACAATCTCTTTCTCCGTCACGCTGCAGGTCAGTTTTATTCATTATCAACTTTACCACTTGATAACGTTCAAGTGTCCTTCAGTGCACTGTCCTCGCTCACCACCGAGAAAGTTATAAAAATAGCTAGGCAGATTGAAAGCCAAATGTGCACATGGCATGAACGTACTATAACTGTTCGAGTTAAAACCACCGGGCGCTGCTTCGTCGACCAGCAGCCCTACTACGCCGTTTACAGATTAACTCAACACTGGAAATAGGATTAAATTATTCTCAATAAACTCCAATTGTTGCTTTTCTATTTATACGTTAGTATATGAAAAGCTTTGAAAGATTTCGACGGATTTACACGTTTTTAGGAACCCAAAAAGTTTTTAATATTGGTCCGTCTGTCTGATTCGTGGGCAAACTACTCGGAGGATTTTGATGAAAGCATGAGAGACACAGCTTTTTTTTAAGTTCCATTTAATTTCATTCCTTTCATGAAACGTCCCATAGAAGAGTTTATGGCCTATTTTAAAACATCGGAGGAGCCTGTGCAATATCTGGTTCTTGGAAACAGTTGCCTGACTAAGTTCATAATAGGATACAGTAGTTTTCGGGGGGGGGGGGGGGGTTAGAAATTAAATTCCATTGGGTATTACATAGGGGTTTTTATTTTTCCTCTCAAAATCCGATTCTATCTAGTGTCAAGCCATTTCATTTGGGGGGGGAGGGGGGGTTTGAACCCCCATGAACCCCCTTTGGCTACGGCCTTGCTCTCCTATGTAAAGATTCTACAGGGAATTGCAATAAAAGTAATAACTCTACATAATTATGACTTTAAATTTTTGGTTTCTTGCGTATGCCTATACTTAACAAAGTTCGGGCACCGTACCAGTAAAAAAAATACTCATAAAAAACAAGGTTTATACAGCATAATTCTGTAAGTTTAATTTCAAATAAAAATCCTATATTCCATAGAGAATATAAGAGTTTAACTGTGAGAGGGAATTCAACCAATGGGATGCAACGGTTCAAGGACAACTGCTGCTCCAGGCTATATTCTTTGTCTGGTGAATAGGGGGTGAAGGCCGCAAACCCATGATGGGGGCTTCTTATACCAATTTCAAACACGTTTGCAATGCACTACAGCTGTCTCGAATTCCTTGCCCGGTCGATCTAGAGTTCTAGACGGTACGTCAGGCTATTCTTATTCTTATACTACGTAGAAAATTGGCATCCCAAAGTAACTTTTAAATACCTTTAATTATTTTTTCCATTAACTGAGCAAGTTATTATATATATAAACTTGACTCATTTGCATTATATAATCGGGTATTTTAGGGAGATTCGACTTTCGGAAAAGTTCTTCACAACTATTCATTTCATGACCCCTGAGCCTAAAACAACCCTCCGATCAAATTGTTATTTATATATATATATATAAATATATATACTGTATGTATGTATGTACTGTATATCGATTTTAGGAAACACTCTAACATCCGTAGATATTAACCGATTTTGATTAAACTTGGCACAAAAATTGATCATACAAATGTCTTGATCGAGTTCGTTAACCAGCTAGATCCACTATTTTCTTTCTTTCTTTCTTTTCCTTGTCCAGTATTCCCTGGACAAGGAGCATATATTATAAAAATACATAACATAATAATACCATCCCGCATCCCCAAGCTAGCGCTTATTTGGGACAAAAGACTCATACAGTGCTGCTAAACAAGGCTTGATCATATTTTATTTTTGTTATTTATTTATTTTAATAATAATAATAATAATAATACGTGTATTTAACAAACAAACAAAACATTTCACATTCTTCTAATAACCGGTGCCACAAAGCCAATAAAGGCGCGTTGGGATCACCACACATTTAGTTACAAGATGGCGGCCGATTGAAATCTTGTATAATTCATATCTCAGTTAATATTGGTCGCAGAGGAATGAGTTAAAATCTGACTGAAAGTCCGTATTATTATTTACGATAATGGGAATCACCGCCTTTTACGACAAATCAACCATTTTAAGATGGCATCCAGTCAAAGTGGAAATAATTTGACAAATAAAAGTTCATAGTCGGCATTGTGGTTCGAAATTTGGAACACAAGAGTGTTTTGTGTGTTGATGTGGTCGGGAAAATAATGAAGTATTTTTTATTTGTTATTATATTTGTTTACATTTTTAATACCAGGGGATTAAATAAATACCGGTATTATAATCGCCTCGATCAGGCTACTGATCGGCCAGAGCCGAAAGGGATTTTTACTTTTCGGTTTTGTAGTTTTCCCAAAAATTCTAGATTACGCGACATTTTAGTCCTCTCTGGATTTTATGATAAAACTAAGGTACTGAACATTTAATATTTCCTATTATATGATGCATGAAGTAGTCTTCTAAAATTTACATGAGCCAAATCTTTAATAACTAGCTTTTCTAATTAATTAAAAAATAAAGTCAATAACAACAACAAAATTTGGGGTGCTAATTTTCTACGTATTATGTCCTCTTAAGGCAAAATTAGGAGGGAGATAAAAAAATAAAAAGGGCGGCAACAGACCCTCAATAATATTAAGAAACAAGAGGGGCAGTTTTTCCTTAGCCTTTTGGAGGCTAAGAGGAAGGGTAAAAATGTGGAAGTTGCGCACAAAAGGAAGCTGATAGCCCTGATCCCTAATAGGTATCAAAGTACGTTTTTAGAGCTGATATTTCGCAGCAAAATAAAAATGTATTCCCTCTGACGAATTGAGTTGACTCTTAACCTATGCGTCATTTTAAAAATGGATTAATATTCACTCATTGTGAAAAATTACTCTGTATAGTTTAACGTTATAAAATAAAAAACACACACGGCTCACGCCATCTTTAAGTGTTAGAAAACAGTAAAAATAAAACGTAAAAGTAATTATTCACAATGAGTGACAGCAAGTTTTACAAAGTTACTAAGGAGACTATTATGTATATGGGTTAATATTAATTTTATATCACTCAAAACTAGGAAGGCAGGTCATTCCGCCATTATGAACCTAAACCATTCGTCCCCGTAGCGTAGCCACTCAACAACCGCCTCACAAACTTGCCAGCCTGCAAGTGTTCTGCACATTCTGATACGTCAACGAACTAGCAGCAATAGGAATAGGATACACTGTGTTCAGATTGTTCACTTTGACCAACAGTGCCGGGTTTGGTTACAGGGCCAGGAGAAGAGAATGGGATGGGCAACAAGAAGGGAATGTCGCCGCTGTGGACTGGAGGAGGAAACAGCAGAACACCTTCTCTGCAAGTGTGGTGCTCTCTGGAGGGAAAGACTCGAGTGCCAGAGGGCTACCTTCACAGTCAGGGCCATCGCCTTGGAGAACTTAGCTGTGTTCGTCAACAGACAAAACTCTAAGAAATGTGAAGTGACTTATGACTGCTCAAAAGGCTTCAGCTTACATCAGCCTATTTAAAACATAATTATAATAGTAATAATAACATGGGTCTAGGAGGGCCTTGCCCCCAGGGCCGCCAAAAAGGGGCCCCCACAATATGCCGCAAAATACAAAATTATAATATATAAATAAAAAATAAAAACCAACGCAGACTTATACCATAGAGGAGGACTTCTCAAGAAATGTTTTCGGTGGCTCATAAAAAACATTTTCAACGTAGCAGTGGCTCCCCACATACTCGTAATATAGACATACTTGAATGCATGCATTTATATAAGAAGGTGATTTATGTTATGAAGAAAAAAGCAAAGTTATAAGTATCAAAAATAGTTATTTAGTCAAAAATTCACTTGATAGAAACTCGAAGATTGGCATTATTTTTAACTTATGTTTTCATATAAAAGAAATATCACATTTTTTTCGTATGGCTAACCCATGGCCCCTGCCATAGAGTTCTCTTGTCCATAGGAGAGAGGGGACATTCTCTCTCACCAAACAATTTTGGCGCCTCCTGCCACGCCTTTTCAATGGCTGGTCATGGCTAGGAAACGTGGCTGAGAAGCGAATGTTCCATCTCTCCTATATAGAACTGTAGTGTTTCCAATCAGTGATGGGTCATGACGTCACAGATAGGTTACTTGGATACAATCTGAAGTGCATAGGCACGTCAATCAGGAATATAATGAATGGGTACATTATTATTGACTCAATGAAAAGAGGTTCATATGAGTCACGTGTTCCGAGACTTGGGCAATAGGGACCATTGAAAGGAATGAATGCAAAATGGCTATAGTTCCAATCAATGGCGGGTCAACGGGGAAGGAGGGGACTCACGGGGGTGATGACCCCCCCCCCCCTCTAAATAAGTATATTCTTAAAATTGTAAAAAAAATAATAACAATAATAATTGAATAGAACTTTTCAACAAACAAATTACCTGCACACTTACACACACAACTTGTGCCGCCCCCTAAATTTCTTCCCGAAAACGTGGTTCATTTTTGTAGTCATTTTGTAGATGGCAGCACCAGCTCCAAAGATATCAAAGCGTTCATTTTTCCATATGCCTCAATAATATTTTAAAATTATTTTATTTATATTTTATAGTATTTTAAAGTGATATTTTTCTTTAAATCATGGAGAATATATATTTATATTAAATAATATGCAACGCAATAAGGTCCAGGCATAGTAAATATATTATAAAAAATATTAAAAGAATTAAATAGATGCTAAGAACTTAGTTTTCACGTATAAACGGCGGCCATTTAGGATAACAGGGATATCTCATTGTCGTCAGCGCTCCAAGCGACCAAAACTGTCCCTACAGAGCCTTATAAGCCCGCTGCAATATAAACAATAGTATAGGTGTAATACGGTACACTGCACATAATAAAACATAACTCAAAACCTATCTCTACAGCGCATATAACTAAGCCGGTACCTGCATTCAAGGTTATATGCCCGTGTGGCTATCCTATCCGGTGACCTTTGGATAAGTCATCGGCCATAGCCTACGCTGTTATAGCCTCAAGAAAAAAACAAAGATAGCGGTGACACAGATACCATACTAGTTGATAAGTAACTCTGATGCCATCATCGCTTACTATCTATTATCTAGATAAAGCAGGCAGGTAGAGGGAACATATACTGTACCTATAAAATATGATCCAAAGTAGGTGAGATTATGAGTGAGTCATACAAGTATAAACTCAAAAATATATTGGGCCAAGGTTACAGAGAAACATGAAGTTCATGGGAAAGCATTGCTCAAAATTAATATGGAAACAATGGGATCCTTTATTGTTTAGTATAAGCTCCTATTTTGCACTTCCAGCTCCATAAGGTAAAAATTGTAATTATGCATAGGAGCACCTACTCTTAGTCCCAGATAAATTAAAAGAAGCTTTACGACTATTCTATGTAATCGGTTAAATAAATTTTTCCGTACTTTTAAGCAAACGCACCAAATTTATCTTTAAAAAAAAATGAAGATAATACACCTGGGCGATATTTTTGTGACCCTACATGCCAAATTTCATCAAAATTTTATTGAGTGATTTAGCACCAAAACGCGTCACAGACCGACCGACATTTCGTTAAATAAAACTACTTTTTTGGATTACTGGCACAGTGCTGGGACCTCAACACTAAATTCGTTGAAATCTCGAAATAGAAAATTTCGACCATAGCATAACTTTCCTTTTACCATAACATTAGTTTTGTATATTCAATGCTTATATACTACCTTGTGTATGTTTAGTTTATTTATTTATTTATTTTTTTGTTCAGGGCAGGGAAAATTGTTATAGCTCTACCTGGCTAGGGCGACCTTTCAATTATTGTGTATTAACTATTACTACTAATTATAAATAGGAAAGCGAAAAGGACTGTTACAAAACAACTAAAATAGGACATCAGTAACCAGTAAAAGAAAATTGTGATGCGCACGAAAGTAAATGCACCGTGTTCAGTAGCGACTGTTCGCCCCACACTACCCAGTAGCCAGATAGCGAGGTGGTAGGTATGCGTCACAGTAGACGAGGTCAAGCCATGTCCTGATCAAAGTTGGCTTCCAAGTCTATTTATGTATATATATATGCCTCCACCACTTGCGCCTGCCGCGGGCCTCGCGGTCACTGCTCACGTAAATCAGGCGGCAGCTCGGACTACGGCCTCGCAGTCACTGCTCATGTAAATTAATTGTGGTCACACACAACACACACGCAGCACCAACTGTCGGGATAAACGAAAATTAAATGTAGCGCAGTCTGCCGCTAGATGTCGGTTGATGTCGGCAGTCTGCCGGATCCAATGTAAAATATTCCAAAATCAAATTATAAAATCATTCTCCAGTGGACGAAAGCCACCCTCGAATCTCCTTGAACACACACAACAATATTCATCATAATCGGTCCAGTCGTTTGAGAGGAGTTTGGATTCATACACACGGACAGTCGAAATATATATATTGAGATATATGTATAATTCTGGATGTCCCATGAATATTCGGCTGCTATAGGGTATTGGGCGACTTTTTTATATTCGGTATTAGGCCAAATAATGCGCACTATGCAGCCATATACCAAATCATTAAAAATAGAATGCCCACATTACTACTTAGATTTACATTTTATTGGACTTTTGGTCTTATTGGTCTGTTTGCAAATAAATGATTATTTTCTTATTATTATTTAGGAATTACATGTACAGTGTATTTTAATTGTTAATTCCAATCAAAATATCAATGAAAGTAGTAACATAGGCTAAATTGGGATGCATAAAAATTAAAAATCAGAGATCAGAGCTGAGTTGAAAACTGCCGAAATCACTCTCAAGCTTAGGGAAAAAAAAAACCCCTATTATGGCATGTACATGTCCAAAGGCGAGGCGAGACTCATTTACTGAAGAAGGTTGAGGTGATTGTAGTCCCAGGAAACAGGGACGGTTATAAAAAAAAAAAAAAAAAAAAAAAAAACAGAAAGTTTTCGGGGGGGGGGGCCTGAAAAGTATCGCGATTCTTTTACTTGAGTAATAATTTTGTTTATTTTCCTTCAAAGGTCCATTCTATCTAGTATAAAGCTATTTCTCTCGGGGGGGGGGGGGGGCACCGCCCCCACCGCCCCCCAAGGATCCGTCCCTACCAGGAAACAGTAGAAGATGAGGACCGAAGATGAAGCTCTTGAGAAAGATATGGACACTCTCTTAGCAAGTCCCCTAAATTAGAGAAAATTATAAATGAAACAGCATTGGTTGGTAGTAGATATGCATTTTATTGGACTTTTAGATCTGTTTGCAAATAAAGGTTTATTAATTTTTATATAAACGAATGCTCTTAAAACCTGTACATCTAGCATGTAGTTCATGAAAAACCAGTACAGTTGCTCAACCAGTAGGCTACTGGTCAAGTCAAAAGTCACCTTAAACTTCAATATTGCCCTCCGAATTTTAATTGCCAGACGGGTAGGTTCCGAAATCACTTGAAAAATTCCAATAAAGAATAGTATACGGCACCATGGCGACCATGCATGGAATCCATGCAATCATGTTAGTGATGGCGAGAGTCTAATTTTACAGAACCTACAGTGCACATTCCTCGCCAGTCGCCAGTCGCCTTCCACCCTTCCTACGCCTAGTGGCGCACGTTGTACTAAAAATATACCCAAAATGAAAGTTAACGATCTCTATATAGTCACTGGCCAACGCCCAATCCAAAACATGTTATTTTGAGCGCATTCCAGAGTCTAGGGTAAATGGGGTGAAATACAGACAAATCAATAAAAGCCTCAGTCACGTGCAAAAATGTATATAGGCTATTATATGCAATACGTCGCAAAGAAATTTGTTTATGGTAGGGTAAACATGTGTTGTGAGTTTGTGACCTTCGTAAATCATTCATAAATTAAGACTAGGCTAGGTTGCTTAAATTATAATGTGGAAGATTAGTACCGTACATGTAAGGTAGGCCTAACTGGTCTATTGCTTTAAATCTTTGTAGACGCGGAAGCCTATAGACCTACATCAAACCTTAGAAAGTTACGGGCAAGATTTTAGCTGAACCAATTTTCCCTTTAATTGAGCTCAGACGTGGTCGGAGCGCCCCTCTCCCCTTACTGAAATAAAATTAGCCTTCTAATTTGATGTTGAAGCCATCTTAGTATCTCCAATAAGACCTATCTAATTCCAAAATTAAACGCAAAATCGTAGACTGTCCAATCACCTCGATGAGCCATATTAAAATGGTTAAAAATAGAGACTGTGGAACGACAGTTGGTGGGAAACAATATACCTAGGTAACGCTTTCAGGCTAAAATCACTTTTTGGGTTTTCTTGCTAAAAATAATAGTTTTTACAGTGCCCATGGGTCTTCTCCAATAGGCTATTACATTAAAATGTTTTGGCCCGCTGCGCTGGAATTTACCCTAGACTGGCTCAGACTATGAAATGACTACCTAAATGCAACTAACTTGGGCTATTTACTTACCAATTATTAATAAAATGAGTCCAACATGTAAAAAGGTTTAAAATAAAATTGTTAACTTTCAACAAAAAGCCAATGAACCTATTCCATGGCTTCAGTAGCTTTTTACCAGGAGCACGACCTTGAAAAAAATTCCATCTAGTAGGAAAGCGCAATTTGTTCAAAAAATTACAACAATATGTTAAACTAAGTAAACAGCAAGAACAAAAAGCCTCGGAGAAAGTTTTGACAGCTTTCGCCTAACTGACAAGCATAGCAGTTTATCAAACACCCCATAACCTCACCTGGTCACAAGCAGCTTTTTATCTTTGCACTGAGTTTATGACACATTTCTACGCACTCACAGGCTATTATAAAAATTCTATAACTAATATACTACTTATTTACCAGACAATGTCGGGTATAAGAGCAAAAAAGTGTGAGAATTAAATTTAGCCGACTCGCGATACAATTCCTAGAGTTGAAGACAGGATTACGGAGCCTATACTTGTGACCTTCGATGGAGAATTATAAGCTATAATATAACAAGACAAAGAAACTATAACGTAGATGCAATGTCACATCATAGGTTAGAAAACTTAAACTAATAGAAAATAATAGCCTACCTTATTAGACCAGGCACACGAAGGGTGGGGGGTAAATCCAGGATCGCAATTTCCAAATTAAAGCTAAGATAACTGTCTTTAAACTTTAATATTCACTATATAGATAGTAAAAAATATACTTTACACAATTTTATGCGCAATAACCGCACAGATTGCATAAAAACGCGTTAATTATTAATAATGTTGCCATACATGCATGCAGTACGCCCTCAAAGTTGAAACTGAGTTGGACTCGGGTTTATATGACGTCATCAATTCCATTTTCCTAGACTGTGCCCTCCTCACTTTTACTTCTTAATTTTAATGATTTACAGTTAATTTATGGATTTTTATCAATGGAAATATATTTTTAAAAGATTGAGGAACATTTCTAAATGCACAACGGCCGGAAAAAGTGGAAATTAATAGGCATAAAACGCGTTTGAATCTCAAGGCCATTTGGGAACTTTGGGCGATCCACGGGTGACCTCTGTTCCCAGTTAAATAGGTACGTGTCGCTGATACATACTCAGCCTGCATAACACTACCTACTGTGCTATTTTAAGAGTATTCTACACAAATTTTAGCTCCAGGCTACTTAACTAGCAGATAATGCGACATATTTTCGGCGTAAAGGCGGAAATTTTGATTAATTATGGACGAAAACATGAATCTTGCGACAAACTCAACCCCAATTTTCACTTTTGCAGACCAGCAGCAGAGCAGGCATGCATATTAAAGAATTTATTTGTTGTTGAAATATTTTGACCGAGATACACGTCACCTAATTAAGAACAGGAGCAGTCATAGTAGGCCTACATTTGACGCCAAATGCCGATGTTTACATGAATAATTAATATGAAAATTTCATTTTTTTAAAACTATGCACACTTTTTTATATAATAACATGGTGTCGATTGGAACGAGCTAGGTAGTAGCAACCTAGGCTATATTGTATTCATTTATTTATTCCAATTTCAAATTTAAGTATGTGTTAAATCTAGTCCAACCATCTGCTAGACCTACAGGAATTAAAATTTAACTTATCGAAAGACAAGGGCGCATGCTCAACATAGGCTATATCCGAATAGTATGCCTACGTAACGGCCACGTTGCATTGTAAAATACTGTAGGAATTAGAATGAAAAGGAGAGCTGGGTATATAAAATATTTTAAACTATCTGGGTAGAATTGGTATGGTTTCAAACTACAGTGCCATGGTTTAAATGCTATGCCTCCTGTTTGTTTATCACATTTTACGCAGTAACATTATTTTGTCAACTTTGTCATTTTAAGGTCCGAAAATACTGTACATCTGAAATATTTGAAATCGATCGTCAATAGTTTGGGATAGTGTATAGCGACTTGAACGTCGAATTGAACTTTCCGGCAAATGTCCCGAAGACACGTAAACGTACTCTGCTGGAATTTCTAAATATACTTTACTAGTGTAGAGGTGGATGGCAACGAAAATGGTTTTTGGCCGAGTGTCCTACTCTTGGTACGCGGACAATATCAGAAACCAATTTCCACGAGAAAGTGAAAAACCGCAAATTCTACATATGTGCGCCAATGCATAATCACAGAATTGCAGGAACTTGTCATTGCAAATGACACTGGATTTCTTATTGTACTTTTTGTACCTATTTTATGTAATCATAAAGTGATCAAACAGCCCTGTTTTCACCTAACACATTTTGCTGGTGTCCATTAAAAGGTACTCAAGGCTAAAAAAATCCCCACAAACAAATAATAATAAAAATATGTATATTCTTTTTATAATACAATAACAAAATGCAATTTCATTTTCCACTGTTACAGACGACCGTATACCAAAGCAAATTATGGAATCAGACCAGAATTGGCACGGCTTGAGCGGATTTAACGCTATGTAGGTAGTCCATGAGTGAACTGAACGACAAATCAGTTCCCAGTTAAGTCGGTCGGTCAGGTCTAGCCTTTGCTAATCCTGCTGCTCAGACCTGATTGCAAAGGCGGGGTTTCCATTGACCTCGCATTGCAGAATGAACATACGTTGACGTGGTAGCAAACATCATTAATAAGTCTTTAATGTCTGCTACCACGTCGACGTCATGTGCATTCTGCAATGTGAGGTCAATGGAAACCCCGCCATAGCGCAATTGAATTGACACTTCCGCCATGTTAATTTATCATCGTCATGTCACCAGGTGGCCCGCTCAAAAAGAACTGTTTTGGAATCGAAAGTCCCTTCTTGTCAGGGCACACGAGGAGCAGGTGTTGTATGTCCAGTAGTGCTTGCCATCTTGGATGCATGGAAGACGGAGAATCAGAATCAAGTGGCCATGTGTCAGCCTCGTGTCCCCAATAAAAAGGCGTGTTATTAGCCCTTCTTCCGTTCCGTGTGACTAAAGTTTATGCAAGAGGCTTTATGGCCCTCTGTGTAAGGCGGGGTTTCCACCGACCTCTCATTGCAGAATGCACCTACGTTGACGTGGTAGCAGACATTCAAGACTTAGGCGGGGTTTCCACCGACCTCGCATTGCAGGATGCACATGACATTGACGGAAATTTTTGTTTTCCTCTATGCCATAGTTAAAATTGATCAATGATCACAGAGTAAAATCACAAACAAACAAACTAAAATTAAAAAATGGCGTCATGGGATATGTTAAGTACAAACATTTTAATAGATTTCTATAAAAAGAAAAATTCAATGTCATTTGCATTCTGCAATGAGAGGTCGGTGGAAACCCCGCCTAAGTCTTGAATGTCTGCTACCACTTCAACGTAAGTGCATTCTTCAATGAGAGGTCGGTGGAAACCCCGCCTATTTTATAAATGAGCCGGGTTCTCCCAGTGGTTTTGCCATCTGAGTAACATAACACGATACGGCACATGGTCCCTTTCGGAAGCTTGACAAGCACACTGCCTGCTGGACACGGAGACAGCGTCATATCTGCTGCTGTCATGCCCTTCTCTATGGGAAACCCCGCCAAAGGAGACTTGAATGTGTTGACCAAGCCATTCTTGCAGAATTGGAAGTGGATACCGCGCCGGCGGTTAGTCTTATGACCACTAGGAGTGAATAGGGGTATGGTGGTGTGGGGAGCAGTACCGTTGTCAGGAATCTGCTGTTGCCAACGTTTTGCGACTAAGGCGGGGATTCCATTGACCTCGTTTTGCAGAATACACATGACGTTGACGTGGTAGCAGACATCATTAATAAGTCTTTAATGTCTACTACCACGTCAACGTCATGTGCATTCTGCAAAACGAGGTCAATGGAATCCCCGCCTAACGCAAACCTCCAGTCGTGTAATAGAGTTTAGGCTTCGTCAAGTAGGATGCACCTAACATAAACAAACAAAAAAGAACGCAATTAGTTGGCAAGTTAGTGGGTTAGTAGGTTAGTAAGTTTGTATTATTAGTATTTTAGCCAGGCTTGCCTCTCAAAAAATTCTCCTACAGAGTACGGACAAGTATCTGACAGTTGCTTTCTGAGCGCGTTTCTGAAAGCTTTGCCTTCCTAGGCTCTCATGCTGGGCGGTAAACAGTTATAAAGTCTGGCCCCCATTACTTCGGGAGAGTTTAACGTTAACGTAAGACGGCATGGCTCCCTACTTATTTGATCCTTGTTTCTTGTGTAATGGGGGTGTATGTCTCTCTGCCCGAAATTCGGACTTAACGTGGCAAATTTAATAGCCTACAGTATATAGAGGGCCGGTAAGGTTAGGATTTCCAGGTTTTTAAATAGCGGTCTACAAGAGACTGTCTGGTCTCTAACACCTCCCATAGTTCATATTGCCCTCTTTTGTATTGCAAAAGCTCTGGTTGCGTCAGTCGAGTTCCCCCCAACTTAATATTGCATACCTTATGTGCGTATGAATATCTTACTGTATATCAAATCATTGACTACGTTAAAATCTTAAACTTACACTTAGATCGATCCAGACTCCCGGGATACATGTTTGTCATTATTACATGCTTGTTATTGCGTACTGCATTTTATAGGAATATACACCCCGCACTGCCCGGTTTTCATACACACCTATTATTTTTCTATTTGCTGTTGTTGTTGATCATGGTAGCAGCTGCTGCTAATTTGTTGACCGCAACATCATCAACTTCTCATCTCCTTAACTTTCTTTGATCTTCTTCGTCAAAGCAACTTTAAATTTCGCAACCTCGGTTATGTTCTTTAGTTCGTAACTCAGTTCATTGTATTTTGATACCCATTCATTAGAGATTAGATTAGATTTAGATTAGATTAAAGTTAGGTCGTTTGACCCTGGTGGGCCTTGCGAATCGCTTTGACCTTAAGATCTATTGCGATTTCCCGATCTTGTTAGTCCCAATCTGTGATGGTGTTCCTTATGAACTTGACCACACTTCTTGGTGCTAGTTTGCACACTTCCACTGGATCTAGGAACCGAGAGTCGGTGGCTACTTGGCGTCGGTAGGAGATGGCCGGGCAGTCGCATAGTACGTGCTCCGCAGTCTCAGTGGCTTCCTTGCAGAAGCGACATGTGTCCTCAGTCACTTTTCCCATGTTTTTCAGGTGATAATTCACCGGGCAGTATCCTGTGAGGATGCCTGTGAGGATTCTCAGATCTGGTTTGCTGAGCTTGAGTGCCTTCTTTGTGAAGTTTTGTGAGTAGGAAAGGAACAGTTTGGCCTGTCTTTGCCCTGGGGTTGACTTCCAGTAACTGGTTTTCCTTTTCTCTTCCCAATGCTGGATCATCATGCGCTGATGATTTTTGGGAAAGGCGCAGAAGGGTTCAGGCCCCACGAACGATGCAGCGCCTCCTTTCTTGGCGAGCGTGTCTGCTTCTTCGTTTCCGGGCACCCCACTGTGGCCTTTTACCCACATTAGAGTTACCTTATTGGTATCAGCTACCGTGTTCAGGGCAAGCGTGCATTCCCAGACCAGCTTCGATTCGATGCGATTCGATGCGAGTGCAAGTAGAGATGCTTTGCTGTCAGTACGGATATATATTTTTGCGTTGCGGTAGCTGCGCATCAGACAGTGCTCAGCGCAGGACCGGATCGCATGGACTTCGGCTTGGAAAACACTGGGGTGTGATCCCATGGGGATGGCTAGTTGCAGCCGTGGCCCGAATACTCCTGCGCCAGTGTCACCATTGTCCATCTTTGACCCGTCCGTATAGTACACGAGTGAGCCTCTTGGGAAGAAGGTATCTTCCTCGGCCCCCATGTTGTCGGCTGTAACAGAGAATTTCTTTTGAAATTGGTATTTGGGCTGCATTTCATCTGTGAGCTCATCAATCGGTACCTCGTACTTATTTAAGATCCTTAGGTGCCCCGTGATATCACCAGGTTTAAGGCAGTGCCCCTTTTTTATTTTTATTGCTCCTTTCGCCGCCTCACTTTCTATGAACATTGGTAAGGGAGGCAGGTTAAGTATAACCTGCATGGCTACTGTGGGGCAGGAGCGCGATGCTCCGGTGATGGCCAGACATGCTGTCCTCTGGAGTCTGGTCAGAATGGTCTCACCTACCTTCTGTTCGAGTTTGGGCCACCAGATTAGCGACGCATAGCTAACAATTGGCCTAACTATGGACCTGTAGATCCAGTCCACTATCTTGGGTTCTAGTCCCCATTTTCTCCCAACCATCCTACTTGTGAGGAACAACGCACTTCGGGCCTTGTTGACTACCTGCTCGAGATGCAGGCTCCAAGTAAGTTTTTGGTCGAGTACCACACCAAGGTATTTCGTGTTGTTGGTGAAGGACAGCTCTACCCCCCCTAACTTGGGAGCTTTGAGCGTGGTTTTTGTCCTTCTGGTAAACGGTATGAGAGTTGTTTTCTTGGGGTTGATTTCTAGCCCCTCAGAAAGACACCATCTGTAAGCAATGGTTAGGGCACGTTGCATGCGGTCACTTATCGTTCCATCATGCTTGCCCCGCACCATGATCACTAGGTCGTCTGAGTAGTCGCAGACTTCGAATCCTTCCTCAGCTAGTTCTCTCAGCAGTCCGTCGACCACTAGGGACCACATGAGAGGCGATAAACATCCTCCTTGCGGGCACCCGTCCCCCGGTGTTGCCGTTAACGTCTCTGTGCCAAGAAGCATTGTTATGATCCGGCTGTCGAGTGATGCCATCACCCAGTCTACCATAGCCGTATTTACGCCCCTGCGTATCAGGGCTTCACGTATAGCTTTGCGTGGGGTACTGGAAAATGCTCCCTCTACGTCGATAAACGCGCAGAGTGCAATCTCCTTGTGCTCCATCGTGCGCTCTAGTCTTTTAATCAGACTGTGTAGCGCTGAGATAGTTGATTTACCGCTCTGGTAGGCAAATTGATCCTTATGCAGTGGTTCCTTGGGTAGGAGTTCCTGTCTGATAAAGTTGTCAATTATCTTCTCCATCGTTTTTAATAGAAAGGATGATAGACTGATCGGACGATATGATTTCGCCTCCATACTTGGGCGTTTTCCCGCCTTGGGTAGGAAGCTTACTCTAACGTCTCTCCACAGATCGGGTATGTAGGCCCATGTGAAGCTTGCTCGAAAAAGGCTCACCAGATCTTTCACCAGGACCGGGAGACCTCGTTGCAAGAGCACAGGGTAGATGCCGTCCCCTCCAGGAGATTTGTAGGGTTTGAAAGATTTTATTGCCCAACTTATTCTTTCTTCTGTAAAGAGCTTGTTGGCCAGTTTTCGGGCTCCCTTTCTTGGTGCACGGACCATCTGTGGTGGTCTGTGGGGACAGTTTTTCGATCCCGGGAAGTGTGTATCCATGAGGACCTGCAGCGTCTCTCCAGCCGTGTGGGTGATCGTGCCGTCTTCCTTGTTTAGTTCTCCAATGCCATTGCTGGGAGATTTGGCAAGGGCTTTATGCAAGCGAGCAGCTGACGGTGTGTCTACGATCTCTTCGCAGAAGGATCGCCACGTCCGTCTTTTGGACTCGCGTAGTTCCTTGCAGTAGTTGGTATGGGCACTCCTGTAAGTAGAGTAATCCCTAGGATCCCTACTTGCCCTCCACTTGTTAAACAATTTCCTCGATTTTCCGCGCAACTTTGCGAGGTTACTATTCCACCATGGAACGTTGCGGGTGGTTTTTGGTACCTTGAGAGGGCAGCTGCTTTCGTATGCGTTTGCAATTCTTTCATGTAGCCTTCTAGCCGCTCTGTCAATGCCGGCAGGGCCGCAAAGCTCAGAGGGCCCCTGCTCTACGTCAAGCAAGCCAGCGTAAAGATTCCAGTCAGTTTTCCTGGGATTACGCCGAGGTGACTGCTTTTCTATTTGGCCAGAGATGTCAAACCGTATGTGTCTATGATCGGAGAGGGATTCCTCCGGGGACACATGCCAATTTTCAATCCTGTGACCCAAAGCAGGGCTATTCAGGGTGAGGTCTAAGACTTCTGCCCTAATAGCATTGTGGAAAGTGGGTTGGTTACCTGTGTTACTAACTTCAACTCCAGCAGCTAGCAGGTAGTCAAAGAGGTCCTCTCCCCTCTTATTGATGTTGGTGCTCGCCCAAGCCGTATGATGAGCGTTACTGTCACACCCTATGATGAATTGGATATTCATCGTCTTGCAGTGCTGTACGAAGCGTTGGACAACTTCGGGAGGCGCCTCAGCCGCATCGGGGAAGTAGGCCGAAGCAATGGCACACCTGATTCCTCCCCCTTGGCCCGGCATGTCCAGAAGCACTGCAGCGAAGTCGCGTTCTATAAACCTGGACAAAGGAGTAAATTTAATACGTTTGTTTATGAGTAGGGCCGCACGCGGCCTTTCATCACCATAGTAATAAATAAGCTTACCTTGACGTGTGTTGAGTCCTTTAACTGCATTCTCGAGAACATATGGCTCTTGGATCAACACGACGTCCAGCTGTTGTTGTGCAAACCTACACATTGCGACATCAGTGGCTGTCTTGGCATGATGTAGGTTGATTTGAAGGACTTTGATTTTAGCGGCGACTTTGACCATGGTCGGCCCGCTCGTGTTTCCAGGGCTTTCCCCTGTTCCTTGTAGAGGGTTGCATGGGATGGCGTTCTCCTTCCCACTCCCTCCTTGGATGAGGGCGCTCTCCGTGCGATCTAGATTTTCGGTCGTCACTGCGCCCTTGAGCACTCGATCTTCGTGTGCTGCCGTGTGATGTGCCTCTAGACACCTGCACGCTCGGTTGTTTAGTGTGCGATGAAGCTTCTGCTCCCTTTGCACTTTTCTTCGCGGCTCTGGACCCGCCCGTCACCTGTGCGCTGGTATTAAGAGCTACCGTAGGCGCTGGAGCACTGGGTGTTGCTGCCGGGTTGGATACGGTTGCTGCTGCTGGAGCTGTTGGCTGACCGGCCGCAGCAGGCTCCGCCTCTTTCCTGGCATGCAGTCGGATAGTTCCGAACCGGAATTCGATGTCGAAGCCTTGACTCTTGAGTATCTGAAGACTGGCCCCATCCACGGCAAAGAGAATCTCAACAGAGTTTTTACCCGTGTCTCTCCTCCTCAGGATGCGCCAGTCTCTGCACTTCAGAGTTGGGTTCTGATTCGAGATGAGAGTCGATATCTCATCATTGGTTCGTGTGAGACTGTTTGGGAAATATCCCGTGACCAGGTGAGGGCTGGGGATTTCGGTTCCTTCGACAATTCTCACAGTTAGGTTAGGTAGGCTGAGCTCACTGGATCTTCCCTTAACCCACTCTGCAGTGTTTTTGTCAGCACAGGTGACCACAATATAGCCACTGCGAAAGGTCGTACCTCTGAACCTGAGGGGTGGGTTTTGGGGTGGAGCATTGAATAGAAGGGTAGCTAGCTTTTCCTCTAGCTCCGTTTGCTGCTCTCTGGACATGGAGCCGTCGGGGTAATTGGAGGGTAGAATAGCCACCCTGGCCAGATCCCCCGTGGCTGCATCTCTGTATCTGGCGCCTATGGGCTTTTTCCTTTCCGGAGTGTTCTGTCTGGCAGGTCTCTTGGCCGGCTTTGTAGCTGACCCAGATCCAAGCCCAGATCCAGAAGGAGTTTGGTCAGGTGTAGAACCTTCCGATCGACCTCTCTTTAAGGCTGGCGCAGCGGGTGTGGTGTGACCTTCCCTCTGGGCGATAGTCTGCATGCACAGCCGGCGAGCCTCTTCAAAGGTGTGGCCATGCGCCATGAGCCACCTGAAGCGCTTTTTCTGTGAGTTTTTCATGCGCAGTCTTACTCGCTTTTGCTGCTCATTCACAGGTTCATTGATACCCAGCGTGTCCAGGTGTGGCAACGAGATGACTGTTCTTGCGTCATCATCAGAGCCACTCTGAAGTAGATTAGCTTCTACATCACTGGGTGGGTCGTCATTGGGTGTCTGGGACTAGGGATTTGAATCCTCCTGAAGTCCCGGCGATCCCGGGGTGGTGTCCATGGGAGTTCCGGATTGGGGATCTAAGTCCCCCTGAGATCCGGGCACACCCACGTTCGCGTTGAGAGGGGACACTAAGTCCATTTCTGTAGTATGTTGTGGCTCTATTTCAGAACCTGCAACAGAACAATTTGGGTTATAGGAATCCATATGAGTTCCCACGAGTAGCTAGGGAAATATAGTCCCGCACCAGCAGAGCCCCGCATTACTGGCCGAAGGGGTCTCATACAAGAGGGTGCCCCCAGTTACCCTCAGGAGATCGTTCGCGACGGCATAACCCTGCCGCCATTCAGCCCTCGGCACGATTCTTCCCACCTTGGCTTGGGGACTGTTGCGACCAGTGGCCGGGCGGTGGGATCGTCACATTCCCTACGCCAGTTTCATTAGAGATTGATTTCCTATCAGATTTCTTTATTGGAAACGCGTCAAGTATCAGGCCGGTGAATATTAGAGAGATATTTACCATACCAGGGAGTAGACATTATTCATAAATTATGTAAAATTGCGACGCACCAACAGATAGGGCAAATACCGTTGGCCTTAGTTCTTAGTGTTTACTTACTTACTAACTAACTTAGGTAGGGGACTTTTGGCCGCTGCCACTACGATCTTCCACTGCTAGCTTCCAGTCTCCGGTGCCGGTGTTGCATATTGATATAATAGTATTTGGTAATTTGTTTACAAGCAAACGCACATGTTAAATATATAAAGGCCCTGAAGATGTCAGCAGGCCCCGGAACTCGGAAGTGTGATGTCATAAATATGGCCGATCTGAAATGAAAACATTGTTAATTGATTCGAAAAATTGCGTTTTAAATGCATTTATCATGAAAAATGTTAAAATTTCTGAAAAAAACATGTAAGTATAATGCTGCTGTAATCAGTCAAATTTGCTTTAGTTTATCTATAAACTGTTGTTGTTGTTTCTAACGCCTGCTTTCAGCATTTCTGCTTTAAGCAACCCTGTCAGCCTGGCGGGGGGAGTGAGTCAGTTTGTTAACTTGAGGCACCCAAAGGGCAGACTCTATCACCTCGGGGAAAGGGAAGTTGACTAACAGGGTGGACCTCCTGATTATAGTGGATTCCGAACCACTTGGGGAACATGGTAAAGTCACACGATTAGATCGGAGGTGACCAGGACTCGACTTGCACTGCCTAAGCGCGTTATCATGTCCCACTAGGTTCCCCTGCCAACGCTTTGCACACTACCAAGTTGCCGCAGTTTGAAACATGCTCTGCTCTAATGGAATCAATATGGTAAGGCCGTTGGCCGTCTATAAACTGAAATGGCTCGGTTTATGCTAAAATATCCATAATCCCTGTGACTGAATTTACTTTGCGCTGTCATATTATATTATGTTTTCATTTGTTTTTAATTATGTGTCACTTAGTTGTGAACATCATCCACACTAAGTTTCACTACTAACTTGCAATGTCAAGGTATATATTCGTGTAAATCATGCTTATGAGGATTTCGCTTGGTAATTTCCATAGGCATTGACAAGACATGATGAGTGCCGATTAGGCTACTGTAGAAGACATTCGTGAATTTTATAATTACTATTGACCCTTTTCTGCCTAAGCCGCCCATTCCACCGACCGGCTAGGGCTATTTACAAAAACGGTGGCGTGGTAGCAGATATTCAAGACTTAGGCGGGGATTCCACCGACCTCGCATTGCAGAATTGCCGGAAATGTTTATTTTCCTCTATGCCATAGTTAAAATTGATCAACGATCATACAGTAAAATCACAAACAAACAAACTAAAATTAAAAAATGGCGTCATGGGATATGTTAAATACAAACATTTTAATAGATTTCTATAAAAAGAAAAATTCTAATTTCCGTCAATGTCATTTGCATTCTGCAATGCGAGGTCGGTGGAAACGCCAACTAAATTTTAATGTCTGCTACCACGTCACCGTTTTTGTAAATAGCCCTAGACGATCGGTGGAATGGGCGCCTTTAAACCCATGGAAATATTGTAAGACAGTGAAATATTGTTAACTTGCGTGCAATGCTGTAACCAGATGGTTTCCTTGGAATTGTACCGAATACTTCAAATTTCTAAAAATACTTATTCACCTAAGGTGGGCCACCCTGGCTCGTAGGCACACCCCTAAAAATGCATATTCGCTCATTGGTTACTTGAAAGGTAATACGTTATGGGATGGGTGTTGGCTTTAAACCCCCTACGAAATCTATACCCTTCACTTGTTTATCGCTTACTCGGGTACTAGTCCAGTCCCACTCTTCTGGGATCTGAGTGTGTGGTTTACTATTGTGGTAATTTTTGTATTTACTTTTAGATGGACGGGAGAAAAATCCAGACTCAGCCAGTTCTTCGCCACTTGGAACCCCGGGACTTTCAACGAGTCCTTCGGCAAACAACACATTCTTTGCAAACAGTCAAAGCGATTCAATCTTCGATGTCGGAGAAGTCGAAAAATTGCTGACAGATAGTATAGTTGTCGCCAAGACATCACGGTTATGCAAAACTCTAGTCCATCTTATAAGTGACAGCGAATCTCTTAGCTACTTTATCCAATACCTAGATGCTGTGAATGCGACGACATTGGCAAAGTGTCTTTTAGATATTGATAATTTAAACGCTGCGTCACCTACTAGATCTAAGAAATTGAATTGGAAGAGCATGAGAGGTTTTGATGATGTGAAAAGTTCGTCCCCCAGCCAAATCCGAAAAGAATTCTGTTGTGGTCTAGACTATTCAAATAGCCTTGCGTGTGATATTAGTGGCTATAGTGATAACTCTAGTAATAGAACATATGTTCGAACTCCATCTGAAGCTAAGTTGAGGGAAATGCAAAATTTAGAAAATGAAAAATTAGAGGGATTGTTTGAATTATCTGAAGTATTTGAATCGACGGTTGACGCTCTCCGATTATTTTATAAATATTTTAGTTATAAGGCCCCATTTCAAATTATTTTGGGAACGGAAACTTTTGAAAGGCTCTTGGATGGATTAAGGGATTACATGGTGAAAGAAGCTTTTGGAGAGGTTCGCCAGCTCGTCTTCTCTGTTTTAGAAAATGAGTAAGTATAGCTTGACACTGGAATTTTACAATACAGTACATATTTCCTTTAAATTATACAATACATGTAAAGTATAAGATAAAATCGTCAGAGTATCGTCAAAATCAGGTAGTTCTGTCATTGTCATTGAGCTAGTGCCTCAATGACTGTGTAGAAAGCTTTCTCTGAGAGATGGTTTCTAAGCAATTTAGGGAAGTTAGAAGTATTTCTCGCCGCTCTCAGTTCAATCGGGAGTTTTCTAAGGTAGGCGAAACCTTGTAGTATAGGATCCAGTCGCTCACACTTGGCTGTGCGTGGCGCTGGCCTTACAAGGTCTCCCCGTTGCCTCGTGTTGTAGGTGTGAGTGTCCCCGTTTTGTTTCAATGTCTTTTAGCTTTTAGCTCCTTTCATAGTTATAAACCCCAGTCAGATCATGAAGAGAACTAAATGAATTGCAATGGCTGAGTTCTTTAACTTAATTTTTAATGTACATAGCGTGTGCAATTAAGCTTTTAATAGTCTTTCGTAACCCCTGTCCCCTGCAGTATGTTACTGTTAAACATACCTACTCCTCATGACCTATCTCTTTAACGGAGGTCTAGGTTCTTGTGGGAACTCAACTCCTTTTTTGGGACACTATTTCTTAACTCAAGCTTAAGATTCGCAACTTCGCTCGACAACCGCCTCACCCAATTCCCATCAGATTAGAAAATGTTTGCGTTCTGACAGGGTTTAAATAATCTCTGTGATGTACATCGACTTCGATGGCCAGGTGGTAACGTGCTTGCACTTGTGCGAGTCTTTACACGCCATGCAATCGGAGACGTGTCGTACTCATCACAGGTAATAACCTACAGAGGCGACTGAAAAGGTCAATCGGATACATTCATTAAATCGTTTGTATGCGATTAATCTTTATTAGAAAAAAAAAAACATGATCATCGTTAAGATTGCATTTCACAGTGGTCACAAGAGAAAAGCTAGACTCATAAATTCACAACTAAACGCCTTTGTATTTAAAAATTAATTAATTAATTATTTGTAATTCTTTACAGGTTTTATAGCAAGTATCTCAAGAGTGACTACCATTGTAAATATCAAATGTCCGTCCTGACGGGAACCCAGGTGCGTATCTCTGACTTTCTCTACAATGAACAAGCTCTCTTCTACTTCATGGAATTTCTGGAACAAGAGGGTCATCGTACGCTCCTCGAGTTCTGGATGGCTGCCAATAATTTTCAGATGACGTACGAAGGGACTCCAGTCTATGATGCCGAGCAAGCTCAAACCGATGCCATGGTGCTTTATGACAAGTAAGCCTTCTTTTATACCGATTCGGGGGTAATTCATAGAGTATGCACGTACTCCTCGTTTGTTAAACTGTGATTGCATTGGAATCTGCCATTGTTCTTCAACTCTTATTAAGTTGGCATAGTGCTTGTACTTGGGCGTGTCTCTAACTAATATGCATTTCGAGATCTGTCGCCTGTTGGAACTTATCGTGGGTATGCTCATTACTGAAGAGACTACTAATTCATTGAGTTGTGTGTATAATAGATAAGTAATAAAGCCGTTACGAGGAGTCCGCAGCAAAAAGTGGTGTTTTTGACGGACTCCTTGAGCGTAGTGGAGAAATTTAAAAAATATCTCCCCGAGGTCCAATATTATTAGAACTGAGATGAGCATACTGACCCTTCTTGAAGGGCTTGCCAGTAGGCCCATTGGTCCAATGCCCATGACTCCATAGATTTCGGACATGATTTATATTGTTTACGGATGAATTGACAAACTCGGATGCGTCCTCGATGTCAACCTACACCGGCTATGAGCGATGGTGGACAAGTTGCGACAAGCTTACCATCGACGCAATGAAACAGGCGCAATCATGACTTAACCAAGTTCAGATACGAGTCAATGTGCAACACATGTCCGGGGTCAACTGAAAAATTAAAACGCATAATATTGGAATGCCCGCAATATTTAACCCAGCTAACTGTTCTACTCAACTTCCTCCCAAATTCAATTGCCAGGCCCTTTAATTTATTTTCAATTTTAGGAACATGCAAATCAATATTTTGCTTAGGCGACTATTCCTCTTGTGAATTTTTCTACAATTTTGATAATGTCATTGACGGAAAATCATCGATGTTGCATTATTTATTTTTACACCCCATTCTACTTGTCTTCAATAATTGACAATTTTTCTCTCAATTTTTTAAGTTTGCCCGCTGTCTTCGTTTTTTATGATTTAACTTTTGAAATAATTCATTCGTTCTCAAGAAATTACAATTATTTATCATCTTCAGACGACGCCATTGTTTAATTTTAGTTTGTTATTGTTTGCAAAGCGTGATTTTACTCTATGATCATTGATCTATTTTAACATGCGGAAGTTAAAAAGGACGTAGAGTAAAACAAAAATTGCATCAATTATTGAAAGAAAGAAAGAAAATTGTCTTTATTTTCCATATGGGCCCACTCTTACAATTAACCCATTGACGCACAAATTACGAAATATTGACAAGTGGAATAGCCGCCTTAGCTCTACATTTTTAAGATATATTAATAAACTTATATAAAATATAAATAACATGAACTGGACTAACGTCGCTCATTTGTGGCTGAATGACGCCTCGCCGATGCCATTGAAAAATATATAAAAATAAAGGTCCTATTTAAAAATGCAGTTCTGTTTTCTTTCAGATATTTTTCTCTGCAAGCTACGCAGTCACTACAACTGGGCGACAAGGTCCGGTTCCTTGTAGAGCAAAGTATTTGCCGGGAGGCAGGCACGTTACCCACCTGCTTCAATCAGGTCCAGGATCTAATTGTGACGCTGTTGGAGAGGAAGTTTCTGGGCTCATTCCTGCAATCGCAGCTGTTTTTCAATTTCCTGTCAGAACTAATTTCGGCAGTTAGTGCGTCACCCCCTCCAAGACCGGGCGGCTCGGACTGTAGCAGTGAGGTATGTATGATACGATATTTGTATTATCAGAAATTGTGCATTATTTTGGGTTTCGTCGAGTTAATAATTTTATGGAAAAACAGTGTAGATCAATTATGGCTTATTTATTGGCTTTGATGAAAAAAATAAATCTTATATGTACCTGCAATTACAGTGACGTTAGAGCTCTTACGTTCAACTGGGATGACAAACAATAATAGACGTGATAGTCCAGTACATACAAAACAGTATCATTTACAAGGATAACAAGATTACTTACCTCTATTATTGTAACGCCTGTTCTTGCTGGAGTAAAGGCTCATTAAATGGTTGATTCCGTCGCTTTAATTGATTACTTACTAGTGGATTTGATGCGCAGATCAGCAGTATATCCGCACCTCACGTTCTACCCTTGTCTGAGGAGAAAAAAGATTCGAAGAATTGGGAGTCTACGTCTTTAAACATGGACACAAGGCATCTCTACGACCCGGACGCGCTATGGCGGAGGGGTAAACACAATAGTCTGACTTTTGGCCGTGTCAATTCATTAGGGAGGTTTGAGACGGCCATGGAGCCGGAGCCGCGAAGAAATTCAGGTAATTTGTTGTAATATTATTGGTTCACAATACTCAACTTATGATATTGATCTGGATCAGGGGGTTCCCAACCTTTTTTTGTCCCGTGGACCACTAAATTCTTTTAATATTTTCCGTGGACCACTATGGCTGTGACGGGAAAATCGTTAAATTCTAGGACCAAGATCAAGACTTGATAGTTTATGCCTACAGCGACGGTCATCCCAAGTTGAATCCACCAGAACCAAATCCACGGAGCATGTTCCAAACTGCGGCAAACTTGGCAGCGTGCGCAGCGTTGGCCGGGGAACATGGTGGGACATGATAACGTGCTGAGACTATATCAGTCAGTCTGAGTGTGTGCCAAGTCCTGGTCACCTCCGAATTAATCGTGTGACTACTGTGTTCCCCAAGTGGTTCGGAATCCACTATAATCAGGAGGTCCACCCTGTCAGTCAACTCCCCGAGGTCAAGGAGTCTGCCCTTAGCGTGCCTCAAGTTAATAAACAGACTCACTCCCCCCGCCTGGGCTGTCAGGTTTGCTTAAAGCAGAAATGCTGAAAGCAGGCGTTGGACAACAAACAAACAGTTTATGCCTACAATTACTTGTTAATATTTAATGAAATGTTTAGAGCTGGTTGGTATCTGTCAGATTTTATAGTTCAGTGTCAAGACTTACTATATTTTATTACAAATTTCCTATTACTCAGCTGTTTTATTTTCTTAATTCTTACTTTGGCCCGTGGACCAACAGTTGGGAACCTCTGATCTAGATCATCGCTCACTTCTTTTGATGAAAGATAAAAGTTCATTAATAAATATATATACGTACCCAGTCGTTTTGGAGATCATAGGCTTTAGGATCATAGAGGCTTTCGATGATAGGCATGTGATGTATGGGAAAGAAGCCACCTCGCAAGAAGACTTACGCCTAAAGTCAAGAAAAGGTTTCCTCAGCCATGTTACCGTGGAACCTCCAACTTGGTACCCACCCACGCCCGTCAGCACCACCGGGATCCACTTCAAATGGAGAACGTGGGCGGTGCGAGATGGGGCCAGATAGACGAAAGCAACACCATGTGCTCGTGTGGTCTCTCTCTTAAGGTTACAATCTTAGCGATTGGTTGGCAGCAACTCCCTGCATATCGTCCTCCAGTTTACTCGGTCCTCGATCTTCCTCTTCAGTTCTTGATATGATATTGCTCCTGCGTCTTCTTTTACTTGATCCATGAATTCCTTCTTCGGCCGTCCTCTTCGGTTATTTCCCTCTACTGTGCCCTCGATAATAGTGTGTACCAGATTTTCGTGCCTTAGCAAATGCCCCATCCATTTCGCTCTCCTGATTCGTTTCTGGGCTACTAACTGTCTTTCTTCCCCGATAGCGTCTAGCCCTCTTTCAATTGTCACATGGTCCCTCCAGCTGATCCGTAGCATCCTTCTGTAACACCACATTTCCAAAGCTTCGAGTTTCTTTAGTTCCTTATCTGCTATAGTCCAGGTTTCACAGCCGTACAATAAAACACTCCACACACATGTTTTTAGAAATTGCTTCCTGATGGTTAGTTTTATGTTATAGGATTCCTGAATCTTGGATTTTTTATTGAATGCCACCTTGGCTTGTTGGATACGGCTGTTTATTTCAATGTGTGGTCAGAGGCAGGATATCGACCACCTGTTCCAGTGCAGCCTATGTCCGATCATAATCTAACAGCCACTCCAGTTCCCGGGTGTGTTAAGTGAGCCTTTTCCACTCCCTCCTTTCTCTCCTTTTGATTATTCTGTACATCATCCGGTTCCTCCATCCTCAATCTGGTTTCTCTATCTTTCCTTGTTATTCCTCTCCTTCGTGTTCTCTCTATTTCCTCGTCCAGCCACTTCTTTTGTGTATGATCTTCTTAATGAGTCATTCATCATGCCTATGCACTCTTTTGACTTGCAGGATTAGAATACCGCATTTCTAAGGCCGTGAAGAGGTTCGTTAATTTAGACGAAGATAAATCAAAGGAAGAAATGGCATGGCAAGTCGCGGAGATGTATATAAAAGATGTTACCAGCGTTACGATGCCTTCCAATGAGCAGTAAAACGGCCAACCATCCGATTTTGAAACCTTCGAAGAATATGCAATGCACGCGGTCCTGGCAGTCTCCATCTGCTTGTTTTTTTATAGGTTCACTCTAAAAAAAAGGTGGTTCTACCACCGGCATGGTAATTTTTAATGATTTTTTTTTTAAGAAAAATAATTTGTAACATAAAACGAAACGAAACGAAAAAAACGATGACTCCATGGTTACGGCGATTTCGAGCACCCCCATGCTCGGTGAATTCAAGCGCCGCAGCATCCAGCAGCCGATATCCGAGCCTGATGAGGACCAGCCTTCGAAATTTATTGCATTAGCAGAACAAGTTGCAAATTTCCACAAGGAAACTCCAGATCGGTATCGCACGAAACCTCACAACCCTTGGAGACCATCAATAAAACCACCGATGCATTATCAGCCGAAAACGCCGATGCTGGCTGCATTGCATCGCAATCGGGCCGTTCACTTCCCAGACCGGGAGAAACGCGAGCAAATGGAGTATGATGAAATGCAGAAGCATCAAATCAAGGCATACCCGGTGAATGAGAAAATTTTGAAAAAGCCATCGTTGGGGTTGAAGGCTCCCGTTGAAATACGTCCCGCTACTCGGCCTGCGCCGTTCAAATTAACCCAATTTAAGCCGAAACCAGTGGTTGAGGAGGAGCCCTTTGTATTTAAAGCAAAACCTGTGCCTCGTAAAATTCTTCAGAGTCCTTGCGGTATTCCTCCAAAAATGGTCAGACCTGTTACGACTCCAAAGACCCCTCATATTACAATGCCAATGAAAGTGCGTGTTAATTCATCAGGCCTGCAGAGCACTGGCTTAGCAACGATGGCTTTTTCAAAATTTTCTCATTCACCGGGTATGCCTTGATTTGATGCTTCTGCATTTCATCATACTCCATTTGCTCGCGTTTCTCCCGGTCTGGGAAGTGAACGGCCCGATTGCGATGCAATGCAGCCAGCATCGGCGTTTTCGGCTGATAATGCATCGGTGGTTTTATTGATGGTCTCCAAGGGTTGTAAGGTTTCGTGCGATACCGATCTGGAGTTTCCTTGTGGAAATTTGCAACTTGTTCTGCTAATGCAATAAATTTCGAAGGCTGGTCCTCATCAGGCTCGGATATCGGCTGCTGGATGCTGCGGCGCTTGAATTCACCGAGCATGGGGGTGCTCGAAATCGCCGTAACCATGGAGTCATCGTTTTTTTCGTTTCGTTTCGTTTTAGACCGGGTGCCACCTATCCTTTGGTTCTGTGAAGTGGTGGCAAATTTTCACACTATGTCCGTAATAGTCCATTGGCTGGATATGGCGAAAAGGGATTTCTGGCTGGCGGGAGCGGTAGCATTTGGACAGGGGATTTTTTTTTCGAAAATATTTTTAAACGAAAATTCACGAAACGAGTGGCACGTTGAGATGCTACCAAAATGACAAGTGGCACTCAACTATAGGTGTAAACTTCCTGCCAGAAGATTTTTCCATGGTTAACCCCTCTCCAGAGGGTGGTAAAATCAGCTGTGAGTACCAAAAATTTGCTTAAGAGGTGGCAAATTAAATTTACCTATGTGTGCAAGCTTGTCGCCTGACAATCATAAAAAACAGTATGCCAGACGTTTTTAGCGACAGCAACCCCTTGCCAGAAGGGTCGGAAATTTATCCTAGGGTGTTCTATGTTAAAAGGGTGGCAGCGGAAAAAACATTATACCGTATAGTACTTTTGAATATAATGTTAGAAATCTTGATCACAGACATTTTAGGTGCAATGGGGGTTGATACAGAAGGGTGGAAGTCACCAGCCAAGGTGCAAAATTAGTTGAAAAGGTGGCAACTTAATTTCGTCGTATACATCATTCATAATTGAAATTTTTGTCCCAGAAGTTTTCTCATGCTTTTCCCTTAGCAAGAGAGGGTAGTAATTTATCTGGGGTGGGATTTCGATGTAAGGGTGGCACGGGAAATCCATCCTAAAACAGTTCCTTTGGACTAATTTATGGCGGGAAACAACCCCACAGAATATTATAGGGTGGTTAGGGGTGATCCAGAGGGGTGGAAAGTCAAATGCTGAGGGATAAAATTGGCTGAAGAGGTGGCAATCTAAATCGTAGCTTCTTGAATAAGTTATTAACTAGGGAATAATGAAAAAAATCTAAATGTGTAATATTCCGGCATAATTTTTTTTTGTTTTGGTCTTTATACTAGGCTTGGGCTTCAGACTCCAGATCAAAGTTTTGCCCTACTTTTAATTTAATAATGAATTTTAATAGCACTAGTGTCACTTGTGTTGAAAAATAAATCTGGACAACGTAGCGGACTAGCTATGCTTCGCCTAATAATTAATAATAATAAATAAAATAAAAACTCTGTTCGGTGATTATAAAATGTAAAACATGCCCAGGCTCACGCAATATAGCACCCTGTTCGTAGCCAGCAATCCATTTATGTTCGATTGTATTCTTTGATTAGCTTTAGGGGAGTTATTCTACCCCATCAGAAGGAAATGTTAAATTAGATATCAGACATGGCTTGGCGGGTATTTATGAATTGTATGTAATGTAATTTATTTGTTGTTGGTGATGTTGTTATAGTTAAAAACATGGAAATATTGAGATGCAATTCCAACCAGCGGAATCTTATCTAATTTATTACATTTTTAGAATGGCGAAGGAACAGAGGCATACTTTTAGTCTCTCTAAAAATACAGTAGGTTCATTTAAGATTTCCACGCTTGATTTATTAGCCTTCACAGATCGTGGATTTGAATCCCGCCAAGTCCCGATTTTTCCTGATTCTCTCATTTTGCCTTCATTCAGTTCGGACGTACAGTATATATTAACACAATGAATAAGTGGCTGGGGGGGGGGGGTTAGAGGAAGACTAGGGAAAAGGTTCAGAAGCCAGATTTATGACGAGCCGTCTAAGGCTCCCGGAATGAGCCCTGAGAAATAGAAGTAATTTACACATAGTTAATTGTATAGGAGACGACACAGCCTGAATGTTGTAATAAAAAAATTTATTTAACTATTTATATAAGAAAATTTATGAAAAACATACAACAAATTACATAAAACGTTTTGCATTATTTTTATCCTGTCACAGTAAAATTGCTTACGACTGTTAGTTTACAAGCATAGTGGAGTAATTAAATCTACAACTTTATTGAGGCACTGTAATAATAATTTAACCAATCCTAAGAGCAGTCAAATGTGTATAGTTAGGTACTAACCTAGAATGCCAGCAACAGAGTTGAGTATTTGCTAGGAAACAAACGTATATAAAATTATTTAAGTACATTTATCTATAATTTTACTCGCTGTCACTGCCTAATTAAATTTATAAACCTATATATTATAATATAAAGTATCATATAAATCAATACAAATTTAAAACATGGTTTTGGTCCAAGACGTAGGAACTCCATGAAAAATAAAATGAATAAATGAGCGTTTACCTCCAATTATAGTGCTTCAGCATTTTGGCTCTACTGTCGGTTTAAAATTGCCTGTATAGGCTACGGCAAAAGTTTTTGCGAAAAAACGCTTCCAGTTGTACAATAATACAATTCAAGCTAATTTAGAATTTACTGCCGCATGGTAATATATTTCTCAGCTATGGCATATGTATAGGAGAGGTTTTCCGGTCTAAAGAGAACGAGTTGGACCGAGCCCAGCCCAACTCAAGAAGTCAAAATTATATGACTGTTACGTCGGTACTCTTGCCATGCCATCATTAATTATGGGGAAATAATTGAGGTTCCTACCATCAGCCTAGTAGTAAATCGTGTACCAAGGCATATGAATACTACACCGCGTCGTACAGTCGTTGTTTAAACTGTATATGACTATACTACCAGCGGGCCTACTATGTCGTTTTTAGTATTAACTTATTCCTGGGGTAAAAAATGTAAACAAAACAATTTTGAATAGCATTTTCCACTATAATATTATCTTGTTTACATTTTTAATGCCACAGGTTAAGATTCAAATAATCGCCATAGTAAGTCCGCAACGGGGTAACTCAAAATTGTTTTGTTTACATGTTTAACCCCAGGAACAGGTTAATACTTAAAGACATAAATGTTTAAAATTATTCCTCAGTTTATGCGCTGACTTATTTATTAAATTTCTGAGTAACAGTAGGGGCGCTTTAATTGATTATTTACTTAGAAATATTAAAAAAGAAAAAAAAATAGATTGGATTGAAATAGCCTAGAATGATTTTTAAGAGGCAAAGTACTTAGGCGATTTACTTGAAAAATTGACTTTGCTTTGTTTTAAGGAGACTATTCTGTAGATACTTAACTCTATTATAAATTAAGCTATGATATGGTAGCAGACATCATTAATAAGTCTACTATATTATAAATTAATTTATAATAGATAAGTTAAGTATCTACATAATAGTCTCCTTAAAACAAAACAAACGCCAATGACAAAGTCAATTTTTCAAGTAAATTCGCCGGTGGAATGGCCGCCTTAGAGTAGCCTACTATATACGGAATAAAAAGTTAATCCATTTCTAGGGGCAGTTAATTAGTCATATCTGTATTTGCTTACAAATACGCCACTGTGATAAGGTAACTTTGAAAATAAATTGGTCTACGATACTCGGTATCGTAACAGATTTCTAACTTTTGGATAAGTTTTCCGGTTTATTGACTTAAGGCGGGGTTTCCACATACGTCAATGATCAATGAGAAATATGAAATTGACGTTTTAGCAGACATTAAAGACATACTAAAAATGTCTGCTACCACGTCAATTTCATATTTCTCATTGACCATTGACGTATGTGGAAACCCGCCTAAACGATTCTTCATGAATAAAGGGAAAATGTTCTCACTAATATCCAAAGATTTATAGTTATTTATTTTAAAAAAATACACTGATTTTTGAATCTTCGAAAAAAACCCCACCATTATCAAAATGACATCACCCTTGCACAATTTATGTGGCCGTTACATGGCCTCAAGAAGAGTTCCACATATCTATATAGAACTTTACTTGCCGATACCTTCCTTCTACGGATAGCGGCAGCCATATAGATTTTGCAAGTGTGACGTTCTTTTTTATAATGACGGGATTTTTCGAAGATTCAAAAATCAGTGTCATCTTCTATTAAATAATCTCTGGATATTAGTGTAAATTTGAAAGTCTCCTTTTTTTTAGTAGAATCCATTTCAACAATAAATTTTTGTTTGTTTATAACTCTAGTTGTCTACCTGCAGCCTGATCGAGGCGTTTATAATACCGGTATTTATTTAATCCCCTGGTAGTAAAAATGTAAACAAGATAATTTTATAATGGAAAGTGCTATTCAAAATTTGTTTGTTTACAGTTATAATCCTAGGGTATTTATTTAACCCCGGTATTATAATCGCCTCGATCAGGCTGCAGTAAATCGAAAGAAATAATGGCAGCGGCGTTGCCAATCTGTTTAAACTAAAGCGCCAAATTTTCCTCCTCATCGCTTGCTGAAGAACAATTTATCGACGACCCCATCAGTGGAGTAGACTCGTTTGGCATGTAGTTCGTTGTGGTGGATGAGTTACTGGTGGCACGGTCTGTATGCCGCTGATCTTTTCTGCACGGTAGGTATACACGGTCGGAGCCACCTGCCCACCGACGGTACACCAGAGAGTTGAACAGAGCTTGAAGTGGGTTCATGAGCGCCTGCAGAAAAAAATGCCATTAAGGCTGAGTTTTCAATAAAAAAAATTTCAGGCATGGGCATAGAGACAAAAGCACAAGATATATTACCATTTATAAAAGTGAAAATATAGTTAAAAATATAACGTAATTAAAATTATAAAATACATAAGCGTATAAATTTATATAATACTATTTAAAAATATGCTGTTTTAAATTATTTTTAAATTATGAATGTGGGGTACATTGTTATGTTGGATACTTGGATGTTGATGGTGGCCTGGCCAGTGGCCAAATGAATGACCTTCACGTTGGGAGGCTCGGTGCACGTGCAGGTTCATCAACTTCAGTCATGGGGTGTTCAAGGCCGTAGCCAGAGGGGGGGGTCCGGACCCCTCCCGAAATATATGTAGTTGAATAGATAGAATGGAATTTTAAATATATTTCGGCTACCTTACGTCAGATGGACCCCTCCCAAAAAAGGGCCCTGGGGGTGTTGAGAAAGGAAGATATGAAAAGTGGGACGGGACTGTCTACGGTCCTGGGTCCTTGCTAATTTTATTTTCAGCAATCCTAAAGAAAGATCCGTTGCATACTTGCATCAAAAACTGTTATAGAATAGAATATTTATTATATGCCAACAACAGAAATAAATCGATCCAATAACGAAGGCATTTACAATAACAACACAATTAGCAATTTACAACACAGAAATATTTCAAAATTAAAAGTAATTACGCTTGCGTTAATAGGCAATCGTCAATTCATAAAACCCCGTAAACACATTTTAAACAGAGGTAGGCTGCAAAACAGGTCTAGATCACCGTGTTCGTTAATTGTTTTTAAAATTCTAGACAGTGGAGCCTTGGATAGTGAATCAGCCACAGAGTTCTTAACCTTGTGTTCCTCACATTGACTCTGAGCTGAACCCTTTCAAGTATAGTGGGGGCATCTAGCATACTGTTTATTAACTTGTGGAAGAATATACAGTCCGCAGACACCCTCCTTATGAGAGTCATTAGGCTATGAGTAGGATATTAGTTTTTAAGTGAGGGGACATCGAGAAATTAGGCGACTTTGTGATCGTTTGCACAGATCATTTATATTATATCATTTGGCCAACGGCCATACCAAGTTCAAACATCCAGAGGACAGCCTGTTCCCAACTGCAGAACACTTGGTAGTGTGCATAGCGTTGTCACGGGAACATGATAACGCGCTGAGACTACCAGCCAATCTAAGTGCGTGTAGAAATCTGGTCACCTCCCAATTAATCCCTTGACTTTACTATGTTCTCCAATTGGTTCGGAATCCACTATAATCATGGGGTCCACCCTGTCAGTCAACTCCTCTTCTCCTTAAGGTGAAAGAGTCTGCCCTTAGGGTGGCTCAAGTTAATAAACAGACTCACTCCCCCGGGCAGGCTAACAGGGTTGCGTTAAGCAGAAATGCTGAATGCTGGCGTTGGAAAACAAACAAACATACTCTATATGTAATTTAGTAGGTAACCCGCACACTGATCGTTAAGGGGGCCTACATTAACAAAACAAATTAGTAAAATTTATGATGCACGAATTAATTATTATTAATTTATTATATAAGCCTCTGAATAGCAACTATCAACAATAATAATAATAATTATTATTATTATTAGTTAGTAACGAATGCATTAAATTTGTTGATTTTGAGGACATTTCTCTCCACTTCCGCGTGAAGGGTTATAGCGGTTATCAAATCTATAGTTTTTCTATGACGAATGGCAATGGATAAATGCCATGAATTAGTACATTTTCCAAATCTGCAATGTCATTTCAATAGTATTCCATTATTTACATTAGTCATTAGGTCCCTACCCCAATATAGGCTCATGCTAGATTAATTGAAATTAATTATAGTAGCCTATATTTCCAGAATAAAAATGTCTTTCTTATGTTGCTGTTTTGGGAAGGTACCAATGTCAGAGCAGTAGGAAACAATATTCCTTAACATTAGCTCTTTGCAATGGATATTTGCTGTGAAATTTTATTTTGTACACCTTTAACGTTCTACTAATATTAAAAATTACTATATAGTAAAATATACACTTCCGGGCTCTCTATCGAACCAAATTGTGAAAACATGCACATGTACTCGTATGTAAACACGTAAACCTTCAGTAAAACTACGCTAAATTATTTTTTATGTCCAGCAGGAAAATCACGGCAAGTTGACTGATTCATATTGCGCAAGTGTTACGCGAATAATAGTCATCTTACAATACGAATATGCGAGCTTAGGTATACAGTATATCATTTGCAAACGACTTTCGTTCGCGTAAGCCTCAGCTAACTTACCGCGATTTTTCTGTTGTGACGTAAGGATCAACTCAGTGTAGTTTCCCTACACCTTCTAATGTTTCTACTGCTGAGAAATATGTTTAAAACTTTCGTGTTGCTACCAATTACCAATTATAGGTTATTGGTTGTTACCATGTGGTAAGGCGCCCATTCCACCGACCGGCTAGGGCTATTTACAAAAACGGTGACGTGGTAGCAGACATTCAAGACTTAGGTGGCGTTTCCACCGACCTCGCATTGCAGAATGCAAATGACATTGACGGAAATTAGAATTTTTCTTTTTATAGAAATCTATTAAAAGGTTTGTACTTAACATATCCCATGACGCCATTTTTTAATTTTAGTTTGTTTGTTTGTGATTTTACTGTATGATCATTGATCAATTTTAACTATGGCATAGAGGAAAATAAACATTTCCGTCAATTCTGCAATGCGAGGTCGATGGAAACCCCGCCTAAGTCTTGAATGTCTGCTACCACGTCACTGTTTTTGTAAATAGCCCTAGCCGGTCGGTGGAATGGGCGCCTTAACAACTAAGCAAGGTGTATTCTATTAAGCTATCTGCGAACATCATTGTGTAACCTTGTAAGTCTTACCGTAGTCATAAAAAATGCTTAAAACCAAAAGGTCTTCCTCTGCTATAATACTTACCATGATATACCACAAAGATATGAGAGCTTGTTGGGGCAAATTAAACCACAATGTCCAGATGAGAATTCCGTTTATGAGGTTCGGCAGCCAGCAAACGTAGAAAGCTAAATTGATGAGAGAAAACTTAAAGCGAATGAGATCCACGATGTGTCGCTCCTTGTTTGTGAACTGACCCAAAGATCTTGCAATGAGGACTTCGACCTCGCTGGACAGGGAAAAATAGAGGATGGGGTTGACGACCATAACTGCCCCCATCGGCAGGTACGTGGCGAAGTAGTTGGGTAGGATTCGCATCAGGGCTGCCGAAACTGAGTGCACGCTATGACAACTGAAACAATAATAATAATTTGTAGTTCATTTGTCAGCAGACAAGTCAACAAAACACAAGCGGCTGAAATGAAGTTCATTAGAACAGTAATATTCGATCATTTCAGCAGTATTAACATGCGTGATAAAACCAGTGTAGTCGTTCTGCAACACTTAATAATATACTGTACAACAGAGCATATTTTAGGGAAGCCCCAGCGGCAAGCGTGCCCCTAGTGAGGTGATTTTGCCTCCTCCTTTTGGGCATATTGCCCCCCCCCCCCCCCCCCCACAAATTGGGCACAAATTTCAAATTCCAAGAATTTTGGTAATCTTAGAAAAGTGTGATTAGTAGTAGAAAGTGTGTCTACTACTACGGGTACCAACCTACAGAGGCGACTGAAGAGGTCAACCTGATACACTCATTAAATTGTGTGTAGGTATGCGATTAACAGTTTATTAAAATGAAAAAAATTACTGAGGGCTGACTGAGAAGGCCCTTCAATGTTACTTACTTCGCATTTGGTACATATAGAACTGAAAGACCAACCGAGGTGAGCACAGCCGGAATAGACCAAACTGCCAAGTGATACCTGAATGGGTAACCTTTCTTTTCTTTCAGGACTAGTCGCATGTCAATGGCATAAACCATTGTCCACAGCCATGTGACTGTATAAAAATACTGAATCCATGCCTAAAACAAAAAGGTACAGATTCATTAGAATCAGACTTTGAACGCATGTTATCTTCAAGATGCTGGTCGGCAGCACGTGTCGCTTTTGGAAGGAATGTAGATCTTTTATTCATCGATTTTTATTTAACTTTACTTTATTAGTTTGACATCCCGCTTTGCGAACATCACTTTTCCCTGAGGCTTACAATAAACTTGCTTCACCAAGCTGGATTCAAGGATTGTTCTGGAGGATACCGTAAGTACCTTGATCAGGTAATTTAGGAATATAGCTATACCCAAAAGCGCTTCTACGGTACAGTGGTTAATGGCTCAATTACATGGAACGGAAATTTGGTACTTACTGTAAAGGTAAGGCTACGCTGTTAATTGAATTACGATAACGCATTGAGGCCTGCCAGCAGAGGCGTAAAGTTTTAGAATGCTGGCGGGGGCTAAACTAAACCTGGCCATTCACGAGGGCGCCAAACGGACTCGCGCCAAGCCAAATGGCGCGTCCTGTTCCATGACAGTGTGATATGGAAGAGGTACTTTTACACTGTACAATTTGAAAGATTTGGAGCGACTGGCTCAGCATAGTCGTGAATGACCTCTTTATATGGCGCTAACTCCAAATGGAACGCCATTTGGCTTGGCGCGAGTCCGTTTGGAGCCCTCGTGAATGGCCAGATTAAGTCGACCTTATGACATCATCAGGCAGGATTTAAGGAAAAATTGAAAATATAAGAGCAAAGTAGTAGGGTTTTACGCATTTTAATAGTAGTAAAGTATACCTGTAGATTTTACAAAGCTAAAAAATGAATGCTTATATTAATATTGTTGCAAAGGGAACCATGAAGTATGAACCACGTCGTACAATGCTCGAGGCTGGGGAAAGCCCCCCCCCCAAAGAAGCGGGGGGGGGGGGGGGCAAGTTGGACCGTGCCCCCCCCTCCCCCAACTTTACGCCCCTGCCTGCCAGTCTAAGACCCGGTCTAAAACGGATTTTTGAAAATTGCAATTGGGAAATACTTACAGCCGATACAGCGCACAGTATTGTAACTACTTCATCATCGAGTACCATTGAATTTTTGCTCAAATTTAGCCAAAAAATGGACCGTACAAAGACACCTAATGAAGCTAGCAGATCGGCAATTGCCAGCCATACGACAATGTGCCTTCCTCTGTTACTTGACACGATATACCACCTGTGGGAATTTGAAGAATCTTCTCGCGGTAAAATTTGATAGATTGCACCAAAAATACCAATTGTAGAGGAGGCTAAACACACATTATTATACGAATCTGAATTAAACTCTGATAAAAAGCCGACCGAATCATCTAAAGTCGGATCCCGGTGACAGCAAAATGTTTGAATAGACGGGTCGGCCATACTAACACAACATAAAATACACAAAAATGCAATAATAGTTTTTATTAATAAAGTTTTTCATATATCTGTTACGTAACTGTTGACTAAGTAAACTAAAGGGCCGCCATAGTTGTTTACTTTTATTATTTCGATAGAATAGTATGTTCGATAATCGATTGCGAAGTGGTGACGTCGTGTCGTGTCTTCTGCTAAACCACAAAAAATAAACACATGGCTGCATCGTGTGTTATGTTATTTTATATTAATTTTATTCCAAAAAATTGGAAATAAGGTTAATCTAATTGTTCTGCACATATTAAACATTCCGCTGCAACAATGGGAAACAAGACAAAAGTTGGGAAACAGAGGAAGGATAAGTTTTATCGCCTAGCCAAAGAATCCGGTAAGCACTACTTGATGATTGTCACTAGCCTTACAGTGTGTCTGAAAAGTATCCGTACACCCACTGTTTTTTGAAAGAAAGAGCTGAAACTACCATTAAAAGAGGAGCTTTGTTTCGGAAAAAAATATCATAGATTTTTTAAATATTCAGGTTTTATTCCCAATGAAAAAATAGAGAAAATCCATCGCCACAATAAAATCAAACATGTGGAGGAGCGTAAATTCCAGAACGCAAAAGTACCCGCACACTCAACAATTAACGGGCCATAATTGAAATTAAAGCATGATTAATACTTTGTTGGGAAGCCTTTTGCATTTATGACTGCTTCTAAGCGGCGAGGCATCAAATCCATCAACTTTGCACATAAGGAAACGGGTATATTCGCCCATTCTTGCTGGAGAATCCGTTTTAGCTGTTCCCGGCTGGATATTTCATGTTTTCTCAGCTGACTCTCCAGGTAGGCCCATAAATTTTCAATTGAGTTTACGTCAGGTGATTGAGGGGGAGTGGCAAAGCGCTTTGGTACATTATGCAGCAGCCACCTCCTTGTATTATACGCCGTGTGTTTGGGGTCATTGTCTTGTTAGAAAATGAAATTATCTCCTGAGGTGCCCATTCCATTGACCGGCTAGGGCTATTTCCAAAAACGGTGACGTGTTAGCAGACATTCAAGACTTAGGTGGCGTTTCCACCGACCTCGCATTGCAGAATTGACGGAAATGTTTATTTTCCTCTCCTGTCAGGACATGTAGAGTAGTGGTACGGACTCCAACTTTCACCCGAAAGGTTGTTGGTTCGAGTCCTACACTTGCTACATTTTCTGGCCATGCTTCGGAGGGCATGTAAAGCAGGCGGTCCCGGGCCTTCCTAGTTGAGTGTAAGAGAGGGCTTTATAGCCCTAACTCCGCTAGGTTGGCTTAGTAATAGAACAAAAAGTCCTTATTTATTTATTTATTTATTTATAGAATTGACGGAAATGTTTATTTTCCTCTATGCCATAGTTAAAAAATTGATCAATGATCATACAGTAAAATCACAAACAAACTAACATTAAAAAATGGCGTCATGGGATATGTTAAGTACAAACATTTTAATAGATTTATATAAAAAGAACAATTCTAATTTCCGTCAATGTCATTTCCATTCTGCAATGCGAGATCGGTGGAAACGCAACCTAAGTCTTGAATGTCTGCTACCACGTCACTGTTTTTGGAAATAGCCCTAGCCGGTCAATGGAATGGGCGCCTAAGGAGGTGAAGTAAATTCTAGATAGGTCAGACATTACATTACATTACTACACAGCAATAATGGCAATGGGGTTCTTAGCTGGTTTGAATGGTGGCACCACTGCTGGCGATCACAAAAAACATGGCGGATAGCCTTTTTGTATTGAATTGACGTCAACTATATCTTTTTTTTAACCATTTCAACTTGAATACTTCGATGCCTGGCCAATGTGTTGTATTTAAATTAAGTAGAAATGACCAATTTCGTTTCCCAAAAATTTAAAAGCAGGAAGAGTTGTGGGTAAGGGCCATAAAGAGGAAAAATTGGAAGCCCTCTCCATTATAGTTCCAGTTCTGGCACTAGGAGACTGGCACCCTCGACTGTGAATAAACCTTAAGGCGCCCATTCCACATACGTCAATCGTCAATGAAAAATTGAAAAATGACGTTTTAGCAGACCTTAAAGACATACTAAAAATTCTGCTACCACGTCAATTTACGTCATTTTTCAATTTTTCATTGACGGTTGACGTATGTGGAATGGGCGCCTTAACCATATACACATCAATAATAATTGTTGTTTGAAGTCCAGTTGAATGATAATAGCCAAATAGCGTCTTCAGTTTTTCCCAGTTAACCCAGTTATGTACGTCTTCTACGCATAACCTTTCAACTGGTTTGCATAAGGTTTGCTAAGGGAGCCGTCTATATCACCTTGGTGGATGACATTCAAAGATGAATTGTAATGTCTAAGTTGTTCACTTAGCTTATTGTAATGGGATACCTATCAACGTGTCTAGAGACACAGTTGTGAGTCTCACCAAAAGTCTACGAATGGGGCCTATCCAGGGCCGTGCCCAGGCGGGTGGTCCAAGGAGTCTACGAACCCATCCCCCCCCCCCCCCCGAAATGATGTTTTTAATGTAAACCTATATTGTTTGATGAATTCATCCATGAAATCATTAATACATTACGTAAAAAAAAAAATTGGACCCCCCCCCCCCCCGGATTCAAAACCTAGGCACGGCCTTAGGCCTATCAGCATTTGACATAGTCGTTTTAGTAACACATGTGCAAATTTATGAAAACAACCACTTTAGGCCCGGTACACAATGACTTTTGGTTTTGATTATGGCGTTTTCATGCAGACGCATCTCTAGCTTTTCCGCACTAAACAAAGGTTCCAAGAAAGAAAATGGACTTTGAAATACTTAAGGAGGGTTTATTATCCATTATATTCTAATAATGCTGGTAAATTTTTTGTTTTCAAGTGAAATCACACCAAAAAAGTTATATAAAAACAACACAGGTTCTTATGGCAAAACGTCTATTGACATCTCCTAGCAGACGACATTACCAGGTCGGCCATATTGCGCATTGAGCGTGAATTTTCATTTTTTCAAAAACATTTTTTTGCACAAGCCAAATAGTTTTTTGGGAAAGCAACCTGTCCGGTTTCGTTACACAATTTAACACCGAAAACATGCCTGAAGGTAGAAATCATCGATAGAAAGGTTTCACAGAAAAATTATTTTTTAGTCATTTTTCATTAAAAATTAGTTATTTTTATTTTTTTACCCCCAGAAGAAAACTATCAAGGCGCAAGCAACCCCTGCATTTTGTTAACATTAATAACGACTACAATATATGTGAATTTAAAAGAAATCGTTCGAGCCGTTTTTGAGAAATATTTTTTTAGGCGTTTTTTTGGAGTTTTTTTGAGAATAACCCCCCCCCCCCCCAAATTGAGTTAGCCCAAAATAAAAATAATAATCTCGAGGCATGATTTTTGTGAACCTACATGAAAAATTTCATCAAAATCGGCCGAGTAGTTTCCCCGGAAATAGATGAACGGACAGACTGAAATACAGACAGAGCGACAGACAGACATTTCATAAAAATCACTTTTTTGGGTTCCTGGGATCACAAAACGTGTAATTCCGTTGAAATCTCGGAATCGGAAATTTCGACCATCACAAAGCTTTCCTTATACTACGTATACATTGGAAAGCATCGTAATTAAAAGTCAGTATTTTTTTTCATGCCTAAACCAAGAGCATGCTAATATAGCTGTATATATACCTGAATGAGATGACATTCGACTGAAATGTTCGGTATTAGGTTTTGAAAAAACCTTGAATGTTCTGTGAGAGATTTCTTACGCAGACAGGCGTATTTTTGCTTACTTTGTTTTTTTGTTAACACACACACTTCCGATCGACCCAGTATGCTAATTTTTGACAATTCTGTTGCAGGTTTCCGATCTCGAGCTGCTTTTAAACTTATTCAACTTAATAGGAAATTTGAGTTTCTGGAAAAGTCTCGTGTCCTCGTGGATCTTTGTGCCGCGCCGGGAGGATGGATGCAAGTAGCCCAACAAAATATGCCCGTCTCAAGCATTGTCGTCGGCGTGGATTTGTTCCCCATAAAGCCAATTCCAGGCTGCGTCAGCATTCAAGGAGATATTACCGATGACAAGTGTCGCGTTGAGCTCACCAAGGCGTTACAAAATTGGAAAGCTGATGTGTTCCTCAATGACGGAGCTCCTAACGTTGGTACGTAGTATATTCAATTTTTCATGAAAATTTTGCACTGTGAGTTAGTGACCTGTGGGCCTAATATGCCGTTTGGTATTAGCTTATTCCTGGGGTTAAAAATATAAACAAATCAATTTTGAATAGCACTTCCCATTTTAAAATAATCCTGTTTACATATTTAATCCCAGGTTAAGATTTATATAATGGCCATAGTAAGCCAGCAGAGATAGATAAGCACAGCTGAAATGAAGTGCCTAAGACGGATCCCGGGCTGAACTAGATGTAACCGGTTCCTAAAGTCAGCACGATCTACAACTCGAATCAGTAAAGGACTGGAGATGGATCAGCTACATTGGTTCGGCCACACCCAAAGAATGGGAGAAGATAGGATTACCCGGATAAAGACGGAGACAAATCGGCAGACCGAAGACGGTACTAAGGTGCCCATTCCATTGACCGGCTAGGGCTATTTACAAAAACGGTGACGTGGTAGCAGACATTCAAGACTTAGGTGGCGTTTCCACCGACCTCGCATTGCAGAATTGACGGAAATGTTTATTTTCCTCTATGCCATAGTTAAAATTGATCAATGATCATACAGTAAAATCACAAACAAACAAACTAAAATTAAAAAATGGCGTCATGAGATATGCTAAGTACAAACATTTTAATATATTTCTATAAAAAGAAAAATTCTAATTTCCGTCAATGTCATTTGCATTCAGCAATGCGAAGTCGTTGGAAACGCCACCTAAGTCTTGAATGTCTGCTACCACGTCACCGTTTTTGGAAATAGCCCTAGCCGGTCAATGGAATGAGCGCCTAAAAGACAGAATCGAGCAACTGGCCGAGAAAAGGGAGGAAACTATGTCAAGGACAAGATGTGGACCCAAGGTGACCAATCACGCTACGCATGGGGCACTATGGGAAAAGAAGATAAATAATTGTGCACCCAGTCTTTTCTAACACAGTGACGAAATGCAGTAAAAAGACATAAAATACTTATATTTACGTGTTTTTTAAACAAGTCCAGTGGAAATGTCAGGCATATGCCTATTCGAACCGAATATTGTAAATGAATAGTTTACTTATTTGTTACACTACACATGTCTTTATTATTTTAAGGTGCCAACTGGCTGTATGACGCTTACCAACAAGCAAGTTTGACCCTAAGTGCCCTGAAGCTCGCTACCGAATTCCTACGCGAGGGCGGCTGGTTTGTTACCAAGATTTTCCGATCCAAAGACTACAACTCGCTCTTATGGGTGCTCAAACAGCTTTTCAAAAAAGTCCACGCTACCAAACCGCAGGCTTCCCGTAATGAATCTGCTGAAATATTCGTGGTCTGTCAGCACTACAAAGCTCCTGATAAGCTTGATCCGAAATTTTTGCAGCCGACATATGTTTTCAAAGATTTTGATGTAGATGCAAATAAGTAAGTTCAGGACCTTTTCTGTCTCCATAGGCTGAAAATATTGTATAGTGTTCAGGTTCAGTGATGTTTAGTGTCGATTCGTTATTGGAGAGTTGAAAAAATGTAAAGCGGGCCAAACAATTGATTTTCGACATGTTGAAGATACTATACATGACTTTCAACCACGGCTTTTAGCTGTTATTAAACTAAAGCGGAGAAGTTGAAACTCAATTAGCCCAGGACTGCCTGCTTTACATACTGTGCCTTACAAAGGGTGGTTAGCATTTAATCAAGAACTTTTCGAGCGAGAGTCTCAGCCTATTCCGTATTTGTTCTGTTAATTCTGGCAAGCGTGGTTTTTTTTTTTTTTTTTTTTTATATAAGTTGGGGTACAGGTGTTACCTGTGTGCACTTAAGCCTATTGGCCTATTGTGCCCCCTACAACAAAGTATCTACATCACTTCTACATCACTTTCTCGAGGCCTATCTCCCTCACGAGAGCCAGGATCTTGAGGGGATTCAGAAGTGGTAGGTCTTTTACATGTAACTGCAAGCTTTCCGAGCATGCTGCTCTTCTTCGTGCGATTGCATCGCATCGCATCGCAGGACCTCCGCACCTTCATTGCAGAATCTGCAAGACTATAGTTGTCTCCCTAAGAGACTCCAGATATTTAACCCCAGGACCAAAGACGCCAAGGCCTGTTCTTGGTTTGGTACTTCCTAGCCTAGAGCCATCAGTATACCACTTGATTGTGTGACTATTGAGAATTCCTGCTGATTCGCAGCATTCTTTCATTGTCCCTAATATAGTTTCGAATTCCCTCCTAAAACAGTATTTTGGATGGATTCTATCGCTTGGCATATCCAGGCAGTGGTCAGACGTAGTCAGAGAGGCTGAGTCTCTCTTAATTGCCCTTCCACTCCTAGTAATGCCATTTCTGCAGAAGTTTCCACTGCAACATGGAGGGGTGGGAAGTCCAGTACTATCTCCATTGCTGCAGTGGGACAGGATTACATAGCCCCTGTAAAGCATCATGTTAGAGAATACGGGCTTCTGAATGTAGCCATAATTTGGATTATTCAGAGAAAAATTCTCATGTGGTTTGATTTTGCCATGTCCATGAAGCCATGACCAATGATATGGTTACAGCAGGAAAAGACAGGCAGAAAGCGTGGTTTTAATAACTTGCTTTATTAATTAATTAAAAAATAAAAAGGCAATAAAAACAACAAATTTTGTGGTGCTAATTTTCTACGTAGCACGTCTTTCTTAAACAAACAAAAACTTGTCTTTTCATTTTTATTAAAATGGAATAGGTACCATGAAGTCACGAGTAATTTAGTTGTTTCTGAATTTCAGTATTGTACATTCGAATTTTTCTTGTGGACCTCTATATTTATTGGATCGAATATTGAATATTCGAGTGTGTAATAGGGGGGGGGGGGATAGGAAATAGGAAAACTGTAGTTGTGCTGCAAATTTTCACTAGTTTTCAACTTTAAAAAATATAATTTTAATATGATTATCGCGCAATGTCAGTTTTTATTGTTTTTTATTTATTTAGGAAATCAACTTTGCTGAAACCAGAAAAAAAGAACAAAAAAGCGAAAGCTGAAGGTTACGCAGATGGTGACTACACTTTATTCCATTCGCTTCGCGCGATGGATTTTGTGATGAGCGATACGCCAATGGAGGCGCTGCAGCACGCCTCAGAGATTGTCATCGAGGATGACTTCATCGGTAAACACGTGAAGACGACAAAAGAGCTGATGGAATGCTGTAAAGATATTCGAGTGTTGGGTAGGAAGGAGTTGAGAGTATTGCTGTCTTGGGGCAAAGCATTGAAGGAAGAACTGAAACCGACGAAGACGGAAGATGAGGGTGCTGAGGTAAGCTTCAAGTAATTGAAGGGTCCTGTGGAAGAAGGCGTTAAGTCAAATTGAAAGAAAACTAGATTTTATCATGGAAGAATATGTTAAACCCCACTATTTCACACAAATTTGAACGTTCTTTCATGGTAAATTTAGTGGAAAAGACAAACTTAACGTGTTCTTCCACGACTGTTTATGCTGTTTCATATTGCCCCCTTGCGAGTCGCGGACACACATGGGTTACTTTCAGAAAGTTACTTACTAATGCTACGCTGGCCTTCCCCCTCCCCTTTCATCGTGTCAGAGGTGTGAGTGTCGCCTTTTTGATTGAATTTCTCCCAAACCTTAGAAAGTAAAAATTATATTTGTTGCAATGTGTCCCAAAGGATTTGTTAGCCGCTCCTGCAATGATTTTTATTTAAATGGCGTATGTACTGTACTGTCTGACCAAATGAAAGAAATAAGATATTTTTTCAATTACTGGTCGCACTGTACGTTTAGTTACCGCGTAAGGACTTATGAGCCATGGTATAGAAGTATCGTATTATATGATCTTTGTGGTTTAATGCAGAAAGGAGGAGCCGGTGAAACTGCTGACAATGATGAATTAGAGCTTAATGAGATTGACAAACACGTATTACAAGTCAAGGAAGAGGAAATGAAAGCAGCAAAGAAGAAGAAAAGGATAGCTGATAAAGAGCGAAGGAAGCTGCAGGAGAAAATGAGTTTGAAAATGGTTCTCAAAGGTTGGTAGTTTACTTATAGAAGTGTACCACTGTATGTTTTTATTGTTTGTCATCGTGGCATTTACGGTGTTGCTTTGCTACGCTTGTTGTCTGAGAATTCTATTGTTTAGGTGATGTGTCATCTGGAATTAGAAAATCAAGTAAAGAATCGGACACTGCGGGACTAGAACCCACGATGTTTGCGTTTACGGGGCATCGTGTTACCACTGCACAAAGTACCCGCCTTGTCCAGGTTTGACTTGATCTTCTATGTGAGTCAAACCTTGATAATGGGGCAATAAAATTGGTGTAGTGAGGACACGATGCTCCTTAAAGATGTATCGTAAATCGTAGGTTCGAGTCCCGCAGTGTCCGGTTTTTTCTTGATTCTCTATTTTCGTTTTAATATAGCAGGTTGCCTCTTCAACCTATGTCAATTTAGTGTTAAAAAGTAATTTGTCATTTTTTTTTTAAGTACGTGGGGCGTTAGCTTTTAATAACTCTTGTTAATTTTTTTATATTTATTTAGATTTTACTAACAGTACTTGACACATTTTATTAAAACACATATTTCTTGTTTGTTTAGTTAAATTAAATACCACGAAGCCACGAGTAACTTAATGTTATGCATTTAATCTGTAACTAATGCTAAAATGCATAGCACTGCCCCCATTTATATGGATAGACCGTGGAACACATTCAGTGACGAACTTATGTATGTATAGGATCTAATTGTTAATTGTTTCGTGCTTATTTCTGTTTTTTTCTGCAGGTGACGAGGGGCCAACACTTCAAGGTGACGATGAGATGTTTGCATTAAGTCGCATTCGGTCCAAAACGGAACTAAAAGAAGTGACAGAGCAATCCCCGGAAGCGTTAGTTGAATCGGACGATGAAAGTGACCGCGAATTCCGGATAAAGCCGAAAACGCGTACGTTTCAAAAGGACGAGGGAGAACTTGATGAGTCTGGAAAGTAAGTGGGCCGAAGTGCATAATTTCTAATAATTCGAATAGTCTAAGATACATTCAAATAATGGAATTGTAAGAGTGGGCCAAATGGAAAATAAAGACAATTTTCTTTCTTTCATTCTCTCTAATTTCTGTCATGAACCCCTAGGTTTAGCATTGCTTAGGCAATGGCAACTTGAAGAGCATGTTAAAGAGGAAAATCTACTGAGAATCGTTTTCACACAAAAGATTTTAAAGACCCCATTCCCAATTCTGATCAAGAGTAAAATTTATTTCTCGTTGAGAGCTGTCCAGGAAAATATAGTTTTGTTATTTTAAGATAAGTCATATTTATAAATAAATAAATAAATATTATAATAAACGGAAAAACTCCAATTTTGACAAAGTTGTTACAAGTGGAATAATAGCAGTACATATGGTATTATAACGCATGTTGTAAGGCTTTCCTCCTAATGCTATTTAGTGATTCATGGAATATATCAATGTCACACTTCTGGTTGAGAATATTACACCTGGTTAGCATTCTATTAAGTCCGAGTTCTTGTAGGTAGTTAGTTCTGTACAAATTCATATAAAATAGACTTTTGCGCCAGGTGTTTGAATATTAATATTCACTAGTAGGGAAGAACATTGAAACCTATTTGATAGGATGTTATAAACAGCAATAACATCATACATGTTTCTCCTGTCAGTTAGTGCGCTGATTTTAAAAAAAATTCAGCAAATATTTATAAGTGAAATTGTTCCTATCGACATGTTTCTTATAGCAATAATATCTTATAAATTTTCTTTGCACATTCTCAATTTTCATAATTTGGCAATTCAGGTATGGATTCCAGGCTGGACAGTTGTATTCTAGGATTGGTCTTACTAGTGTGATATACAGGAGTTTCACTGTTTCCGCTGTAAAATGATGACTGTTTCTTTTTATGAATCCTAAAGTTCTATTTGCTTTGGCGCATATATAGTCTACGTGACTTTGAAATGTCAACTGCGAGTCAAAGAAGACACCTAAATCCTTTACAGTGAGAACGCGATTTAAGGAATCATTGTTATAGCAGTAATTGAAGGAAATAGTACGCTTCTTCCTAGTAAGAGTCATCACATTGCATTTTGTTGCATTCAATCTAATATCGTGCATATTGCACCAGTCAATGAATTTATTCATAACGGCTTGTAATTCCATGCAGTCTACGATACTGTTCACAGCTATATAAAATTTGAGATCATCCACAAATATGTTAAATTTAACTTTGGTGCCTGCAAATACTTTATGCACATCATTGATGAATAAAAGAAATAAGGTTCCCGACAGGTGACCGCCTTGAGGACAGCCAGAGGTGGCATAAAATCTGTAAGATTCACAATTATTAATTTTTACATATTGTGGTCTGTGTGCCAGATAACTTTTTAACCAATCTAGTAAGGGTCCTTCAACTCCTGCTACCTTAAGGGTAGCTATCAGGATGTTATGATTCACACGATCGAAACCTTTAACAAAGTCATTGTACACAACATCCACTTGGTTATTGCAATCTAGATAGTTAGCAAGATCTTGTTCAAAATCAAGTAAATTGGTTAAAGTTGTTCTGCACGAGAGGTAACCATGTTGAGCTGTAGTTATAAGTTTAGATACAAAAGAAAACAGTTTATCATTAACTAGAGACTCAAAATTTTTTGACACGTGATAAAATAAGTTATTATAAGGATTTTAATGAAAGAAAAAGGGACTGATTCCCCCCTTCCTTCCCAAGACGGGCAATCATTACTTTAAAAAGTAGGCTCGATTTAATCATTTTATTGCCCCCCCCCCCCCTCTCCTAGCCCAACGTATTATAGCTTTATAGCTGGCACCCAGCTGCAACAGGTAGCAGTAATCTCCTTGACTCCTTTTTAGGTTCTACCAAAATGATGTGAGTGACGATGAAGATGCTAGTGAAATCAGCATGGAAAATAGTAAAGATGGCGATAACATTAGTGACGCAGAAAGCGACAAATCCGAGGAAGACGCTGAAAACCCACTAATAACCGATCTGGACCACAGAGAAAGGAAAGAGAAGCGGCTGGGAAAGGTGGCGCTGTGGTTCGAGAAAGACGCCTTTAAGAATGTGGAAACAGAAGCGGATGAGGATTTCGAATTGGATCAGCTGACGGATGTGATGAAGAAGAAGGGCGTGAAGATACGGGGCGAGGATAAGGAAAATAAGAAAGAGGACGGTTACGATTCTGATGATAGTGGTGCTGAGGAAGACGAGGAGGACGAAGAAGACAGTTCATCAGATGAAAGTGACTATAACGCTGATCGAATTTTGGGAAAGAAGAAGAGAAAGCGATTGGAGAACATGCAAGAGAAAGAGGGCTTTGAAGTCGTGCCACAAGGAGCCGGTAGGTTTTTTTGAGCACCCAGTTGCTATAATTTTTGTTGCTACTGCTCTTCTGTCAGGACATGTGGAGTAGTGGTACGGACTTTCTCCTGCAAGGTTGTTGGTTCGAGTCTCACAAATGCTTCGGAGGGCATGTAAAGAAGGCGGTCCCGGGTCTTCCTAGTTGAGTGTAAGAGAGGGCTCATACATAGATCTGGGGACCCTTTGAACAGCATATTTTACAATTAACGCCAACGGATATACCATGTTGAATCCATTAGAGCAGAGCATGTTTCAAACTGCGGTAAACTTGGTAGTGTGCACAGCGTTGGCAGGGGAACATGGTGGGACATGTTAACGCGCTACGTAACGTCTACGTGCGTGTCGAGTCCTGGTCACCTCCGATTTAATCGTGTGACATTACCATGTTCCCCAAGTGGTTCGGAATCCGCTATAATCAGGAGGTCTACCCTGTCAGTCAACTCCCCTTTCCCCGAGGTGAGAGTCTGCCCTTAGGGTGCGTCAAGTTAAAAAAAAACTGACTCACTCCCCCCGCCAGGCTGACAGGGTTGCTTAAAGCAGAAATGCTGAAAGCAGGCGTTAGAAAGAACACAAATAACGTTAACAAATATTTTTTTTTTTAAGGAGAAGCAAAGAAACGTAAGCTAAATGAGGAAGGACTAGCCTTGGGCACGTTAATGGTATCATCTAAGAAGAAAAAGAGAGACCTCGTTGATGATGCCTGGAACAGGTATAAACATATATTATGTTATTAGTCAGGGAAAATGTGATAGTTCTCGAAAATGTGCCTAAATCGCTGTAGTGGCCAATCCCCAATCTTTTCATCACTTTATCCTTGAGGGTCTAAATGTGTAGGTCTCAAATTTATAAGCCCCCATTCACAGCTTGTCTAGTCCAACGACAATAAACCAAGTTGCACATTTTAAATGTAACCAAAATCCCCTGAAAACTGTTGTTTTGTCGATATGTTACAATTTGCAATGTCTTGTCGGACGGAACCGCCTTTAAAAGCTACTATGCAATTGTGACTTGAGCAGAAATTGTTTCTCATTTGAGCATTAAGGAAGTCCTAAGGAGCTGGAATGACGTGTATTAAACAGGGATCAGCATACCATCCCAGCAAGGCAGTGACCCAGGTTCTAATGCCCGTTTCAGCTATTATTTCACATCTTCCTTGCTCTAGCCACTAACCAGTGCATCTGTTCCAACTTGACATTTTCCGTAATTTAAGGTATACTTTTAATGACGATGACCTTCCTGACTGGTTCGTGAACGAGGAGAAGAATCATATGAAGAAAAACGTTCCAGTTCCAGCAGAATTGGTTGAAGAGTACAAGAATAAGTTAAGAGAGATCAACGCGAGACCTATTAAGAAAATCATTGAAGCTAAAGCCAGGAAGAAGCGAAGATTGATGAGGAGAATGGAGAAGGCAAAGAAAAAGGCTGAGGGCATTATGGAAAGTCAGGATGTTACGGAAAGGGAAAAGGCTCGACAGATTCAGAAGTAAGTATAAATAAGGCGGCTATTCCACCGACTACTTTACTTAATTTGTGATACTGTCATTGACGTTTGTTTTGTTTTAAGGAGACTATTATGAAGATACTTAACTTATCTATTATAAATTAAGTTATAATATGGTAGCAGACAACATTAATAAGTCTCTACCATATTATAACTTAATGTATAATAGATAAGTTAATTATCTACATAATAGTTTCCTTAAAACAAAACAAACGTCAATGACAGTATCACAAGTGAAGCAAATTGGTATTTTTTCTTGTACAAACATGCAGACACAATTGTACAATGATGTAGTCGAATCGAGTCAATCAGTGCAATAAAAATGAAAGGTCCGAGTACACATGCTTACCTATTATTCACGATTTTCCTTATCCAAAAGCAATGGATTCATGAATGGAATAATGGCATATTCTAGAATAGACAGTCTGATATTGTAGTTACGTCTGTTGTAGCTTTTTTCAAAAAAATGTGCCCTTCCCACGTGCGAAGCAGTAGTAGGAGGAGGTCTTGAAATCAGGCTGTTTATCAACAAAATGTAAAGCCTGCCAATATAATATGTAGTGCAATATGTTAGTTAATGGTACAGTATAGTATGACAATTTTAAACCATAGAAATACATTAACTGGAGCGGCGGGAGCCATTATATGCCTTACGAGGCACCCGTTAACCATAAGCCAACTATCAGAGATAAGTACCAACGCAAAAAATATCGAAGTCTTACACATTGCAGCATAGCAGAACGGATACCTGGACCCGGTCAAAAACTCTGTACTTAGCTTGTGCAGGCTACACTTATCACTGGTTTTCCCCGCCAAATCGCGTACTTATCTTGTGCAGGCTACACTAGCAGCCATATTGATAACGGTCTCCAGCCACGGGATGTTTTAAACCAACCTCTGCTTTTGTTTTTAGACTCTACAAAAAAGCACAGACTAAACGAAAAGAGTTGACGTACATTGTAGCGAAGAGGCATACAGCTGCCAAACGTGTCAGAAGACCGCTTGGAGTCAAGGGACCATACAAAGTGGTGGATCCAAGGATGAAAAAGGATCAGAAACAGAAGAAGAGACAAGCGAAGATGCAGTCGAAAGGGAAAGGCAAAGCAGGAGGGAAGGGCAGAAGAAAATAATTTTACTTCAACATTATTATTAAATGGAATGTGTACATTTTAATCTGCCTTTGGCGGGGATTCCACCAACGTCAATAGTGATAGTAAATGTAGTTTGGACGTGGTAGCAGACATTAAAGACATACAAAAAATGTCTCCTACCACGTCAAAAATACATTTACTATCACTATTGACGTTTGTGGAATCCCCGCCTGACTTCCTACACATTTTCGCAAACTAAGAATAAAATAAAATAAATAAATATTGACTTTTTGTTCTATTACTAAGCCAACCTAGCGGAGTTAGTGCATATCCCTCTCTTACTCTCAACTAGGAAAGCCCGGGACCGCCTGCTTTACATGACCTCCGAAGAATGGCCAGAAAGTGTAGCAAGTGTGGGACTCGAACTAACCACTTTTCGGGTGGAGTCGGAGTCTGGACCACTACTCTTCTACATTTCCTAATATAATCCGCTTTTTAATGTTGCCTGTTGGGGTCTAGAACGGGCTGATGATAGTCACTAGCCCGGCATGAGTCGGACTTGTCAACGTTATTGGGCTTAGAAGATTGCATGAAGTAGCAATGCACCTTGACAATGTAGCAGTGGTCTAAAAATAGTCAAGCTTGAGTGACGAAAGACTGGCAGGCGTAGCGTGTTGTGCCAGTGTGTTGAATGGATCTACTGTGCCGACTGTTGCACATGTTGACTTATTTCATAATTTCTGATGGCCTTGAGGGTGGCTGCAGCTCTCGCGTTGGGAGCGGGGTCGGATTTCCTATTAGGCCGAAAAGGGTGCCGCTTAGGGACACCACAAAAAGCAGGGAACATTTTAATAGACCTAGGGATATAATGAAAGACAAAATGAAAACTAAATTTTAAAAGAAATGATTAAAAGTTAATAAGCGCTTAACGCTGTATGGTGCGGGAAACTAGAAACGTGGAACAAAGGGTAAGTATAGTGTATACCTATGCCTAATGCCACGTAACAGCGGATTAGTCCACCACTGTCCAGCTGTTAAGGCGACGCCCCGGCTTGGCGTAGATCGTGGGTTCGAATCCCGCCAAGCCCAGTTTTTTCCATATCCTCTAATTTCGGTTCTTATTTGTCATGATTTGGACAGATCTAAACTTCTGTGAACTGAAGGAGAAGGTATGTAGGTGTAGGCTACCTCTATGTTTACCTCGTGTAAAAATTAAATATTCTAGCCTACTAGCATGTGTCGATTAATTTTAATTTTAACCCCGGGAATTAGATTACTAATCGCCATGGTATTCTGTATGTGTGTGGAATGTTGAGGCCTGACTGCATTCAGGGTAAGAGGTTAGGGTGGAGCGACTCCCCTCATGTAAACTTTTAAGGACTTAACTGACCAAAAGAAGTAAAAATTTAGTTGTTTTCATTGGTATAATGTAGGTCAGAAAAATTACATTGCCAGTAATTTTATTTACCTACTGGGCATTATTTATTTATTATTAATAATAATGTGAATTCACACGCGCGGTGAGCCCCAACCTCACTCTTGAGCCTGGGGCCCACACCCGTCCTCTCTATGGCCCTGTTTTGGCCTACACGTTATAAAACCTATATTGAAAATAAGTTGCATAACCAGATTTATGCAGAATGTGTCTCATTTATCTTTTAAATTTTGATTAGACTATACCTATTTTCTATTTTCGCAATATGCTATTATTCTTAATTTTACCTTAGCCTACTCCTAATTGTTCAGCAATCAGCTAACATACTAGTAGTAAGCGTCTATAACAGCCTGTCTTTTCCTGCTGTAACCATACCATTGGTCATGGCTTCATGGACACGGCAAAATCAAACCACATGAGAATATTTCTCCGAATAATCCAAATTATGGCTAAATTCAGAAGCCCGTATTCTCTAACATGATGCTTTACAGGGGCTATGAAATCCTGTCCCACTGCAGCAATGGAGATAGTACTGAACTTCTCACCCCTCCATGTTGCAATGGAAACTTCAGCCGAAATGGCATTATTAGGAGTGGAAGGGCAATTAAGAGAGACTCAGCCTCTCTGACTACGTCTGACCACTGCCTGGATATGCCAAGCGATAGAATCCATCCAAAATACTGTTTTAGGAGGGAATTCGAAGCTATATTAGGGACAATGAAAGAATGCTGCGAATCAGCAGGAATTATCATTAGTCACACAATCAAGTGGTTTACTGATGGCTCTAGGCTAGGAAGTACAAAACTAAGAACAGGCCTTGGCGTCTTTGGTCCTGGGGTTAAATATCTGGAGTCTCTGGGGTAGACAACTATAGTCTTGCAGATTCTGCAATGAAGGTGCGGAGGACCTGTGATAAGATGCGATGCAATCGCACGAAGAAGAGCAGCATGCTCGGGAAGCTTGCAGTTACATGTAAAAGACCTACCACTGCTGAATCCCCTCAAGATCCTGGCTCTCCTGAGGGAGATAGGTGGTAGGCCTCGAGAAAGTGATGTAGAAGTGATGTAGATACTTCGTTGTACGTTGTAGGGGCCACAATAGGCCAATAGGCTTAAGTGCACACAGGTAACACCCGTACCCCAATTTAAAAAAAAAATAAAAAAAATAAAAAACCTCTATAAGGCTATATGGCTCGGATCATCCTGTTAGCAATAAGACTCGATCCGCAGGGCAACAAAGTTACAATATAGGTTACAATAAACATGGTCACATAAAACTATCCTCATTTATCAGGACGACCAGGTGCAAGGTGGAAAGATTTGCTCAAGGCGGCTCCACTGAAAATAAAATCAAGTAGCCTATGGCAATCGAGCGTAACATGTGCTTCTGGTGTTACACCATTCAACTGATCAGTATTCACAAGTCGTGTTGACAGATTCGAACAAACGCCAGTCTAATTCGTAGAAGGTCGTCTGGCGCGGGAAACCAGACGTTTTTATGCCTTTATCTGGCCTATCTCATTCTCGGGGTTCTTCAAAGCTTTTAGAAGCTTTCGATTTTCCTTAGTCGTCTCCGAAGATGACCTTGAGATGAAGCTTTACCTGTACATTATTTTTCCGAGTGTATCAAGGTTAGAGGAATTCCCGTCTTGCTTAATTTTCTGTTGTGCCTAGACGTTTACAATCAGTACCTAGGTCTAAATCAGTGGTCCCCAAACTTTTTTCCTCGAGGGCCAGGTACGTACAGGCCCGCGGTGTAAAAAATGAAAATGCATGAAAATTGTCAAGGTAACTTATATTTGAATTTAATGAGAGCCGTGAAACTGTTTAATAGTCGCAGAATTTTTAATTTTTTGTTAGGTAGTCCGAGGGCCACATCAAAAAGAGCCGCGGGCCACAGTTTGGGGATGGCTGGTCTAGGGAAATCATATTATGTATTATAGGCCTAGCTGATCCTCAGAGTTTAGTCAACGGACACTTGTAATGTTTTATTCTCTGAAATACTATATTTCTCTATTACGTTATTAATAAATGCTTGCTTTCGAATGCTGTTGAAATCTCAGTACTCTTCTGTAACCTTTCGACTCAGATTGGGCTGCGTCCTGTTATCAGATTGGTGATAAAACAAAAATCCTCCCCCCTATTGGAAAAATATACAATGACCCTGACTAATGTGGAAATTGTTATAACCTTGTTTAAAAATGATGTGCCTAATTGACATCTTGCCCCCCCCCCCCCTGAGAAATATTGAAATGCTGTTCCTGATCTATGAGGACACACTATACATACAGTATACACAGTTACAGCTGAGTATGCACTGGCGCACTGCTATCGGTGCAATTGAATATATGATTTTTGTGAATGGGTGTTTTGCCGTCAACGCCCGCAATTATTTGGTTATGCAATGAAGCCTGGTCTTTAAACAGTATGTGTCTGGATATGATTGAAAATCAAAATTAATGATATCCATAAATAGTTAGTACCGTAAGTAATGTAAGTAAACGTGTATTGAAACGTGCAACAATTAATAGACAATAATTGTAAGGCCACCTTAGGTAGAATTAAATAGCAATTTCCCCTGGATGCTCTGAACTAAATAAGGGACCGGCATGAATAGTGAGTATGGTAGTAGGATTTCCTCCCCTCCCATGGCGGTAAATTTGATAAAAATATACAAGGGAGCATATTTTAATGCACTATTTCTGGGCCAGTAAAAGTTCCTAAAAATGTAGTGGCACTGTTATCACGCGCCTAAGAAGAGGGGTGGGGGCACGTGCATGCAGGGTAGTATCCATGATTTCGTCGACGATGGGAAACAAGTTGGTGCTTTTGCTATATACTGTATATAGTAAGTATTAACTTCTTTTACATATCATTTCTTAATCTAATGAAACCCAAAATCTTAAGCACACAATGCTGTTTGTATGGCGTGAAACATAGCAAGCCGGTGTAATTGTAATGTAAGCGGCGAGTGCTCTAAATAATACTGTAGGTTGCGTCCAGTGACCAGTGGGAAACACAGAGAATAGGCGGTAGGCATGAGGCAGATGATTGACCTTGAACCGCGAGGAGTAGCTGCTAGAGCAGAGGAAGATGATTCCAAGGTCGGCATGCGGGTCGACACCCACCCGGCGACCGGCAACGAACTCTGCGCGCTGATACATTGTTCCGAAAGAGGCGTAGCCTGCTGGGGGGCCACGTCCTGTTACTACTAGGAGAAGATGAGGTCAGGGGTGGTAGAGCCTGTTGAGTATGTGTGACAGGGACCAGGGGGAGGAATGGGGTACTAGACTAGACGTGCTGCTGAGTCTGGATGACAATCGACACCCACCCGGTAACAGGCAGCGAACTCTGCGCGCTGATACTTAGTTCAGACGGAGGCGTAGCCTGCTGGGGGCCACGTCCTGTTACTACTAGGAGAAGTTGAGTTCAGGGGTGGTAGAGCTGTTGAGTATGTGTGACAGGGACCAGGGGGAGGAATGGGGTACTAGATTAGACGTGCTGCTGAGTCTGGATGACAATCGACACCCACCCGGTGACAGGCAGCGAACTCTGCGCGCTGATACATAGTTCCGAAAGAGGCGTAGCCTGCTGGGGGGCCACGTCCTGTTACTACTAGTAGAAGATGAGTTCAGGGGTGGTAGAGCTGTTGAGTATGTGTGACAGGGACCAGGGGGAGGAATGGGGTACTAGACTAGACGTGCTGCTGAGTCTGGATGACAATCGACACCCACCCGGTGACAGGCAGCGAACTCTGCGCGCTGATACATAGTTCAGACGGAGGCGTAGCCTGCTGGGGGCCACGTCCTGTTACTACTAGTAGAAGATGAGTTCAGGGGTGGTAGAGCTGTTGAGTGCGGTTGACAATCGACACCCACCCGGCGACAGGCAACGAATTCTGCGCGCTGGCGCATTGTTCCGACCAGGGACGGATCCCCAAGCAAGGGGAGAGGAAATTTAATTTTTTGATTTAGAGCGATGAATAAATAGTATAGCTTTGCTCCAAGATAGGCTCAGACTTCTGTGGCAAAGGACTTGTCAGATTATAGATGTGTAGCAAGGGTGACACCAGGATTTCAACAGGGGGGGGGGGGCAGGACTCACTCCTGCCGCAGGAGGTAGGTCCCCACCCCCTTAAAAAGTCATTTCGTAAAAGCATGACTATAGCTTAGCATGTAATAGTAGAAAAGTATCAAGCACTGGGGGGGGGGGGGGTGGCAATGATAATCTAAGGGGGGCAGTGGCCCCCTGCCCCTCCCTGACGTCGCCCTTGATGTTTAGTGCCACACAGCCAATAAAGGTTACGGTACCCATCGGCATACCCTGTGAAAACGCAGGGCTTCCTGTTGGAATCTCTTACTGGAAGCAACTCGTCAAAGTCAACAATCTAAACATTGAGCAGCCTGCTACTGCTGAGTTCGGTGACCTGAAAGACCGTGTACATGATGGAGACAGCCAAAAGACTGTGTGCAAACAGTTGCTAGTCTGGTTGAGGCTGAGGGGCGGTGGTTGAGTATGGTGACGCCGGTCTATAGTGAAGCAGAAACAGGACAGGTTAGGGTTCGACACAGCCTACTAAGCTATAAGGAAAGGTGTAACTAGAGCTAAGGACACATTGTGAAACCCCAGGTCACAAAATAGGCGAACTGTAGTACAATAAGCAATGGCTTCATTATGGGACTACCAGAAAAACAAAACAACTAAATATGAAAGAATGGAGGTATCCTGGATACGGGTCTGGCAGGCATGACATGATATGAAGCAACATAATGGAGAGAGATGGTCATTGGGCACAGTCGTGAGAAAATTTGACCACATCTACGAGCGCTCGGAGAGGCAGAATAGAGTGCGATTACCCGGTGTGGCCTTGGTAATTTCGGCAATGGGTTTGTCCTTGAACTGCCGGGCGGGCGGGCGCTTCCTCCGACAAACAAGTCAACCGCCGGCTTTGACCAGTCGTTGCCCTTCGGCCTACGTGCGCAGTGGAGCATGCTGTTGTATCGACATTCAAAACGATTGGGAATTGTTGAGTGCCCATGACGTGTGTTAAGGGGGATTTCTTGGGGAGATCGTGTCCCATATTCCAAAGTCCGAATGGATGTACAGAACCCGAGTTGCCGCTGATGGTAAAGAAATGGAGACTAACATACTTGGGCTATATTTTGAGGAACGTGAAATATCGCCGTCTGCGTGTTATAATCTAAGGGAGGATAAAAGGACTGGGGGGGGGGGGGGGGAGGGCTCCCGGCTGAAGAAGAACCTCCTGGTTGAAAAACCTGCGGCATTGGATTTGCAAGAGCCTTGACTTCCCTTTTCAGATCAGCGGACGCCAAAGTTAGTCAATCAATCAATTCGTGCATTTCTCCCACAATATGCAATATTACAGTTGGAGGTTAAGCCGAAACACAATTAATACAAATACAAAGAGAAGGAATGAGCAATACACCCTATATACCACTACAGAGCTAAGGCGCGGTTTCCACCGACCTCTAAGTGCAAAATACACATACTGTGACGTGGTAGCAGACATTCAAGACTTAGGCGGGGTTTCCGACGACCTCTCATTGCAGAATGCACATGACATTGACGGAAATTTGAATTTTTCTTTTTATAGAAATCTATTCAAATGTTTGTACTTAACATATCCCATGACGCCATTTTTTAATTTTAGTTTGTTTGTTTGTGATTTTACTCTATGATCATTGATCAATTTTAACTATGGCATAGAGTAAAACAAAAATTTCCGTCAATGTCATTTGCATTCTTCACCTTTATTAATGATATCTGCTACCACGTCACCGTATGTGAATTTTGAACTTAGAGGTCGGTGGAAACCGCGCCTAAGGGTACTATACATTTTTGCTTTCCAATTTATACGTAGTAGGGCCTGTAAGGAAAGCTTTGTGATGGTCGAAATTTTCGATTCCGAGATTTCAACGGATTTACACATTTTGAGGTCCCAGGAACCCAAAAAAATGGTTTTTACGAATTGTCTGACTGTCGCTCTGTCTGTCTGTATGTCTGTCTGTCTGTTCATGAAATGAAATTTTGCATGTATGTTCACAAAAATCATACCTCGGGATCATTTTTTTTATTTTGGGCTAACTCAAATTGGGGGGGTTTGATTCTCAAAAAACTCCAAAAAACGTTTAAGAAAATTATTTTTCAAAAACGGCTCCAATGATTTCTTTTAAATTCACAAATATTGTAGTCGTTATTAATGTTAACAAAATGCGGGGGGTCGCTTTCCCCTTGTTAGTTTGCTTCTGGGAGTAAAAAAATAAAAATTACTCCATTTTCATGAAGAATGACTAAAAAATTATTTTTCTGTGGAACCTTTCCACCGATAATTTCTACCTTCAGATATGTTTTAGGTGTTCAATAGAGTAACAAAACCGGACAGCTTTCATTCCCAAAAAAATATTTGGTTCTGTGCAAAAAATTATTTTTTGAAGAAATTATGTAAAATTCACGCTCCAATACATTACGTGCCATATGTCATTGTTACTACTGTTACAATGCATTGGACTGTTCGTTCCAGAATATGCAATTGAGGGATATGAAATTTAACCATAGGGAAATTATTTACTATGAAATTTCACATTATGTCTATCTACTAATTTATTAATTGGAAAGCATGTTCGAGTAAACTAGGACCGGTTCTTTTAATGGTATTTTCTTAGTCCAAATTGCCATGATGATCGCCAATAAAGAAGATGAAGGGGTAGGAGGGGGATAACGTTCAGCGGTTCAGCAGTCGGTAGAAAATTGGACAATTGCCTGGTAGGTCGAGGCTGGAAACTCAAAAGAAAGGGGGAAATTTTCCCCAAATCGGCATTCATTGGTAGAGGGGAAGGAGGCTGCTGCGCTGGGCACGTTGTTACAAGACTCCTCCCCCAATAGAGCAACGTTGAAGAGGCTCCCCAACCGTCAATAATATGGGCTTTTTGGGGATGTATCTAGTAGGAAAAGGGCAGGGATTCTCGGATCTAGGGGCCCATGGTTAGATCTGTCATAAGAAAAAGGAATATTGACTTTTTAACAGATTGTAGCCTATGGACGTGGATGTTATTATTTTTAAGGATCAACAGAGCAAGCTTTAAATGAATCTCAGCCTGAGGGTGGGTTTGAACCATTTTCACACCCATACTGCGAAGATAGTAAGCTAAGATACTTAGCTTATGGACATGCGCGTCCAATGAAACAGGATGATGATGTGAGTCTGTGTAGCATGAATTAGCGCGCCAATGACCCCCGATGACCAGGTGCGGCCTTGCGCCAGGCCATTCTCCCCGATCCACGACAACAACAGACTATTTTTTACTGGCTCGCCAATCCATACTACGTGGAGCGAGGAAAATTGGCCGAGAAGACATTTTGCCGATGCCGAAGCGGTGGTTATTGGGGCCAAAGATTATAGTCGTTTTTGATATAGAAGGTAAAAGATTCAGTCGGTAGTGTATTTCTACTCAATTTGGGGGGGGGGGGGGTCTTCGGGCACGGTGTACTTGTCTTGATTCTTAATTGATATTCCAAGGTACCTTTGAGCATTGATGCCCATTAGTATTGACTTATTGTTGGGGTTAAAAATATAAACAAAACAATTTTGAATAGCTCTTTCCATAGTAAAATTATCTTGTTTAAGCGGGTATGGTTGGACATGGACACAGTCCCAGGCCACGGTGTGGGCCCATAGGACAGTGGACCTCCTGATTATAGTGGATTCGGAACCACTTGGGAAACACAGTTTAGTCACACGATTAGTTCGGAGGTGACCAGGACAAGTCCTACCATGTTTCCCTATCGGCACTGTGCACACGACCAAGTTATCTGCATCTTTGAACCTGCTCTGGTCCGCTGGATTCAACTTGGTAAGGCGGCCGGCTACTGTTTAAGCGGGTATTCCACCGGTCAATTTTCCCATCAAATGTGATTAAAAAGAGTCTGCTACCATATTACAACTTAATTTATAATAGATAAGTTTAGTATCTACATAATAGTCTCCTTCAATTAAGTTATAATATGGTAGCAGACTCTTTTTAATCACATTTGATGGGAAAATTGATCAGTGGAACCTGCCTTACCTTTTACATTATTAATCCCAAGTCCCAACCCAAGGCCGGTTAAGAATAAAAATAATCGCCACCCGATGTTGAATGGAACTTCCCACTTGTTAAATTCATTTGGTGTTGATTAACTGTATAGATAATATTAGGGCTCTATATTAGACAGGTATTGTCATCCGCCATTTTTTATCCATTACAAGTCTGGTGTATAAACCAAGCATTGAGAGTTTACCCATATTGTTATTATAATTTATCGTTGTTTATTTATTTTTATTTAAAAATAACGTCCTACCAATTAGGGAAGTGTTTAATAAAAAAAATAATAAAAGTGTTTTTTTTCAATCTTTTGCATTTCTTAAAAATAATTACAATACTTACCATATAGGAAATGTAGGATAAAAAATGGCGGATGACAATACCCGGGTATATAGTGCCTTAGATAATATGAGTGGTTCCATGGTAAACAATCGTCTTAAATGGGTTAATTTTAAGAGTGGTCCGAATGGCCCAAAATTCGCCCATTTGGAAAATAAGGACAATTTTCTTTCTTCTTTCTTTCTTTCTTTCTTTAAATCGTTAAGAGTGTACAGCCCGTAGGAAATTGGTAGCCCGAAGCCCCGAAATTTAATATATATCTATTTTTTTAATTTAATTAACTAAGCAAGTTTTTAAATATTTGGCTCATTTAAGTTGTAGAAGGAAGACTACTTCATGCATCATATAATAAGAAATTTTTAATTTTCGAAATTGTAGTTTTTTCATAAACATGTTAATATTTTATAAACAATAACTTTTCTCTTATAATCGATTGTATAAAAAAAACTACAATTTCGAAAACTAAAAATACCTTCCATGCATGCATGAAGTAGTCTTCTACAATTTTAATGAGCCAAATCTTTAATGACATGCTTAGTTAATTAAATAAAAAATAAAAAGTATTAAATTTCGGGCTGCCAATTTCCTACGGACTCTTAAATTAAATCGGTTACATTTCAGTTGCCTCGATTTACCTTATCCCAAAGCATTTTTTTAAACATTGGCATTGTTAGAGGCGTCAGCTTGACTTAACCAAGTATTGGAACGAGTCATTTTTTGACTAAATTAATTATTGTACTTCTTCATACCACAGCCGTAAGCACAATATGGTGAAGCAGCAAGCTATTTCATTGTCGCTCTGAGCGCTGTATATAAAATTAATGGGCACTAATACAGGTGCTCCCAAGCAGAGTTTATTGACATATAGGGCGAAACAAGGCAGAAGAATGTTCTTCTCATGGAAAATGCGCGGGAAACGTCGCCTGAAGAGGCGGATGACCGCGCGGCCTTCGCCAGAGCATCTTCCAGGCGGGCTGCACGTGGCAACGACCCCGCCGCGTTCAATGCCAAGGTTACACTGCGGCCAGCCTATTGTACCTGTTTCCGGGCCTGACGGCAGGTGAAAACCAGGGGCGGACGCGGGGCTCCAATTAGAGGGGCGTGTTGGGGCATAAGATTCTTTGCATTGTAGCACTTTGGTTACTAGTTTTTTTTTTGCCCGGTGTGAGATCACATGGTTATCCTATATGAACGCCAGTGACTTAGTTCGGGGAGGACTCGTTGCTATTCTTGTTTAAGTCGGGCTAAAACCAGTTACGATGGCAATGATAAGCAGTTCTGAGCAGAGCATATTTTAAGGAATTTTGAATTTGTTTATTATATTTATATAATAGTGCATAAAATATTATTCCTAAGGGAACGCATGGCCTCGTTGCTCGTAAATTCCAACTGCACTAAGAGATCGAGTGACGATACTGTTTTAGTTTTACAAAAATTATTTGTTTTAGAATACTTGTATTGTGTAATTTTTTGGTATTGAACAAATTTGGATTTGGGCTTTTCTGTAAGTCTTTTTACCGCCGGCACTGACATGTGCCACTATGCGGCACAAAACTCAACTAGGCGGCACTGGTCAAGGCCAGATTTTGCCTTCAATTTAGGGGGGGGGGGGGCAGCGGGCAGGTTCAGCGGATTATAACATTTAAAAACATTATTATTTTTCATTTCCACTGTAAACCCATTGTTATCTAGTGTAAGTTCATTTTTTTTTGGGGGGGGGTCCGGACCCTCTAACCCTCCCCTAAAATCCGCCCTTGGCAATGGTGCTCTGTGACTGAGCACTTGTAGGTCGGGGGTAAAAAGTCCTTATTTATTTATTTATTTATTAGACGCATTGCTAGCGCGCTCTAACAGCTCAATACAATCGAAGATGAACATTGTGGATTTGAGGGATCAATGCGCTCAGTGTACGTTTAAACATGGAGGAGCATCGGCCTCTCAGCCCAGTCCAGATGGTTCATGTCTTGCGAACGGGCATTGCTCCTGACATGCCACGGAGACCCCAAGCCCGGGAATAACTCAGATAGGCCAATCACCTTTTGCGAAATCGCGAAAAAATATGAAGCGATCGTGTATGAAACTGGAAAATCCGGGCTACTGGGCCGTAAAAACGTGCTTTTCAACGTTTTGTCAGCAGTTGCGGTCGACATTTTCAGTGTCCCTGAGTTCGACGCTGCTGAAGGTTAAGAAACGGAAGCTAACATACTTCGGCCATGTGATGAGGAACAGAATTAAGTATCGTCTTCTGTATTTAAATATCCAAGGGAAGATAGAAAGCTCCCTGCAGAAGAAGAACATCCTGGTTGAGAAACTTGAGGCAGTGGTTTGGCAAGAGCACGACTTCCCTTTTCTGAGCACAGTCAACAAGGTCCTGATTACCATGATGATCGCCAATCTTCGATAGAAGAGGCATTAAGAGAAGAAGTTCTATTTCGGAGGCTCAGTAACAATCGCCTTTTGTTAAATTGCGAAAAATAATGTGCGATTAAATATATTATATAAAAATAGACATGGTCAGATATGCGGACGATATTCCTTTGCTGGCGGAAAGTGAGGAAGAGCTTAGAGAGGCTCTAAACGCCATGGAGAACGTTCTTCTAACATACAACATGAAGATAAATAAATCCAAAACCAAAGTGATGGTAGTAAGCACTGACGAGACAAAGAGCACAAACATACAACTGAATGGCACTCCACTCAGCAATATTAAAGCTTTCACATACCTAGGTAGCAAAATTACCTCTTACGGCAGGTCAATCCAAGAGATTGAGTATAGATTGCACCAGGCAAGAGTCGCTTTCAATAAAAAGTCGAAATTTTTCAGTCTAACAATATACTCGTAAATATCAGACTCAGGACAAGAGCATTCTACTATACGGATGTGAAACATGGTGCATAAGCGAAAAATATGTCAAGAAAATAGAAGCATTCGAAATGTGGTGCTATCACCGCAATTTGAAAATACCTTGGCAAGACCATGTATCTAATGAGGAAGTCCTAACCCAAATAAATGAAAAAAGGACCCTTATTGCATCCATATCCACTAGGAGGGCACGCTGGATCGGACACCTGCTTCTGCATGATAACATAGTCTGCTGCGTCATTGAGGGGACCATGGAAGGCGTAAATCGACGGGGACGGCCACGAGACGAATATCTCCAACAAGTTAAACATGATATCGGGATTAACGTCCTATGTGGAGCTGAGGAGGGCATGTCAAAATCGTGGAGATTGGAGACATCGCTGCAATATGTTGCTGCCAACCAGCCATCATCCGGCTGTAACTTGAAGAGAGATAAAACAGGAGAATTCGGGCTCAACGCTTCTTTCACTTTCAGTGTCACTACATTCGATGATTTTATCTCGGAGGCTCAGAAGAAATTACCTTTGTCAGCAAAATTGTAAAAGCTGATCGATGAAGGGTTGATTATGTAAACGTGGCTGCAAGAGCTTTGGGGCTACCTGATACTTCATTCAAGTTTTCTTATGTAGAAACGCAAAAATGGCAAAAATAAAATATTTCACAGTTAGGGCTTAGGAGTTACCAGACCCGTACCTAGGTCTAAGGTTTTTTCCCCCCTAAATAAGTTTTTTTGACCTGTTTTATTAGTATTCGTATTTGTACTTCGCTGCCTTTGTTTAATTCAGACGTTAATTCGAGAAAAAAAAATTGTTAATCTTTATTGTATTGCAGTATATCCACTGCACACAGATCCCATTACCCAGATTTTAACGAAATGAAAACGTAAAATGGAAACAGAACGTAATGACATAAAAATTCAAGTTTTGAGGCGTTACTTGCTTCATGGAATATCTTCACGAACCGGCCACCTTCAGGTGCTGTTGTTATGCTGTCTTCATTGTTAGGCCTATTGGTTTTTCTCGAATTACACATTTCTGTAATTTCATCAGACCCATCATAACAATCCACCTCACCATCGCACTGAAAAAGACCCATGAGGCACCCGCCGTTTTTGCATGTAAAGTGTTCATCAGGTATACAATTCTTAACTCCATCTCGTCTGTTAATTCGAAACAAAGGAACAAAGGAAATTATGTGAGTAATTATTATTTTACTGTAGTATACTGGGCACAGATCCCATTACCAAGATTTCAACGAAATGAAAGCATGACATGAATACAGAACGCAATGACATAAAACAGTGACGAAAATACAGGTTTTGAGGCGTTACTTGCTTCATGGAATATCTTCACGAACCGGCCACCTTCAGGTGCTGTTGTTACACTGTCTTCATTGTTAGGCCTATTGGTGTTTCTCGAATTACACATTTCTGTATCTTCATCAGACCCATCATAACAATCCACCTCACCATCGCACTGAAAAAGACACATGAGGCACCCGCCGTTTTTGCATGTAAAGTGTTCATCAGGTATACAATTCTTAACTCCATCTCGACTGTTAATTCGAAACAAAGGAAATTATGTGAGTAATTATTATTTTACTGTAGTATACTGGACACAGATACCATTACCAAGATTTCAACGAAATGAAAACATAACATGGAAACAGAACGCAATGACATAAAACGGTGACGAAAATTCAAGTTTTGCGGCGTTACTTGCTTCATGGAATATCTTCACGAACCGGCCACCTTCAGGTGCTGTTGTTACACTGTCTTCATTGTTAGGCCTATTGGTGTTTCTCGAATTACACATTTCTGTGTCTTCATCAGACCCATCATAACAATCCACCTCACCATCGCACTGAAAAAGACACATGAGGCACCCGCCGTTTTTGCATGTAAAGTGTTCATCAGGTATACAATTCTTAACTCCATCTCGACTGTTAATTCGAAACAAAGGAAATTATGTGAGTAATTATTATTTTACTGTAGTATACTGGACACAGATACCATTACCAAGATTTCAACGAAATGAAAACATAACATGGAAACAGAACGCAATGACATAAAACGGTGACGAAAATTCAAGTTTTGCGGCGTTACTTGCTTCATGGAATATCTTCACGAATCGGCCACTTTCTGGTGTTGCTGTTGCACTGTCTTCATTGTTAGGCCTATTGGTGTTTCTCGAATTACACATTTCATTATCTTCATCAGACCCATCATAACAATCCACCTCACCATCGCACTTAAAAAGACCCGTAAGGCACCCGCCGTTTTTGCATGTAAAGTGTTCATCAGGAATGCAATGCTTAACACCATCCACACAGTATGGGGGGAGTTCATCTTGTCCGCCTGGACAATCCCCGTCACCATCACAAATCCAGTCAAGAATATAACTTAAGTGAATACAATTCGAAACAACACCCGCTCCGAGTTTTATACAGCACAGTATGCACAATACACTTAAGATTGACAATTTAAATTGAGGCATAACGAATGATTGACCGCACAGTGGTGATGCATTCAAGAACTGACTCACCATGGAATTGTTATCTATGGAGAAGGCGGTGAGGGTAGGCTTTGCTATTTCAGTGGCGTATATACCGGGAAAATGGATGACGAAACTAAGTAAAATGGTGTAACTGCAAAGGCTTTCACGGCCGGAGTCGAATGGAGAACCAGTAGAATCAGGATGATGGGTCGTGGTCGATATGAAAGTGAACTTCCAAACGTTTCGTCAACATCTGCGGTCGAAATCTTCAGTGGCGCTGCGTAGACGTCGAAAACTGGTTCTCCATAACTAAAGTGAGTTCTTGTATAATGTATAATTTGCCAGATCTAATTGATCTTCGGGTCCGTAGAAATGACGAGATCTACGCGATATACCGAGAACCTGCGATAGTAGCCGAAATTAAGAGAGCCCGCATCAGGTGGCTAGGGCACGTGGAAATAATGCCAGAAAATAGGTCTACAAGAGCAGCCTTACACAAGGTGCCCCAAGGGGGAAGACGAGTGGGACGCCACGGATGTGATGGCTGGACGACGTCGAGGTGGATCTGGCGACCCTTGGCGTCGATGACTGGCGAAGGAGAGCGCAGGAGGCAGGACCGCGCAGGCTGGCGTGATGTGATAGAGGCCAAGGCCCTTCATGGGTCCTAGCGCCAAGGAGTAAGTAGTAAGTAAAATGGATCGTTGGGTCAAGTGAGTGGTAAACAGTTTGGTTGGTAGAATTCAACGTCGTATAGGGCCTCTGCTGTTGACATTAATATGTACGCCACTGCCATTTTCCGTTCCGTTGCATTATAGTGAAGGCTCAGTAATAAACCAAACCCATCGATCTATCTATCGAAGTAACTCTGAGGCACATTCTTTGGGTCAACCTAAATAAACCATATTATACAATAGATACGCAATTTTTTTGCTTTCCAATTTATACGTAGTATAAGAAAAGCTTTGTGATGTTCGAAATTTTCGATTCCGAGATTTCAACGGATTTACACGTTTTCAGGTCCCAGGAGCCCAAAAAACTGGTTTTTACGAAATGTCTGTTTGTCGCTCTGTCTGTCTGTATGTCTGTCTGTTCATCGATTTCCGGGCAAACTACTCAGCCGATTTTAATGAAATTTTGCATGTAGGTTCACAAAAATCATACTTCGGGACTATTTTTTGCTTTCCAATTTATACGTAGTATAAGGATAGCTTTGTGATGGTCGAAATTTTCTATTCCGAGATTTCAACGGATTGACACGTTTTGAGGTCCCAGGAACCCAAAAAAGTGGTTTTTACGAAATGTCTGTCTGTCGCTGTGTCGCTGTCTGTCTGTCTGTCTGTCTGTTCGTCAATTTCCGGGCAAACTACTCGGTCGATTTTGATGAAATTCGGCATGCAGGTTCACAAAAATCATACCTCGGGACCATTTTTTTATTTTGGGCTAACTCAATTTGGGGGGGTTTTATTTTCAAAAAACTCATAAAAAACGTAAAAAAAAATATTTCTCCAAAATGGCTCCAACGATTTCTTTAAAGTTCACATATATTGTAGTCGTTATTAATTTTGACAAAATGCGGGGGGACGCTTGCCCCTTGATAGTTTGCTTCTGGGGGTGAAAAAATAAAAATAACTAAATTTTAATGAAAAATGACTAAAAAATAATTTTTCTGTGAAACCTTTCACTCGATGATTTCTACCTTCAGGCATGCTTTAGGTGTTAAATTGAGTAACGAAATCGGACAGGTTGCTTTCCCAAAAAAATATTTGGTTCTGTGCAAAAAATTATTTTTTGAATTATAGAAAATTGTCGCTCCAATACTTTACGTGCCATGTGTCATTGTTACTACTGTTACAATATGCAATTGAGTTTTAAGGGGCTTTTAATATATTGAGGTGGACCCCCCCCCCTCGAGGGATTTTAAATTTAACTAGGCCTATAGGGAAATTATTTGTATGAAATTTCACATTGCGTCTATCTACTAATCTATAAATTGGAAAGCATGTTCGAGTAAACTCGGACCGGTTCTTTTTTTGGTTTTAGTGGATGTTCAGCCAACAGGCAATGTCAGACTATTTACCCTGTCGTAAATATTTGTTTTTCAACGGCTACAGTATCAGGCATCAGCAGGCAGCACACATTTATTACGTTGACCTTAACTTGACTCATTACAGGGGCCATTCTGTAGCAAATTGCACCTCATTCCCAATTCGACATAAAAAGCTCTGCGGCCCTGACATACTCCTGTTGGCCCAATGGCAACATGGCATTGACAAGCCATTATCTTGTAGCCAAATCATTTTGCTGTGCTTTATAAGTTCTGAAAATTAACATATTGATTTAGGTGACACATGTATGCAGACGATATATTGCAGTATTATATGGTATATACCATTGCAATATTGAATAAATCATTGCCTTTTTGTAATAAAGTAAGCCCCTGCTGGGTTAGATAGTTGCGTAGCTGTGCTAACCAATCTAGCAATGGGGTTCATTTGTGGCGTCATTTTGTAGATGGCAGCACCAGTTGCAATGATATCAATGCGTTGATTTTTCCATGAGCCTCAATACTATTTTAAAATGATTTTTAATTACGTATTATTTTAAAGTGATATTTTTCTATAAATCATGGAGAATATATATATAAAATTATATACAGCGAAATAAGGTCCAGGCATAGTAAAAATATTATAAATTTTTTTAAAAGAATTAATTAGATGCTAAGAGCTTAGTTTTTGCATGCAAATGGCGGCCATTTTGAATAATATGGATATCGGTTTGTCGTCAGCGAACCTAGTGACCAAAACTGTCCCTACAGAACCTCATTCGAATCATGGCAATAAGAGCATAGACAGTAAGTTAGGTGTAAGAGAGTGCCGTAATCTCGCTGTATCTAACTTTCTTTTCAATAATAACTTTATTATTATTATTATAAGTATAAACAGACTATTAACATTAAAATATCAAGTAAAAATAAAAGTAAAATAAAAATCAAATCAAATAAACATTATAAATAAATAACAAAAATAAATGATTAAGCCTTGTTTAGGCGGGTATTCCACATACGTCAATCGTCAATGAGAAATTGAAAAATGACGTAACAATGACGTAAATTGACGTGTTAGCAGAATTTTTAGTATGTCTTTAATGTCTGCTAAAACGTCATTTTTCAATTTTTCATTGACGATTGACGTATGTGGAATTCCCGCCTAAGCAGCACTGTATGAGCCTTTTGTCCCAAATAAGCGCTCCAGGGAATACTGGACAAGGAAAACAAACAAAAAAATTATTATAAATAAGAAAGGGTTCAAAAAAAAAAAATGCTCCTTGTCCAGGGAATACTGGGCAAGGAAAAGAAAGAAAGAAAGAAGAAGAGGATTTAGAGGGCACTGTACTCGTCGGGCTTGTGGTCTAGTGGGTAAGACGATATCCCGGATAGGCGTAGATCGTGGGTTCGAATCCCGCCAAATCAAGATTTTTTTAAATCTCTAATTTCGACATATAGGTTGGTTGTATTATGTTATCCTATAGACCACTACAAAACACTTAGTAGGCCTACCAATTCCTTTTTACGTATTTGTCAACTCGTTTGCGTGCTTAACTGCTTAACTACGCACATCAAAAGGGACCAGAAATAGCTATATGCCTATCGTTTCATTGGCTAGTCTTATAAGCTAGTAGTAGTAGTAGTGTTCGTCGGGTTAATAACGACTTAGGCCTCATTTTGGGCCCATAGAGCGACCCCGACTTGACTGTCCTACGCCAGCCCATAGGTCAGTGGACCTCCTGATTATAGTGGATTCCGAACCACTTGGGAAACACAGTGAAGTCACACGATTAGTGCGGAGGTGACCAGGACAAGTCCTACCATGTTTCCCTACCGGCACTGTGCACACGATCAAGTTATCTGCAGCTTTGAACCTGCTCTGGTTCGCTGGATTCAACTTGGTATGGCGGCCGGCTTCTTATAAGCTAAATAATACCAATCTATTCTAATTAACGTAGCCATAGTTTCGTTGCATCAAATACTATGAATACAATATTGCGGGTACCTGCTTAAATACTCACTTACCTGCTGGCTATGGTAAAGAGACAACAATTAGAAATTAACAAAAAAAAATAGAAATTAATAAAACTTCCATTATATTTCATTTAGAAATTAAAATCCGTACAGGGTCTTTAAGACCAACCGGACACCCCTTCAGTTAATGCTGGACAAATTCATCTTATCTGGATTCTTCTGGAAATTTGTGGAGGTCGCTGAGTCTGTGTAGATTACTAGGCTAAGCTCTTTGTTAGTGATAACACATTCTCAAGGTCACCATTCTTGATAAAGTCATTCAATTGAAGGTCAATCGGAATATTCAACCGAGACTACTTCATTCGTTCTTAAATAATAAATAATAAATATTGACTTTTTGTTCTTTTACTAAGCCAACCTAGCGGAGTTAGGGCAATAAAGCCCTCTCTTACACTCAACTAAGAAAGCTCGGAACCACCTGCTTTATATGCCCTGCGAAGCATGGCCAGAAAATGTAGCAAGTGTGGGACTCGAATCAACAACCTTTCGGGTGAAAGTCGGAGTCTGTACCACTAACCTACATGTCTTAAAGAACATTGCTGAAAAGAATGAAAAGGGTAAATTTCCATAATACTTAATTGGTGAATTTTGAATTCATGGCCCTCGCCTTACCCTTTTGAGATCCTTTAAGTCTTAGTAAAGAAAAAAAGGAAAAAAATGCCTTGCTGACTACAATAATAGATTCCCTGACATTCTTCCCCCATCTTATCGCAGTGTTTGACTGCTATCATCACACAAAAACATGGCAGATTTTTGTATTGAATTTAGGATTAAATTATAAGATTAGTATTTTTAATGATAATTTTTAAATATTTTATAACGGGGTGGATGAAGGGGGCTAAGCCAGGGTTAATCCTTTTTTCGAAAGTGTCCTCCAGTCTTCCAAAGCCAAAAAAATATTCTCCTTTTGCGCCGTGAGTACTACTGAAAATATATTTTTCTTTTGGTCTTTAATTTAGAATGTATTCTCTTATTTGCCCAATGTACGGATTAAAGGAATAAACTCCTGATTGAGAAGTGAAGTACAAATTTATGAATTTAAATTGTACTTATTTTTATAAATATATATTTAAAAAACCGCTGTTGCTCAAAGAAATCGCTTCTAAAGATAAATATCGTACGAGTAATAATTCAGTCAGTTCTTTCAGTATTCAATGAACAGACAATTTTTTGTCCTTTATGTCCTCCTTTTCATTGATATCTCCTCCTTTTTCAATCGAAATGTCCTCTAATCCGAAGAACTGGTAACCCTGGGCTAAACCGCACACATTTTGATCATGCTGAAGAGCATTCTGAATTGATTTCAGGATTTCTTTATTGAGTGTAGAAGGTGTTGATTTCCGTTAAGATTTTTTTAGAAAATGTAGCAAGTGTGACTGTCTGATCCAACTGTAGGATCTGAGTAGGAGTTACGAATCAGTGACACGTTCACGACTTCTTGACGGGCATTGTCCAAATTTCGGGGGATGTAGTTTTGTCGCTTTGGAATGTAGTTTTGTCGCTTTGGGATGTAGTTTTGTCGCTTTGGGATGTAGTTTTGTCGCTTTGGGATGTAGTTTTGTCGCTTTGGGATGTAGTTTTGTCGCTTTGGGATGTAGTTTTGTCGCTTTGGAATGTAGTTTTGTCGCTTTGGGATGTAGTTTTGTCGCTTTGGGATGTAGTTTTGTCGCTTTGGGATGTAGTTTTGTCGCTTTGGGATGTAGTTTTGTCGCTTTGGGATGTAGTTTTGTCGCTTTGGGATGTAGTTTTGTCGCTTTGGGATGTAGTTTTGTCGCTTTGGGATGTAGTTTTGTCGCTTTGGAATGTAGTTTTGTCGCTTTGGGATGTAGTTTTGTCGCTTTGGGATGCATCATATTATTATGTTTATTGTACGATAGTAGTCCAGTACGGTAGTTAGTGCCGTGGAAGTCGTGTCTCATGTCACTGTATATTTTTGAAGTCTTTACCACTACTCTAACAAGTCCTGACGTACTTATTGTAGTTATCTCCCTTGAACGACCTCGGCCGTTTCCAAGAATTAATTTTCAATGTTTGCTTAAAGTGACCCTGTTTAACGATTACGTGCAGCGCTATTACACTGATAATGAAACTTTTTATTAAAAATGTCAGGGTTGAGATAAACCCGTGCCCGAGGGAAGGGGCTTTTATATTCCTTACTTTAGCGATAAAGTTCCCCGTAACCGTACTCTCTTCCCATGTGATGGAGGCTCGATTTGATAGTTCTAATTATTGGACACTTTGCTATCTTTATTTCGGCACAAAATCAAATTCATCAGGAAATATTGATTTTAGAGCCATCAGCTTCATAAATTACAATAGTACACAAAGATTCCTCGTTATTTTTTTATTCTTTTTGTTAGTGTAATTTTATAGTTGATGGAACATACAATCAGTACAGGACCAAGATTTTGATGTCACTAGCCCCCGGTAGAACATTTCTATTATTCCACTTCGACTCTTGGGGGGTAATCGAACAGTTGGTAATGCCTTGGGCCGGGTAAATCATGACGGCAGATAATAAATATTTATCATTCGACAAAATATATTTACCCAAAATGTTCGTTGGTAACCTTACTTATTTTACTGAAACAGAAGATAAGTAATGACCTTGTCTTTATACTAAACCGGATACTGATGAGAAATATGGCGCATGCTGTATCTACTGCACATGCAGTTTCTACATCTGATTGTGTAATAAAAGACCTTGGGAAGGAAAAAACTAAAATTACAGCTTTTATACACGCACATTGTGATTGCGATTGCCTCAGCTTAGGCTCGTAACCAGGATTTTTTGTTTGTGGGGGGGGGGCTGCAAACCTGTAATAATAATAATAATGAAGTATTTATCGGGGGGAAAATGTACGAGTAGATACAGCCTAACTGTAGCAACAATAGTTTAATTTAAATATTTGTAAATAATAATAATAATAATAAATTCGTGTATTTCTCAACATTATTGATATAACAACATATATTGTAGGTCCCCTTAACCTAATGGTATGCGGGGTACCACAATAAGCTACATTCATAATCATACCGAATATCAGTCATACCTTACTATACACGATAACAGTCACACTAATTCAAATTCGCTACCATCTACGTTAATTTTCTCACTCATTCACACGCAGCCTTACCTTGATCAACCGGTAACAGTGGTTTGCTGACCAAGAAAAAACTTGCAATATTTTGTTTTTTAATACGTCGAGAGAAGGAGAGGCACGAATTTCTATGATGGGTATCGAGTTCCATGGCGTAGATGAAGAGATGAGAAATGAAGAGTGGAAGATTCGGGAATGAGAGAAATGGGTTAGAAGGAGGTCGTCCCCATGAGTCTCATAAGCTCGCGAGGAAAGTGGTGTAAGGGACGAGAAGAGGTAAGGTTGATGGGGATTGGGTACAGAGCACCTTGAAGACCAGTCATGCCCGGTGGAGCTAACGCCGACTTTGGAAATTCAGCCAAGCCAGAGAGTTCAGGAGTGGAGATATTTGGTTAGCATAGCATACATGCTATTTTTCCGAGCATGTTTGTATGTTTATAAATTACACTGACATATCAACCGCAAATCAATGGTTAATTATAAATAACTTTTTTTTTAATTATTATCTTAATTGGTCTATTCCATTAATGGAATCAAGGAGCTCTAGAGTGATTTAATTAGTTAGTTAAAGCCAAAAAAAGAAGCGCTTCCCTGTTTCTAGTTATATGGATTTCCGCTTTTCACTTCAGATCTTGCAAACTTCGGGGCAGCCCTTGCTAAAGGGAAAGTGTCCCTTTATATTAATTTTTTACTCTTTTCGGTTTCAATTATATAAGTTATTAAATTAGTATGTGATGTAGGCCTAACTAAGTTCTGAAGGATCTTTGTTCATCCTTCAAAAAAAAATTCCTGCCAACGGTCTTGCGTGTCAATAGCTTTTGTAATTGTAATGCCCGTATGTAAGTAAGGCGCCCATTCCACCGACCGGCTAGGGCTATTTACAAAAACGGTGACATTGACGGAAATTAGAATTTTTCTTTTTATAGAAATCGATTAAAATCTTTGTACTTAACATATCCCATGACGCCATTTTTTAATTTTAGTTTGTTTGTGATTTCACTGTATGATCATTGATCAATTTTAACTATGGCACAGAGGAAAATTAACATTTCCGTCAATTCTGCAATGCGAGGTCGGTGGAAACCCCGCCTAAGTCTTTAATGTCTGCTACCACGTCACCGTTTTTGTAAATAGCCCTAGCCGGTCGGTGGAATGGGCGCCTAAGGGAAGGTTCTGAAGGTTGCTACTAATTATTAATATATTAAAAAAAATTCTACATTAATGTTTCCTGGATACTATAAGTTGCGGCGTCCCTATACAGTAATGATGCATAAGTACTTTGCATTCAAGGACGGATTTTAGGGGCAGTCAGGGGGTCTGGACCCCCCTCCCCCCAAATAAAATGAACTTGCACTAGATAAAAATGGGTTTACAGTGGGAATTAAAAATAATAATGTTTTTTAATGTTATAATACACTGAATCTTCCCGCTGACCCCCCCCCCCTAAATTGGAGGCAAAATCTGCCCTTGTTTGCATTAGTGCATACACCATACACAGATACCTTATCCACATACTCTATGCTTAAAGATAGGCTATCCAGTATAGACTTTAAACTCTGATGACGAGCCAACTTACTTACAGAGAGCTACAATTTGTTAAATAGACATCTGAAGCGGAACGCACGGTATGCAAGATGCAACACAGAAGTGTGTAAATATTTGGTTTCTGGCTGGCTAGGTTTTTAGCTCTGGTCCCCGGGAATCTTTTGACCTATAAACCAGTGATAATGCTGAAACTAGAGAAGAGAGCGATCCTCGCTGCTCATGTACATTAACTTCATTGAGTGGGTCAAAAGTTCAATAGTGCCGGAATGGAAATTTATTCATTTTAGTTTTTACCTGTAAATATTGGAGTCAGTATTGTGCAATAATCTACAGTATAGAGCATATATACTGTTACATAGATTAATAGATTCAGATCATTGGAGTTCTGCTGTACTAATCTGTCTTTTCCCACTTAACCATAGGCATATGCCTCTGACAGGGGCAGATATGCATATTAAAAAAAAAAAAAAAAAAAAAAAAAAAATTGGATGCGGGGTAGATCCCCTCTTGGTATCAACGTCTTACCGTGGCGTGTGCTGAGGCCCGAGACGACGTTGAAGAACAACGTTGTCAGTGTTGACTCAAACACATGGCCGTTCACAGCTATGGGCAGATGGGTCATCTGACCCACCTCGATTGACCCGGAATAAATGGTACTAATTAGGTACCAAACATAATTATTATGATTTTTTTTAAAATAAAAATCAAGAAATTAAAAAAAAATAATAATAATAAGAAATGAACTTTTCTAGACTTTTAAACAAAAAGGCGCGAAAACTACAGCATGACTTTTTAAACTGCCCAATTGGCCACTTATATTAAATATAATAAATAGGAGGATTCATCGTAATTATTGATTTATTTATTTATAATATTACTTTATTCCATATCTGCCCCCCCCCCTCCCTAACAAAAAACTGTGGCATTGTCAATTTTTTTTAATTCGCTCTTGACCCACCTCATATTTCATCCTGCGGACGGCCATGCCCAAACATCTATTATTTAATTTCGTCTCTTACATTTTTCCCATTTCCTGGGGGGGGGGGGAGACACTGGATTCTAAACTAATCAGTGAACACCCCTAAAAAATCTGGATAGTGACGAAGATTATTCCAATCTACCGCGCCACTGAGCTCAGTATATGGAATGTGAGGGTGTGACTTTCAAGTTACATGTTACAAATAGGAGCAGCAGGTGTGCTGGAGGCTGCTTGGGGGGTGAAACTCCAGGCGCATGCTCCAGCTGGAAGGTCAAGGCCGCCATCCCCCTCGGATATTGCAGGTGATTTCCCGCAGGGCCAAAATAAAATTAATCCTATTGTTGTCATAAATCATTTCACGAGGTGATAAAGGAATGGGATAGGTGCGAACCCCACGTTTCTAGGCTTAGTGTTGCAATCTATCTATAGATTAACTTATCGGTTATATTGTAGGTACATACAACCCCCTTCCGCCCTCATCCACGCGGATCGCACGTTTTTAGTCTTATCTGTTCAGTGCACGTTGTTGCGCTTAGTATTTACGGCATGGGGTGGTCCAAAGGGTCTACCCCCCCCCCCCCGAAATAATTTTTACAATGTAAACCTGTATTGTTTGAAGAATTGGAATAAATTTATTTTAGTTTGAACACTGGATAGAATGGACTTTCATTAATAAATTACGTTAAAAAAATTTGGGCACCTCATCAAAACCTGGGCACGGTCTTGCGCCCTATGACCGTTAAACCCGAGGGAGAAATTTTTCTAGCATACCACGGACAAATGGCAATAGGCTATATAATACACAGGAAAAGATATTGGCTAACAAGTGTGTAGCATGGCCTTCGATGGCATATTGATAGTTTGTTCGTACTTGTGCGAGTCTACCCATCATGCGATTGGTGACCTGTCGTAACTCAACACAGGTATTACCTACAGAGGCGAATGAAGAGGTTATTCGGATACAATCATTGAATTATTTGTATGCGAATAATCTTTTTTTTTTTTTTTAAATTATAATAATAATAAAAAGATGGATAATGGATTATTTGAAGGACTCCTTGCCGGACAGTGAATGGTCTGTTTTTACACTATACACATGCTCCATCATCGGAAGTGATACAATATAATTATGCATATTATCAGCCATTAATTTGCCAAATCATTTGTTTCACAACAGATAAAAACATATTCTCCTTGAACTTGTACCCGTGCTGCGTCTGCCATCCAAGGCTATCGCGTTAAATATTTTTTTAGCTCTTATAAGCTTTATCACTCGTAATTTTGTGTGCTGTGGGATTTGGGGGCGCATGTAAGGTTTAGATTTTTTTTTTTTCAATTTGATTTTTCTTTATAACTAGAGATGTAGGTTTACAATGTTGCACTACCGTGGAAGTTTTCCATTAGTGACTGCGGTTGTTTACGTGTCCTTCAAAGCTCTGAAGCTCGTGTTGTCAATAGGACCTCGTGATTCTATGCCCTCTATCGCGCTACGTCGTATCATTGGGACGTTAAGTATTGTCGAAACGATTATTAGTACGATTAGTTAATTCTATGAAATTGCCCTTGTTGCATGGACACGCACGGCCGTAGTCAGAGAGGGGAGGGGGGTCAGGGGGTCCGGACCCAGTGGCGGCGCTAGAAATTTTTAGGCGGGGGCCATGGGGGGCATGACTTCTATCTGGGGGGGCCAATTAAAACCCAAAACAGTTTTCATTGGGAATAGGTATACCGTTCAATAATTCTGCAATTGAACACCATGTAAAATATCTCAAAAGTGGGGGGCCCCGGAGGGGCCGGAGAAACGGTTGGGGGGGGGGGGCAGGCCCCCTCGGGCACCCCCGTAGTGCCGCCACTGGAGGGGCCCTCCCAAAATATTTAAAGCGTATACACCATATAAAATGGAGTTTTTAATGTGTTGAGGTTACCTCACATCCAGTGACGTCAGATGGATCCATCCCGAAAAAAATTCTGGCTACGGGACATGTGGAATAGAAGGGTACTCTTTTACCCATACTTATAAATATTTATTATATAATTATTATTATTATATAATTATAATATTGTAAGAAGTTTCACAATAACCCCCAAAGAGGCTATACCTGTCGATACAACTTATATTGTGCCTACTACATATTGGTTAGCGGGTAGAGTATCTCTTCGGGGCTAAAGCTCGCCTAATATAAAGACGTTTTCATTTGATGTCACACTTTTCTAAAAGAACATGCCCTTTATTTGGTCACTTGTCCAATGCCAATGACCCCATGGATTTCGGACATTATTTATATTGTTTCCATAAGAATTTTGGGCCGTTCGCAAACTGGTATACGTCCTCGAAGTCAACCTACTTCAGCTACAAGCTGTGACAAGCTTACCAATGGCGCAGTGTAACAGGTGGAAGCATGACTTAACCAAGTCAAGATACCTATCTAGCGCGCCCTTCACTATACATTCAAATCAAACTTCAAAGGTGTATTTTTCTATCCCAAACAAACGTAGCCATTGTTGTAATGCAGTTACAGGCAGTCTAGTGCGTGTCGAGTCCCTAGACACCTCCGAATTAATGGTGTGACAGGGCTGCCTGCCCTACCCAGAAATGGCAGAAAAGACGGTTTTTTGCTTATCCTCGCTCACATTGTTACAAGGGTTGTGGCCATTTGTGGCAAATTTCGGAAAAAGCCTTAAAAATGGAAAAAATAAATGAATGTATCAGATGGAATCTACTTTTCTAATTACCTTTTGTGCCTCAGGGGGGGGGGGGGGGGGGTACAACGTACCATCGCTGGTGACGCCCGTGTGGCTATTTGCATATTTGCAACCCCCCCATACCCCCCCCCCCAACCTCCCCTCTCCACCTTCAATTCATGATGGGACGGAAAAACATTATTGCTGACGTCAGACTTGCCATCTGACCCTGAATAAGCAAGGCCAATGTCAGTAAGGGCGGACAAAGGGGTGGTGACTTGTTGCGTGCTTTCTGCAGATACCATCATTTCATTTCCAAAATCGTACCCCCCGCTATTTGCATTGACGTGGGTGTGCAGCAATAGGGCAAGGTTAACTGACTTAACGAGGTTGTCCTTGAATATTGAATTAATTTAATTCACAAATAGGTTAAAAGTCAGTTATACAGAATTGTGTTGTTCGAATCTAATGTGGTTCGACTGTATTACACGGGTCTAATTACCATTGTAACCTGAGGTTTTAATGTGTCCCTTTTAGCTCAATTCATGAAACCCACGTGACTGATTTATGATGATATTGACCTACGAATCACAATAAGAAGAACTTGATTTATAACGAGATTCATTTTTAGTGTATCCGTGTAGTCACTCACCAACAACCGACCTGCACGCTATACAACTCCCATCAGACCAGCAGGTGCTTGCGCGCTCTGACAGGTCTTTGGCAATCTCGATCTGATAGATAAATTTAAGATAGAAGGGGGAGCATTGTAAGGCCTAGCATGTGCACCTAAATATGTATATACTATAGGTTATGTGTCCAAAAATTTTTCGAAATGCTCGTAAAAAAAGTGAAACCAAGTAAAATTATTGAATTGAGTCTACCTTTAATGAGTAATGCTTGTGCGGTGGGGAAAGGGGGGCAGCTGTCCCCCTGCCTCCCTCAACTGACGCTGCCGACGCCCATGCATATGAATATTAAACCCAACTACCCAAGGAGGGTGACAAGGGGGCCATGGACCCCCGACATTTTGAAAGAATTAATGAATTAACATTGATTTTTTTCATAAATTGTACAGAAATTAAAACGGAATAGGCACAGGCAAGTAATCGTTATCATTGTAGAAAATTTTCTGTTCCGCAGAAGTATGCATTGAAAATATTCCAAGAAATGTTTCCATATTGGCCCCCTTCTAAAACCTATACATAGTACATACCTGGGTACGGGATTAGGTTTTTTTTCTTTCAAAAAAGGTTAATCGCATACAAACAATTAAATGAATGTATCCGAATGACCTCTTCAGTCGCTATGGTGTTTCTTGCGGTTGGTACGTGAAAGAAGAATAACGACCTTGGCTTATAACTCTGTATTCTCCATACTGGAAATTGGAATTACTATCCCTGCGACATCCTGTCGACTGCTGTGTGTACACCACAGTCGCCTCTGTAGGTTAGTATCTCCGATCGCATGGCGTGTAAAGACTCGCACAAGTGCAAACACGTTACCACCTGGCCATCGAAGTCGATTAAGCGCACAGTTTTGCAACCAGGCAGTGCCGGATTAACCCATGAGCACTTCCTAAAATTCTGGCCCCCACAAATGATATTTTTTTTTTTAAATAAAAATTTAAAAAAATTTAAAGTTGAAAAAATATTGTTTGGAAATTTTGTTTGGAAATTGGCGGGAAATTAAATTTTTTTTCTGCAATGTTGGTAGACAGAGTTTAATCCGGCACTGCAGCCAGGCTTATATTTTAATTAGGTTAGTCTCACCGTCAGCTGTTTCAGATTTGGAAGCTCGCAGTACGACATTTCTATTAATTTCAATGTTGCATGCACGCGCCCAAGGCTGGAGGCATTTGAAGGTCGAGGTCACTTTCAATGGGCACCACACGTCAGTCTCACAACTGCACTATACTGTATTTTGTACATTATACATTGTAGCCGATAGGCTGTGCCGGATCACCAACTAGGCACACCAGGCAACTGCCCAATGGCCCAGACCTGCCTGAGGACTCACAATTTTTTTTAAAAAAGTATGTAATTTTTCAAGACTTTTCCTAATACCATAGAAAATATGGTTTTCATAATATTTTAAAACTCAAATTTTTAAAGCAGAAATTTTTCCCGCCAAAACTTTAAAATATTATTTTTATATATTATTTAAAATATGATGTATTTTGTATATTTAATATTATTAGTTGCAATGTTAGTCACCTTACCTAGTAAGACTAGTCGCTAGAGACATAGTGGGAGGAGGGGGCCCACCAATTTCATTGCCTAGGGGCCTAGAGAAGGTTAAAATCCGACCCTGCCGATAAGCAGGCCATTAGTGTCCTCAAAATGCGTAAAACCCCACTATTTCAGTCCTATTTGTCACAAAATTTCCCCCGGGGGAGACCCCCTGGCCCCCCTTCTGCTTGATTGTATTAATTACCCATAATATAGACCCCTTATTGCTTAGAAAAAGCGAAAACCCCCAATATTTAAAAAAAAAATCTAAATTTAATCTTAGCCCCCTCCTTGATCTCATTCTAGATCCGCGCCTGCCGATAAGCCGGTGTTGGAAGTTTCGAGTAATCTAGTAGAGCTGTTGAGTGTTGACGCATGCAGGATGTGTACGATAAGTAGACGTGATATTATCTGGGACGTTTGAAGGAAATCGGCAAAATAATGTGAAAACATTAGCATTTTTCTTCTTTATCTTATCTACAATGTTAGTACCCCCTTAAGAGTGTCAATTTATACATCACAATTTTAGGAGAAATTGGAGGACCTAGACAAATCTGATCACGATTTATATCTTGACATGAATCGAGTGTCGGAATCCCGCCAAGTCTACATTTTTCTAGATCCTCTAATTTCGGTTAGGCGGGTTTTCCACATACGTCAATGGTCAATGGTAAATGTGGTATTGACGTTTTAGCAGACATTAAAGACATACTAAAAATGTCTGCTACCACGTCAAAACCATATTTACCATTGACCATTGCCGTATGTGGAAACCCCGCCTTAGTTACTAGGCCGTACCCAGAGGTGTAGCTGTGCTAACGTGTCTAGCAATTTGAATCTTGTCAATAAGAGCATATGAGTAGAAGATTTAGAGGGGAGTGCACTTGTCGGGGCTCGTGTCTCAGCGGTTAAGATGGCGCCCCGGATCAGCGGGGGTCGCGGGTTCCAATCCCGCCAAATCCAGTTTTTTCATATCCTTTCGGTTATGACGAGGCGGTGACCTCTTCAACCAAAGTTAGTTAAATAACAAAGAAATAATGACTTTTTGTTCTATTACTAAGCCAACCTAGCGGAGTTAGGGCTATAAAGCCCTCTCTTACACTCAACTAGGAAAACCCGGGACTGCATGCTTTACATGCCCTCCGAAGCATGACCAGAAAATGTAGGAAGTGTGAGACTGGAACCAACAACCTTTCTGGCGAAAGTAAATGTCAGTGTTACTAATATGTCATATATTATATATATATTGAAGTTGGTAGTTGGTAATATGGTCTTAAATCAAAAAAGCTAACAAAAGCTACAATTTTTTTCTATTCCGATAAGCATTATCGGATAATGCTTAATTATAGCAGCTCAAGGATGAAAAACTAGCCTATCTGATGTATAACTTTCATTTTATAAGAGCAGAGATTGAAGTTGCCAAGGTGTTCAATTAATATCTAAAAATAAGTGTAACCTTCACGTTTACTTCCCATCATGAGCTATGGATACTTGACCTTTCCACATTTTATACTTGCATTCTTCGTCAGCAGCCAACTTGATTTACTGTTGTCGAGCTATTTCTACTGCCTTTATGGCGTATTGCAGCTTGCTGCAGTTTGCTGTAATGAGGAATTAAGGTGCTGAGTGGGGCCGTGGGGGGAAGTAAATTTTATAGACGTTCTTTTATCTGCAGTTACGTGGAATTTATAATTTGGTAACTGTTCTGTAACTGATCTGTACCCAAGGGGTTCATATAATAAAGCCACTGAAAATAAAAATAAAACCGGTATAGGCGGATAAGTACCCATATATAGGTATGTAGCTTAAACTGTGATGAGAAATAATTGTATACAATAATTCCTACGTTTCTTTTTTCTACAGTTATCGTTAAAAAAAACATCTTAATATTGGCTATATACAAATACCTGAACCACACAAGTATTCGAAGGTATTCTTCTTAAACCCAAAGAGTTTACCCACAAGTAGCCCCCGGCAGAGCGGTATCCCTGCAAATGTCAGCGAAGCTGTGTAGCTGAGTGTCAAGGGCGTACGATCGATGGGGCAAATGACGTCAGGGGAGGGGGTGCCCCTACCACGTGCTTTTTCGGGGCCCTAACTGCGTCATTGGAGCTTCCCGCCCACATGCTGTCGAAAAGGGAGGCTGCTGAAGTTCAAGGGCAAATGTTTTTACGGTTTAAGAGTTTCGTTTTTCGTATATAAGGTGCCCATTCCATTGACCGGCTAGGGCTATTTCCAAAAACGGTGACGTGGTAGCAGACATTCAAGACTTAGGCGGGGTTTCCACCGACCTCGCATTGCAGAATTGACGGAAATGTTTATTTTCCTCCATGCCATAGTTAAAATTGATCAATGATCACACAGTAAAATCACCAACAAACTAAAATTAAAAAATGGCGTCATGGAATATGTTAAGTACAAACATTTTAATAGATTTCCATAAAAAGAAAAATTCTAATTTCCGTCAATGTCATATGCATTCTGCAATGCAAGGTCGGTGGAAACGCCACCTAAGTTTTGAATGTCTGCTACCACGTCACCGTTTTTGGTAATAGCCCTAGCCGGTCAATGGAATGGGCACCTAATGACGGTTTTGCAGTGACTTTTTGTTTCACGGTGTCTTTTTACTGCAGCAAAAAGTAGAAATGCACTTTCAGGGGCTCTAACCTTCGTACACCTGTTCTTATTATTTCTCTTTTGTGCTACTGCTCGGGGTGAACGTTGGCCCCTGGCACGCAGTGCCGGATTAACCCCTGGAGGGGCCGGGGGCACAAGATATGGGGGGGCCGTGGGTACAAACCAGAGGCGGACGATGCGGTCCCAGACAGAGGTGGTCCCAGGCCTCATAAAAGGGGGAGGCACTTGTCAGTGGCGTAACGATAGTTTTTCGAAGTTGGCGGTGTATAATTTGGCGCCCCTCCACCCATTTCGATAAAAGTGTATAAAATGGGGAAAGCCGTTCTCATGGACGCAGGCAGCCTTTAAATTAGTGACCTTAGCTCGGTTCGGAGGATATGAAGGGGGACCCGGGGGTCTCCCACAGGTGAAAATGTTTTAAAAATAGGGCTGAAATAGTGGGGTTTTACGCATTTTGAGTGCAGTAACACTTAGATTTTAAGAGGCAAAGAATATAACTGCCTTCCAAAGGGGGGAGGGGGGCGAAAGCAGGTCGCTTCGTCAGCCTCTGGTGCAAGTTGCAACCTCCTCTAAAATGCATAAATCTACCTACCAGCATTGCAGCAAAAAAAAAAAAAAAAACACTATTTCCCGCCAATATCATCAAAACTTTTAATTTCTAATTTTTTTATATTTTAATCTAAAAATATCTCATTCTGGGGGGGGGGGCGGAATTTTAGGCATTTCTGGTGAGGGCCGGGGCCCTGTGCCCCAAGTGCCCATGGGTTAATCCGGCACTGCTGGCACGACCGCTCTCCAAGCATCCCTGTCCTTTGTCTACCTCTGCCAACCTGCCAATCCGCTACTGACATTTTCTGCAGGTCACTTTCCACCTCGTATCTGTACTTGGTTAAATCATGGCTCATTGCGATTCTTACCTACTGCATGAGGAGTTCCCTCCTCTTCCACTTCAGCAGCCCAACAGTAACAGCACCTCCCCCAAAACTCTCAGGGAGTGTTCTCACTTATGGAACAAGCGGTATGCTGCACTGCACCCAGCTTGGCTCATTGCAATTCTTACCCACTGCATGAAGAGTTCCCTCCTCTTCCACTTCAGCATCCCAACAGTAACAGCACCTCCCCCAAAACTCTCAGGGAGTGTTCTCACTCATGGAACAAGCGGTATGCTGCGCTGCACCGAGCTTGGCTCATTGCAATTCTTACCCACTGCATGAAGAGTTCCCTCCTCTTCCACTTCAGCAGCCCAACAATAACAGCACCTCCCCCAACACTCAGGAAGTGTTCTCACTCATGGGACAAGCGATGTGGCGCGCTGCACCGAGCTTGGCGCTTTCTTACCTTGGTACTGACCTACTGGAAGAGTCCCAGCTACTTCCAGACAGCCTTCACCTTGAGCGGCGTAGTTCTCTTCACTTTGGACAATCAAATCCCGTTACAGCTTCCCCGTCAAGGTCCCAGCCTTGCTCCTGAAATTCTTCACGCGATAAAGGTCAATTCTTAGTTCCTGAAGCAGCTTTTGTGTACTGTCTTACATGATTACAATCCATATATCAAGTGCCCATACGTACTGTAGGTGCGTGTGGCGAACGGTGTCAGCTCATGAACTGTAGAAGAAATTGTTTCTATAGTCGCTTAGTAGCTTACTAGTAAATTGGTGGTCCGGCGTATGTGTCTTTGTGTGTGGTTTGGCAAACTGTTATCAGGAAATTGTTATGAAATTTAAAAAAAAAAACGACTTTATTTTAGGTGAGGTTTAGTCCCATAGGACTATCCTTGAAGCAAGCTAACCTATTGTACAAGACGATTCACATTAATTCAGTATAAGATTTCTTGGAAAAAATGTAAGAGACAAAAACATACAAGAACCCACATGCATCACTCCCCAGGAATTGATGGCTACACCATTATTGCCCACATAGTCAGTTTTTTAAACAAGCCCTATATTTTTCGGGCCTTGCTTTGGATGGCAAGGAAATCAGGCGGATATGTACCTTCCTAGTTGAGTGTAAGAGAGGGAGGGCTTTGTAATAGATGAAAAGTTAATATGAATTAAAGCCGTCAAAATGATTTGGTCACTACGCGCTACGGGGACTACATACTGTAATAATAATAATAATAATAATAATAATAATAATAATAATAATAATAATAATAATAATAATAATAATAATAATAATAATAATAATAAACGTCTTATATTTACGGGGCGAGACTTGAGACTAGAAAGTCTTTTTCTGCCTAACCCACGTCCAAAAACAATACAATTTACAAAATACATACGCTTAACTTAAACAATCTTATTCTAACAATGCATAAAAAGAACTTATTCTAAAGTGACGTGACGTAAAAAAAACATACAGTAAATATCTAGACAGTATTCTTATTCTAAAGCTATTCTGTTCCTAGCAATTTTTTCAGCAACTGGCTTTTAAACCCACGAATCTTTGGCTGCGATCTAATTTCCTTATCTAGGGAGTTCCACTGGCGGCAGACATTTACAAAAAAAGAACTACCATATAGAGCTGTGTTATGTCGGGGTATTCGGAATACAAGTCCATTTCTATGGGAATTCAATGGCTTTAGGCGGTCATATAGATATGGAGGAGCTGCACTATTCAAAACCTTATATACTAATAATAGTGAGTGGAAAGTTCTTCTTTCACCTAATTTTAGCCACTGAGTATCGAAACATCCTGAAAATGTATGCTAGAGTTACTTTAAAACGAATGTTTCACATCAAAGTATACAATCAAATACAGTATGAAGCAATCATGACATGACCAGGGACGGATCCATCCCATTTGGGGGGTAGTTATGGGCCAAAATAGGAAAACATACCGTATGTAAAATCGATTAACTCAGAGCGTATTTATTTATTTATTTATTTATTAAAGCGCGGGTCCCTGTTGGGAAGTTGCGCTAGGAAATTGGGAATGTTTACCGATTATTTAGTGGTAGAGAGTTATCCGTTCTGTTGTGTAAGTAGTGGGGATAGGGGGGGGGGGGATGGTTAAATGTTGAAGAAGAGGCCGGTGGCTTTTAGGAATTGTATGATTTTCTTTGTGGCTGTTATTTTGTTTCCTAGAGCATCGGAGAGGGAGGAGGGAGGTCGTAGGACGGAGGCTCGTTGGACCGAGTAGGTTGGGCAATCGAGAAGAAGGTGAGCTATTGTGAGGGCCACTCCGCACCTTGTGCATAGAGGGGGCGCCTCATTCCCCATTAGATGTTTGTGAGAGCGTAATAAATTAACAACTTACAATAGATTTACTAAATTTGGGGGGGGGGGGGCAGCTATCCGCCCATGGACGTAACATGAGGCAAGAAGAACCCAAATAACTCCTTCGTCTCTCAGTGTCAACTTTCAAGTCTCAACCCAAACGTAGTTGATTCCAATACGTACTATTAATTTTTTACAATGCTTCTGTGGCTAGGAATAGCTCTACTAGAAACTATTATAGTAAACTATTAAAAATATTATTATTTATAAACTCAAGTTTACGCCAACTAAATTTTCCTTTGGGGTCTCGGCGTCTCGTGTAGTTAAATTCAGTCAAATTTACATACTTTTATGGCCCTGCCTCAAAGCATAACCAATGCGTCGGAAATGGATGCCCTTGAGATTTTCTACGCATGATTAGAGCCACCCTAAATTGCTAAAATTCCATGCAGGGAAAGGTTTGGCCCAGATTTCGCAGGTACAATGTAATTCACAAATGACCCAATTCCTAAAAGTTAAGAATAAAATCTATTGGCTTCGTTGAAAGCGTTGCCTACTTTGTCGTTTTTATATGCGCGGTTTTCGTGACTAATTAGGTATTGAAAAGGTTTGTCCGTTCAAGGACGCCTGCACCTTACAAAAACGACTATTTGTCACTTCCAAAGCCCACATGCAGGTTTACTCAATAACCCAAACTTAAAAAAAAAAAAAATATTAACAATGGGTTGTATTTGGCTGGGTTGGAAAGGACAAGGGTTTGTCGTATTTGAAACAAATTAGGTCGCGAAAAGGCTCATCCAGGCAATCTGAAGGACACTTGACAGCGGTCGGCCTACCTCAACAAAGACCATCACCATTTGTCATTTGCACAGCCTTAAAGCGTAAAATCATGCTAACCCCCACAAAGATATGGCGACCGGTGTTCGCCTCATTTTTATAACCTGAAACATTGAATATATAACACTAGTGTTCTGTGTTATATATTCAATGCCTGAAGTTTCTCAGGTTACTCCTTCCCTTATTAGTTCAGGTAACTGCTGTGTTAGCTAAGGTGACCATATTTTCCTGAACCGAATCCGGGACGGTCCCAGGTATACAAAATTAAATCCGTACACCCGGTATACGTATTTGATAAACCTAATAAAATAAAATAAGACCTACAGGTACATTACGCAAAAAAATACATTCTGAGTTGGATACGAAAGTTTCATCATCATAAAGTACAAAACTATTATGAAGGCATTAATGGTGGGCCTATTTTTTAGAGGAATGCACCTTCTTAAGTAATTCTTTTGAATGAATGAATGAATGAATGAATGTTATAATGTTAAAAATTGTTGAGACAATTATCCATTTGTATGACTGTAACATTTTATAAAAGTCTTAGCAAGACTTGTTAACTTTTTTTCTCCAAAATGGATTTCAAACTTTCAAAGTGTCAACTGATTTTTACTGACGACCTCAAATCATTTATTAGTGAAAACACTCGTTCAGTTGGTGCATTGGTTCCAGGAAGGCAGAGCAAAAATTCAACAAATTTTATCATATTTAAACTTGAAACGTAAGTTTTACTAAAATGAGTTTTGAGGATTAAATTCGGGACAAATATCTAAATCCGGGACAAATGACCGCTCCGAAGAAATCCAGGACCAGACCTAAGAAATCGGGACTGTCCCGGAAAAATCGGGACGGATGGTCACCTTAGTGTTAGCCCATGGGTTAAGTCCGGCTTTTGCTTCGCTATAGTCCGGGCATCAGCCGTCCATGTATCCACTCAATAACCGTCTCACTAACTTAAACTAACTGTAAAAAACACCCCCTCAACCCCCCGCACAGGGGGGGGGGGTTGCAGCATTGCAAGGCGGCGCACTTCGCCTCCCAGTTCCAGGTTTATGTTGCAAAAACTTATAGCTGAAATCAAATCTTCTAAATATTTCAGCCTTATCCATGATACAACTCACGATGTATCAAAATTGATCAACTGACTGTTGTACTGAGGTATGTCTTATATAAACGTTGAAGAAAATTACATGCTGCTTCTGCAGCTGTTACCTACTTTGTTCTGTCACGTTTTCCATTATTATTTTATTATTTATGCTACATATAAACATAATAGTCTCCTTAGTAACTTTGTAATTTAACTTGCTGTCACACATTCTTAAAAAATTACTTAGGACAGTTTTACGTAATAAATTTAAAAAAAAACACAACCGGTTTCGGCACACACCATCGTCAAGTGCAATTTGTCTGTTTTTCAATTGCACTTGACGATGGCGCGAACCGAAACTGGTTGTGTGTTCTTTATTTTATGCTACAAACTTTTTCTTCCCGTTCCACGATCACTCATAAAAATGGTGAAATAATGAGACAAGGGAGGGCGCACCAAAGGTCTTTCGGGGGGGGGGGGGGGCATCAGAAGTTATTTACGCCACTGTATTAGACCTGTGTCTGTTTGCACGTTTTGACCGGTATTTCGGCAGTCTAGTCTATCATGGCTACGATCATTAACTTCCCTTCCTAACCTAACTTAGCAACAGGCCCCCAGCAGCATGCAGTATTCAGATTGCTCACTTGTTAAAACACGCTACTGCAAGTCTGAGAAGCGTCCATTAAGAAGTCAATGACGGATCTACAGGGGGAGTCACGGGGGTCATAACCCCCACCCCTAAATAAATAAATAAATAAAGTCATAAGATAATTACAAAAAATGCTGCAAAAATATCAAAAGATAAAAACAAAAAATAATAATAATACCTATACAATATATTATCAGGACATGTAGAGTAGTGGTACAGACTCCGGCTTTCACCCGAATGGTTGTTGTTTCGAGTCCCACTACATTTTCTTCTTCTTCGGAGGGCATGTAAAGCAGGCGGTCCCGGGCTTTCCCAGTTGAGTGTTAGAGAGGGCTTATCTCCGCTAGGTTGGCTTAGTAATTGTACAAGTCATTATTAAGGTTGGCTTAGTAATAGAACAAAAAATATCGATATTTATTTATTTATTTTATATCAGGCACTTATTCTTTCTCTAGCAGCTACCCCCCCCCCCCCCCCCTGTATCCGTCCGTGCCCCCGGGTGCTAATCAAACGTGTTTAAGTTAACCTTAATCGGCTACTATTCAGGCCCTTAACCTGCAATATAAGTACTTAATCCCCGATCTCTCTTTAATGATAATGACAATTGAAATCAATAATTCAATATTGAGACGGGCGTTAAGGACCATTCAGCCGAAAACTACTAATAATACCGCTCTCTAAGTCTCGAACGAATCTAATTCCATCATGAAAACGCTGAGACACACGTAAAATCTTCATTTAAATCTGTTTCATACACAATAAAACACAGTTTTTATTTATGACTTTATGTAGCCTAAAATATTAACGACAACATTCTTCATTATTATAATAAAAAGTACCGCAGGTTTATTTAATCGAATTAAATTCAAACAAACCACTGCTCTTATGTTTGTAGTGGCCTGATTTCACTTTCGTATGATTCTTTTACCATAAGCTAAGTATATGAGATGTTGGTGGAGTGCACTGCTACTGAAAGAGAGAGTGAAATTATATTTAGTGTCTTCTTCTCCTTAGATGGTTTGGAGGCATGCTGCAAGGTTAGGTACTTTCGGCCCTTCGGCCTACAAACCTAAATTAACCTCACGCCCATTTCAGACAATTTTTTCATATCGAAAAAAGTTGGGACAGTCCTGAATCCTAAGGTGAAAAAGACTTAATATTAAAAATGTTCCAAGTTTTTCCGTAAGGGCCGATTTTTCAATATTTTCATTGTTATTTTGTCTTCTAAATGGCTACGAGATCGGTCCATAAGGCAAAATCTTGTGCAGCCTAAATATCTATAAGAGATTCTTTAAATTTAAGTTAAACAGGCTATCTGCACTTAAAAACAAAGTAAAACAGGTGTTTAGGGGTTCCTAGTAGTTAGGATTTCAGTGGATTTACACGTTTTGATGTCCAAGGCACACAAAAAATTGTTTTTTTTGTTTACGAAATGTCTGACTGTCGGTCTGTCCGTCCGTCGATTTGAACTACTCGGTGGATTTGAATGAAATTTGGCATGTAGGTTCCCCAAATTCATGGGGTGTTTTTCCCACCAAAAATATATTTGCTAAATCTTTTTTCTCAAAACCTCAATTATTTGTTTTTTAATTTTAATTGTAGCCGTTATTAATTTAAACACAACCTAATAGGTGGCTTGCCCTTTATAGTTTGGTTCTGGGGGTAAAGAGAAAAAAACTCGATTTCCATGAGAAATGACTACACTACACTTCAGGTATGTTTTAGGTAATATAACCGAACAGTTTCCCAAGCAAAATTTCGATTTGAATAGAAAAAGTTTTGAAAAAAGAAATTATGCATAAATTTATGTCCCAATATATTGCGTACCCTGGCGTTATTACTGTGTTGTATTCATTTGGTCTCCCCTTTCTTGACTATGCATTCGTCCCATCGATCGATTCAGTGCTTTGGGGCAGGGAAAGTCGAGGCAACCGAAATATAGCCCTAATAGCCCTAAGAAAATAATAATAATAATAATAATAATAGTTTATATTTGAGCCATCAACAGATCAGGTCCACAACGATGACACTTACATGGTACAGTACACGCGACCAAAAAATACACACAAAGGCTTCTTAAAAAAACAAAATAAGTAATTGACTAAGAACTAAAACTACATACCTATAAATCAACAATTCACTCTACGGCACAGGCCTGCTTATAATGCCAGAGATAGCTGGATGGAAGGCTCAGTGCAAATGGATTTTTGCTTTCCAATTTATACGTACCTAGTATAAGGAAAGCTTTGTGATGGTCGAAATTTTCGATTCCGAGATTTCAACGGTCTTACACGTTTTTAGGTCCCAGGAACCCAAAAAAGTGGTTTTTACGAAATTTCTGTCTGTCGCTCTGTCTGTTTGTATGTCTGTATGTCTGTCTGTCTGTCTGTGCGTCGATTTCCGGGCAAACTACTCGGCCGATTTTGATGAAATTCGGCGTGTAGGTTCACAAAAATCATACCAAGGCACGATTTTTTTTATTTGGGGCCAATCAATTTCGGGGGGTTTTATTCTCAAAAAATTTCAAAAAAACGTCTAAAAAAATTATTTCCCAAAAACGGCTCTAACGATACTTGCCCCTTGATAGTTTGCGTCTGGGGGTAAAAAAATAAAAATAACTAAATGTTAATGAAAAATGACTAAAAAATAATTTTTCTGCAAAACCTTTCAATCGATGATTTCTACCTTCAGGCATGTTTTAGGTGTTAAATTGAGTAACGAAACCGGACAGGTTACTTGCCCAAAAAACTAATTGGTTTTGTGCAAAAAATGTTTTTTTGAAAAAATGATAGAAAATTCACGCTCAAATGCATGGCGTGCTCTGCCATTATTGCTGTGTGGTAATGTTTTGGTCTGACGTATTAACTATATAGAGTTTACCTCACCTCCAGTGACGTTAGATGAACAACCCCCCCCCCCCCCCCGAGATATCGGAAATTTAACCATATGAAAATTATTTACCATGAAATTACTCATTTTCTCTATCTGCTAATTTTGATAAATTGGAAAGCATGTTCGAGTAAACTCGGACCGGTTCTTAATTTAAAAAAATGTAATAAAAAAATCTAATTTCACTGTAAATATCGATCATATGTATTTGTGCAGGTCATTCACTCTCGGTTTCACTTCAAGAACACTTTCTCCGTTCTAACCTGTACGATTACTGCAGCCAGCCATGGTACAGGTACAGCCATCTGCTAGTCGGCTTCTACAGCCGTAGCATCGACGATAGTTAGCATTATTTTTCAAGAACTTTTTATGGACCCAGGCTTACTTATAAACCCAAACCGACGCCAATGAATAACTAAGGGTTAACTGTAAGTTATCCTTTAATACAATCCAATGCATGCAAATGGTCGAGAATTATATTGCTGCAGCCTACACACTTTCAAGTTTTTTATCGGATTATATCTAATTATACGCTGATAATTATTTATCCTGCCATTTCATCCTACTTGTACATCCCTTATCCCTAGTAAGCTAGTATAGAACCCAGGGGCGTAAAGTTTGGGGGGGGGGGGGCACGGTCCAACTTGCCCCTCCCCAGCCTGCCTCGAGCATTGTCAAACGTGGTTCATACTTCATGGTCCCCTTTGCAGCCATATCAATATAGGCATTCCTTTTTTAGCTTTTTAAAATCTATAGCTATATTTTACTACTATTAAAATGCGTAAAACCCTGCTATTTGGCTCTTATATTTTCAATTTTTCCTTATCCTGCCTGATGACGTCATAAGGTTTTTTGCCCCCGCCATCATTCTAAAACTTTACGCCTCTGATAGAACCAAATTCGTATTTTTCACGAGGGCCAAAATTAAAGTATTTCTTTTGAAAGTCCTACTAGTATTTTCACCAATAATTCACAAACTACTAAAGCTGGCAATGAAAACTATACATTTTCTTTTCTTTCATTTCACAAAGAAAAATTATTTTTTTCATGCCCATGGTAATTTACAGCAATGGAGTTTATCAAGAAAAATGACTTTGAAAACTGAAAATGACGTTTTCGGTTGTGGATTGAAAATTTAGCGAAACACAATCATAATAATGAATGAATCAAGGCCGTAGCCAGGATTTTTTTCGGGGGGGGGGGGCGTTAGAAATTTCATTGGGTATTACATAGTGGTTTTTATTTTTCCTCTCTAAATCCGATTTTATCTAGCTATTTCATTTCGGGGGGGGGGGGGGGTGTTTGAGCCCCCATCCCATGAAACTCCCTTGGCTACGGCCTTGGAATGACTGAATAAATACAAATGGCGAACAATAAGACTATAAAGTCTTTTTTTCATGTTAACCATAACTTAATAACAGTATACGTAGTAAAATGAACTTAAATTATCGTAGGCCTATATGGAATATAAAATAATGGCCATAATTCAGAATGCAAAAAATTATATGTCGGTCGGAATATTGGGTGTCGCGTTATAAATTGAAATTTGTCCTTTCCACATTTTGACAACTTTTGTTTGTAAAGTACAAAATAAATAAATAAATATTAACTTTTTTGTTCTATTACTAAGCCAACCTAGCGGAATTAGGGTGGTAAAGCAATTTTGCTATATTTTCTGGCCATGCTTCGGAGGGCATGTAAAGCAGGCGGTCCCGGGCTTTCCTAGTTGAGTGTAAGAGAGGGCTTATAGCCTTAACTCCGCTAGGTTGGCTTAGTAATAGAACAAAAAAAGTCGATTTTTATTTATTTATTTATTTATTTAAAGCCCTTTCTTACACTCAATTACAAAAGCCCGGGACTGCCTGTTTTACATGCCCTCCGAAGCATGGCCAGAAAATGTAGCAAGTGTGGGACTAGAACCAACAACCTTTCGGGTGAAAGTTGGAGTCTGTACCACTACTCTACATCTCCTGAGTACAGTACAGTGTGCTAATGCATTTATTAGTGATATTCATTGTTTTCGTCATTTTCACATTATTGCATGTTTTTTTAGGGATACCCTGTACAACCACGCAGTTGCTCCCGACTTTAGATGGAGGAGGAGCTTTCGGCTTTCCAAGCCCCCCCCCCCCAGAATTTTGGGCTTGCTGCGCCCGTGCTTACAGTGATAATGTAGTGCCTAGCTGGTTGATTGGAATAATATTGTAGGCTTGAAACTCATTAAATATTTAAAGTAAGTCAATACCAAAACGGAAATGTATTTGCCCTTGGCCCGTGATTCGCCAAGATCAGGGTTATAACTTCTCAGTCGTATTCAACGACCAAAATAATTGTCCTATCAATAATTATGGACAAGGGGTAATATTTAAATAACCCTCATAAATTAAAAAAATCCCTTTCGGCTCTGGCCGATCACGAGTAGGGAGATTCCGCAGACTCTGTCTTTCCTCTACGCTACGGTCTACGCTATGTATGTAATAAAAATAAAAAATACTTCATTATTTTCCCAACCACAACATCAACACACAAAACATTCTTGTGTTCCAAATTTCGAACCACAATGGCGACTATGAACTTTTATTTATCAAATTATCTTCACTTTGACTGGATGTCATCTTAAAATGGTTGATTTGTCGTAAAAAGTGTTATTACCATTATCGTAGATAATAATACGGACTTTCAGTCAGATTTTAATTCATTCCTCTGCGACCAATATTAACTGAGATATGAATTATACAAGGTTTCAATCGGCCGCCATCTTTTAACTAAATAGTGGATCTAGCGGGTTAACGAACTCAATCAAGACATTTTTATGATCAATTTTTGTGCCAAGTTTCATCACAATCGGATATTATTTACGGAAGTTAGAGTGTTTCCTATAATCGATATACATACATACATATATACAGATATATATATAAAACATTTTGAACGGAGGGTAGTTTTAGGCTCAGGAGGTCATGAAATGAAAAGTTGTGAAGAAATTTTCCGAAAGTCAAACATTGGTCGCCATCTCAATAGGTAGATGAATCTCCCCAATATGCGTTTAACGTAATATTTTACGTTACTTTATATCTTATCTTTACTTGATAAAATAAAAACTCGATACAATAACAGTCTTATTGTCTTATTATAAGACTCCCTGAGGAATGGAGGGATAGAATTTGATATATAGTATAGACGAATGCTGTTCACATCCTGTCCCTAAATCCCAGATCCTGAGGTGCAGTGGCGGATTTACCAGTAGGCAACTGAGGCAAATGCCTATATCCGCGCGCGCGTACCTTAACATGTTTTTTGTGTGCATATTTTGAAATAGAATTAAAATAATTATGTATAACAATTTAGTTAAGGATAAGAAAGTAGGTTATTTTGATTATAAACATTAAAAAAAAAATTGTGTTTTATTAGTGAACACCCCCCCCCCCCCGCACTATACATACAATAATTATTAACGTCCGCGACAAGGGCAGTGTCTATATCCGCACAAAAGCCAAATCCGCCCCTGCTGAGGTGTATGGATGCCGAATCCGGGTTCCTGCCGACGGTTAAGAAACGGAAACTAACATACTTCGGCCATTTTATGAGAAACGGAAAGAATCGTCTTCTGCATGTAATAATCCAAGGGATGATAGAGGGCTCCCGGCAGAAGAAGAATAACCTTGTTGAAAAACCAGGAAGTGGTTTGGCAAGAGCACGACTTCTCTTCTCAGAGCAGCAGTCCTGATGATCGCCAATCTTTGATAAATGAAGAATAAATGGAATGGAATGAAATGAAATGAAAAACGTCTTTATACTAGGCGAGCTTTGGCCCCGAAGGGCTACTCTACCAGCTAACCTAAGAAGAGGAATGGCTGCAATAATAAGTGCAGTAGCACTTAGTCTAAATTCTTCTTAAGGTTACAATCTTAGCGATTGGTTGGCAGCAACTCCCTGCATATCGTCCTCCAGTTTACTCGGTCCTCGATCTTCCTCTTCAGTTCTTGGTATGATATTGCTCCTGCGTCTTCTTTTACATGATCCATGAATTCCTTCTTCGACCGTCCCCTTCGGTCTAAATTAGGTACACATAATATATAGGTATCTAGCTATACTGTAAATACTATATTATTGAAGTTTAAGTTATTAGTATTAAGAGGGCCCAGCACGGGAGAAAGCCTTTTGGCCACCCCTACATCATTATATTCTCACTGTATGTAATATTGAAAAAACGCAATACTTTTATTTATTTATTTTACTTCATTGCTTCATTGATAGTGGCGCGGGCGGCGAAGATACGAGTACGCAAAGTTGAAATTCGGAAAGGGCACCTCAAAATCAATGAAGTCATCAATTTTGAAAACTCACCGAAAACTTTCCACCTAAAACTCTCAAATGATCGTACTAAAGGTTTTTCTTGCGAATTCTTTGTATGCACTGTTATTGTACCAAGGATAGACGTCATATAAGCTGCGCAGGTTTAATCAGCGTAGTTAAGTCATTGGGAAAGACAGGGAACCTTGACCAATGCTTAACACTCAACGCAAGCCCGAAGTTCAAGGTCAGTGTTGCTGTTGCATCACCAGCGTTCATCAACAAGTTTGTATAAGCAATTGCTTGCAAATTGCATATAAAGCTAATGACATTGCTCTAATTTGACTTCGGCGGCAAGGTGGTAGCGTGCTTGTGCTTGTGCGAGTATTTACACACCTTGGGTGCCCATTCCATTGACCGGCTAGGGCTATTTCCAAAAACGGTGACGTGTTAGCAGACATTCAAGACTTAGGTGGCGTTTCCACCGACCTCACATTGCAGAATTGACGGAAATGCTTATTTTCCTCTATGCCATAGTTAAAATTGATCAATGATCATACAGTAAAATCACAAACAAACAAACTAAAATTAAAAAATGGCGTCATGGGATATGTTAAGTACACACATTTTAATAGATTTCTATAAAAAGAAAAATTGTAATTTCCGTCGATGTCATTTGCATTCTGCAATGCGAGGTCGGTGGAGTGTCACCTAAGTCTTGAATGTCTGCTACCACGTCACCGTTTTTGGAAATAGCCCTAGCCGGTCAATGGAATGGGCGCCTTGCGGTCGGAGGCTCGGAGACGTGTCGCAACTAGACACAGGTGACTTAAGCTAGGCCTATATGGGCGCTGAACACGTCGTGATTCTAACGCCAACGACGAAAAATATTGCCGACTATACGGACGCTGAAAACGCCGCGTTTTGAAACGTCAACTCTACGCAAATCTCGACTAGACGAGCGCTGTGTACGTTGCGCTGGAGGCGAAATGGCGGGAATTTTGAGGTCAGTTCTGAATTAATAAAACGCTATGGAAGCGAATGGCCCGACGCGACATTGAAATCGCCCGTATAGTCCTGTTCGGCACTAGTTACGTCGTGTACCTAACGCCGGTTTACGTGCCCGGTTGCGTTGGTGAGGCTGAGTAGCTGACGCCGAGTTTACGCGTCCTCACGCGACGTTTTCAGCGCTCGTATAGTCTGCCGCATGGAAGTTCCATAGCCGCAGTCAACGAGCGTTGACGTGACGTTACAATCGCGTCGTTTTCAGTGCTCGTATAATCTTAGCTTTAGTGAGGCGATTGAAGAGGCCAATCGGATTCATTCATCAAATTGTTTGTACGCCCAACATATAAACACCCACAAGCATGCCTGTGATTTCGATAATTTTAAGATCTTACATGTAGCCAACAAGGGGAAACTTCTTGATAATTTAGAAACCATTTAGATTAGGGAAGCCATGGTTAAAAACAAATCGTTACTTAATGGCATAACCTTTGTAAGTAGTTCCCCCTTGTTGGCGCTTCCACTGGTTAATGTTTAATTGTTCAATTTAAATTGTTTACTTTATGCGATGCTGTGTGTTATCCTGACAATGAGTTTTATTTTGTTTTCGCTTGCATACCTTTTGTTTTATCTGTTTTCAATCGCACTTGACGATGGCGTGAGCCGAAACCGGTTGTGAATTTTTAATTTAATTTTATTCGTAAAACTATACAAAGTTAATTTTAACAATGATTGACAGCAAGTTTTACAAAGTTACTAAGGAGACTATTATGTTTATTAATTTTCTACCTAGCAGGTCTTCTTAAATTGCCGAATTAAATACTCCTCTGTATTGTATGAAGAGTGAAATGTTTTCCAAATATGCTTGCTATTCGGAAATTGTTTTGTTTACATTTTTAACCCCGGTGATAATTTCGTACCTCGTGCTATACGTGCTAGAAGCAGATTATTATAGGGGTGGATTGTCGCCGCGTCTGATAGGCTAAATTACACAGGTCTTATTTGGGAAAGGGGAAGGGACGAAGGGTAGAGGAATCAAGGTTGGATCAAAATCAATTACGACCGAACGCTGCGAACTAGGTCAAGGGCACACCCTCTCGTTGCCATGGTGACTCAATTTAAGCTTTTTTTCTTTGAATCCCCCGTACAGCACGTTATTATGATTAAAAATAAACCTTTCCCCTTTTGCACCTACATTTATTTCGATCATCTCCAGGAGCGGATCTACGGGTTTAACGCTGTAGCCCCCCCTCATCCAATGAGGGTTTCATACAGTAATTTGTTAGAATTACTACATTTTCTGGCCATTCTACGGAGGGCATGTTCCCTGTGCCCTTCCTAGTATAGTGTAAGAGAGGGCTTTATAGCTTTATATGGCTTAGTAATAGAACAAAAAGTCAATATTTATTTTATTGTAAAAGGCTTAACCAAGTACGAGTCAGGGACGGATCAAGCCTATTTGGGGGGGGGGGGTAGTTTTGGGTAAAATATCAAAGTACCGGTTGATATGCCTGCAGCAGCTCATGTCCCTTATATAATAAACAGCTACCACTAAATTATTATGCGTACCTATTGTACTTATAGCCTGCTGACCCCCGTTTAGTACTAAATTATTCTAGGAGTTAAACATGTAAACAAACTTTTGAATAGCACTTTCCATTCTAAAATTATCTTGTTTACAATTTTAATCCCGGTTTAAGATTAAAGATAGTCACTGTAGTAGGCCCGTTGCGGTTCGTTTAGTAACAACTTAATCTGGGATTAAAAATGTGTTATTCACAATAATGGTTTTGTTTACATTTGAACCCCAAATTACGAGTAAGTTTTTCTTTGTCTACATGGTCGGCCAGCAGAACCTTGAAAATGTATCTCCCCGGGTGTTTATTTTGGGTGCAAAATATAAGCTTGGTTCAAAAACATTAATTTAAAATTAATAAAAATCTACAAATTTAGGCTATATTTTCAGCGTTTTTCCCTCGGGGGAAACCAGGAACACCCATTTCTACAGAAAATGATCATGGCTGTGAAGTATTCAATTTCTTGCTTGAAATTCATTTGTTTGAAATACTTAAACACCTACCATTTGGCCCCTAGTGAAAATTTTCACTGACAAATACCAATGAGGCAGTGAGTAACGTTTCAACAATTACGTCTAAAAATGAAATACAGTAGCCACCAAGAGTAAACAAGGACGAGGCTAAACAGCAAACAGCCGCTAGTTAATTGCTCCGGCGGCCTTCATTTTGCATTGGCGGCAATAAAAAAATTCGCCACACATACACAGATGGGCCATAGAGCAAATAGGTTAAAACGTTTTTCAAGTACGGAACTTAACCTAATTTTTTGGAACGAATTTACTGAAAGCGAACCAGCAGCCAGCAAACCAATCGTGTGCCAATTTATTTACTGTGAGTTGAATTTTTGTGTTGTAGAAGCGGGACATGACTGTTTTGCTAACCCTATCCTAGAGGACCACTGCCCCCCCCCCCTTCCTTCAGAGGAGCAAAAATTATTTTAAAATGTTTTATTTTTTTATGAATGGCCAGGGGCGCCAATAGAAACTTTTCTGGAGGGGCACCAAAAAATGCATTGGGGGGAAGATATTTTATAACAATAGTTTAACCTGTAGACATTTCGTCGCTTCCCGGAAATATACCGTTGTAACTCAAAAAACATCGAAAAATGAGATACTAGTGTCATTTTACGTTAAAAAAATCGCTCTTTCTGAGCAATAGTGTATTATCTTCAAAAAATTAAAAAAAAAATCCCCTAAAGAGCAGATACATCACTATTGAATTGGCGCGAAACACCATTCTGGTTTTGAGGAATAGTGCAGCATCTGGTCAATTGCTACAAGACCTTGGAGGAGGTACATTTATTTTTTTATTCAACGCAGCTGCATGTCAAAACATTATATAAAATAAATCTTTTTTGGGAAAATACTTTGAGCAACTACGTTGTATTTTGAAATGAAACGGTTTCATTCTTAAAAATTATTAGTTCTTTTCTAAGTAATAACGATGTATTTTGGGATAACTACCCACTTATAGTAAAATTTATAGGCAATAGTGTTGCAACTCAAAGTGGCTTCAGTCAATCCAAAATATTCACTAACGAGAAAATGTAACATCAGTCTAGTCTTGGTCATTCAAAAGCGTAAAGAAGCAGCTATTTTTTGATGGTAACTAATATGAAATGGGCCTAATAGCTTCGCGTTAATCAGCTGTTAAAGTTACGAAATACTTAGAAATCGCTCTAATGAAAATTTTACTTTTTGGAGTTACAACGGTATTTCCGGGAAGCGACGATTTATTTTGTACACAATGAGGTTCATTTGTGACGTCATTTTGTAGATGGCAGCACCAGTCACAATGATATCAAAGCGTTGATTTTTCCATAAGACTCAATACTATTTAAAAATGATTTTTAATTACGTATTATTTTAAAGTGATATTTTTCTATACATCATGGAAAAAATATATATATATATTAAATTATATGCAGCGAAACAAGGTCCAGGCATAGTAAAAATATTGTAAAAAATATTAAAAGAATTAATTAGATGCTAAGAGCTTAGTTTTCACGTGCAAACGGCGGCCATTTTGAATAATATGGATATCGGTTTGTCGTCAGCGAACCTAGTGACCAAAACTGTCCCTACAGAACCTCATTTTTTGCGTTTTTGACGACTACTAAGTGAAACACATAACAGGCTTGAAGAAAATTTCACAATATATTGTCTTTAATAATTAATAAGTCCTATTACCTTAATTCATCTTCATCTGAGGTCACAACCTCAACGATTGGTTGTCAGCAACTCTCTTCACAACATCTTCCAGCTCTCTTGGTCCTGCACCTTCCTCTTCAGCTCTTGGCTTCTGCGTCCTCCTTCAATTGATCCGCATGAATTCCTTCTTCGGCCGCCCTGTTCCATTGGTTCCTTCCACTGTGCTCTCAATGATGGTCAGTACCAGATGTTCTTGTCTACCCATTTAGCTCTTCTAATTTTTTATGAGGTAATAGCTGTCTCTCTTCTTCAATAGGCTCTAGCACTCTTTCATTCGTCTCGTGGTTCATCCAGCTTTTTTATTTTAAAAAGATTATTCGCATTCAAAGAATTCAATGAATGTAGCCTATCCGAATAACCTCTTCAGTTGCCTCTGTAGGTATTACCTGTATTGAGTTACGACAGGTCACCGATCGCATGATATGTAGACTCAAGTACGAACAAGCTACCACTATGCCATCGAAGTCCTGATGAGAAGTAGCTGATCCTATCTTTACTCACCAATTTAAAATCTTAGACAAAACAGTAATAATGAAGCTAGACAGTTAAATATACAGACAGACATTCCGTGGCATCTAGGAGATTTCTGTTTCATTTGAATACTATTTTACTTCAATTAATTTTTGTTGTAATTGTAAAAATAACTCCCCTTGCGGGTGCCCCTGGCTACGCCACGAAGAATTAAGTCAAAAATACCCAAGTCTACTCTGTTTGCAAAATATTTGCAATTAATGTCGCCTGGCTCCAGTCAAATTCAAAATAGCGTACATGAAAGTCAAATAAATATCGGTAAGCATTACCCAGAGATGCATCGCAACACCCGTCTAGACATCGTATGATCTTGAAGAAATGGGCTAAATGCAGCCGGATGACTGTATCCTGTCAAGGTGAACATTTTGAAAGTCAATTGAGTGCCATCACAATTCAGAAATTCCTGTTGGAGTGGAGATAGCGCGACAGCCGTGAGCTGCGGCAGGCTGTAACAAAATTCCTGCTGTCTATTAAATGTTTATTAAGCAGTATTCAACTTCATGTAACTTACCCAATGCTTTTATTACCGCAGTGGCGCCTCTTGTAACATTGAAGATGATAAGGAACGTAGTCATTGACCACCCCCGGTCCCCCGGAGCACCCCAAAATCAATCAGTTTTTATTATTTATTCAAAATATCAGAAGTTATGAAGGATTTATTGTACATTGTGCGAAGTAATTAGAATATTATGAAATAATTACAACGACAAAAATTTTAAATCCCTTGTGATGTGATGTATGAAATAGTCTTCAACAACTTGAATCTAGACGAAATTTTTAATAAACTGCGTAGTAAATTAAATAAAAAATTAAATAAAAATAAAGAGTCAGAAGTAAAAAAAAATCCAGATAGTTGCGTTTCTTTGTATACTGTATAGTTTGCTACAAACAGTCAGATACGCCTTCCTAATCGAAAATTTCAGGCTTATTTTTCAATATGGAATTTTTTACAAGCATAGATATATGACAAGGTCAATTACTGTACTCTTATAACTCAATTTTGCCAAAAAATGTTGGTTACGCCCTTCGGACTTTGAGGTGACGACATTACATTCAGCACACATTGAGTGAAACCGGAGACAAACCTCACAATGGCAGCGACGTTTATGGAAAAACGTATATGCTTAGCGTAAAGCATTAAGAGAAAAGAGTATCTACAGCAAGTTATGGAGCTCCACGTGCCAGGATCGAGGGGAGTTGAGGCATCGAAGCCACATGTTGCTGCCAAGTGCCAACCAGCCATCCGGCTGCAACTTAAAGAAGAAGAACATTAAAACCAAGTTTCGTATCCAATTTTGTAAAAACATACTTGAGGGTAGGTTTTGACAGTGTTTACATACGAGCAAGCACGTAGCCAGGATTTTATTTCGGGAGGGGCTAACTACCAGGGGGTTGGGGGGGGGGGGGGAGAGGTATGGAATCCCCCCAGTAAAACGGCGGGTCAAGTCTTCCGTAATCTGCGGAAGTATCTTGCACTATCGAATCTACTCTATATACACTGGATCGAGCGAGAACAAACATAAATAAACTAAAAAATCATTTTTTCCCCTTTTTTGTACATTTCGGGAGGGGCTTCAGCCCCCAAAGCCCCCTCCCTGGCTACGTGCCTGCATACGAGGGTACTAGAAGCAAAAGGTTCCAGTTCCACTTAACTAAATTTTTCAAGAGAGACCAAGAACTGTAGGTTAGCTGATAACGTACTTAGGCGCCCATTCCACCGACCGGCTAGGGCTATTTACAAAAACGGTGACGTGGTAGCAGACATTCAAGACTTAGGTGACGCTCCACCGACCTCGCATTGCAGAATGCAAATGACATCGACGGAAATTACAATTTTTCTTTTTATAGAAATCTATTAAAATGTGTGTACTTAACATATCCCATGACGCCATTTTTTAATTTTAGTTTGTTTGTTTGTGATTTTACTGTATGATCATTGATCAATTTTAACTATGGCATAGGGGAAAATAAACATTTCCGTCAATTCTGCAATGCGAGGTCGGTGAAAACCCCGCCTAAGTCTTGAATGTCTGCTACCACGTCACCGTTTTTGTATAGCCCTAGCCGGTCGGTGGAATGGGCGCATAAGGAATATGATTCTTTCACGCTACATTTTATCAGTTAGGAAGTCCCATTTTGCTCCTAACACTGTCACTTTGTAGCCCTTTACTAGACGATTCCGACGATACCAATAACTCACTATCGCAAAAAATTGGAACTGGAACCTTTTGCTTCTAGTACCCTTTTCACATTTTGGTTCGAACGATTTCTCAAAAGTCAAAGTTTTAAAGGCATAAGAAGGCCTATATTTTCTCTTAAGTGAGTCTAAACATTCAAGGCTTTTTATTCGAGTTAGGTGCACAGACTCCTTTAGTAAACACATAAATGGCTGTTAAGATTAAGTATGAAAAACAGCATTAAAAATGTGCAGTTAAAAAATGAGTCGCAAAACAGTTTGTTAGTAAGGTCAAACGAAACGAAGTTTAGAGCAGAGACGTCCTTGTGAAGTTGGTGGCAGACTGCAAGGTCGCAACTGGCGTGTGTAGGTAGTTTAACCGATGAACCTAAAACTAACAGGTATTATACACATTACACAGGTTGCGTTCGAAGTAAGTAATTAATTAAAGCAGACCTGCCCAACCTTTTTGAAGTGGCAGGCCAAAGTTTTGTTTTTCTGTCATCCCGCAGGCTCCGTTGAGTCCGTTCTTCTCAATTAAAATTTAAAGAGTTAGACTAGACACGTATGCATTAATCCATTCGGAGGGAGGGGGGGGGGGGCTGCATATGTTTTAGACAAGTTGGTGAGGGCCTGTAAAATAATTATGTAACTAAGCATTGTGACATAAGTCTATGATGGCTCCAACAGGGGAAATTTTCCAATAGGTCTTTTATTTTTTATTTTAAAAAGATTAATCGCATACAAACAATTTAATGAATGTATCCGATTGACCTCGTCAGTCGCCTCTGTAGGTTATTACCCGTGTTGAGTTATGACACGTCTCCGATCGCATGACGTGTATAGACTCGCACAAGTGCAAGCACGTTACCACCATGGCCATCGACGTCGATACCATATTATAGTATCGATATAATAGTATATACACATGACATGTATTACATGTAGATGCGACATAGTGGGGTTTTAAAACTAATATTGAAAGTAAAAGACTATACATTTTACAGACCAAGACTTATTGATACAACTGCAACAAGGAGGGGGGGGGGGGGGCTCGAAGCCTCAAGCGGGCCCATCATTCAGTCATTGAATCTATTTTGTGTAAGTCGAAAAAATTTCCTGGAGGTTTGCACTGTATACGTGCCTCGTGCCTGAAAGAGGTTAGAGTTAGTAAAAATACCAAAACATAAGAGAACTTTTTGAAAATTTAAATGGGCCTATGTTACGCGAAAATTGTGAACTACTTTAGGTCTTTTTCTGGAAAGAGGCTGAGGGCCACTGGAAACGGCTTCGGTTCCTTCTTCAGCCGCCCTCTTCTATTGCTTCCTTCCACTGTGCCCTCAATAGTCAATGATGGTGTGTACCAGGTTTTTGTCTCTTCACAAATGTCCTACCCATTTCGCTCTTCCAATTTTTAAATGAGATAGCAGGCAGACGTCAGTCAAATACTGATCAATAATGATTGAGCCGCATCACCCCTGTTACCCTTCATTTGGACACGACACACGGACACCTGACTCATGATTTATTTTTAGAATACAAAACGTTACAGCCTTGCAGGTTGGCGTCATACTTTCCGCGGCCTTCCATGAGTTCAAGGATCCTTTCAGGAAAATTGGGGAATAATAGTGAACTTTACAATTTTAATTTATTGCCTGTATTGCATGTTGATTCGGTTAAACTGCGTATTTCGTATGCCTAACTACAGTGGCGTAGCCAGAAGTTTTTTTTTGGGGGGGTCCAGTTTTCATGCAACAACATGGGGCATGATCTAAATTTCCTTCGCCCAGGCACCCAGGGTCTCCTCCGGGGAAGGTTTTTGAGAAAAATAGGTCTGTAATAGTGGAGTTTTGTACATTTTGATGTATATACGACTTGTAACGTATTATAATAACGTTTAGGTTTGTACAGCCGAAGAATAGGCCTACTGCAAGAGAAGGGGCCCGGGGTTCTCCCCTGGGGGAATTATTTTGAAAAAATAGGCCCAAAATAGTGGAATTTACGCACTTTAAAAGCAGTTATGTTTATATTTTACATGTGAACACTATTACAGCTAACAAGGGGGGCCCGGGGGTCCACCCCGGGGAGCGTATTTTCAAAAATTGACCTAAAATAGTTTGTCGGCAAAAAATTTTGATTTTTCAGACGATAACTTTATTTTTAAAAGACAGGAAACTGGGTCTCCCCGAGGGAATTTTTTTAAAAATAAATGACTGAACAATTTAAAGTCTTCCTCAATTGGGGGGGGAGGGGGTCCAGACCCTAAATTCTCCCCTGCACGAGACATGCATATGCAAGGTGTACCATACCGCGCGTATATGAAGCCATCCATTACCTGCAGAAATTGGCAGGATTCCAAGTTTGCGAGGGGAGGGGGTACCAAGCATGTCAGGTCCTAGGACGTCAAAAAGTTGAACCACCCCTGATGAGATGGATGGTCCGAGCCGCCCTTAATAGCAGAAATCCGACAACAGCGCACTGGTTAATGTGATTCTGTGCGGAAGTAATTGCAAAATGGCCCCATATTGACCTTTGATAAGGCCCTGGTATCTGCAAGCACAACGCAATGTTAATGTCAGCCACGTGCATCCAAGGCCAGCTATGCACTTGTGCATTTTATTATACGCTAAATATATGTCAAATTCTCCTCTTCAACGAAATTAGTAGCGGTAGAAGTTAAATTTTTGCTTTCCAATTTATACGTAGTATAAGGAAAGCTTTGTGACGGTCGAAATTTTCGATTCCGAGATTTCAACGGAATTACACGTTTTGTGATCCCAGGAACCCAAAAAAGTGATTTTTATGAAATGTCTGTCTGTCGCTCTGTCTGTATTTCAGTCTGTCCGTTCATCTATTTCCGGGGAAACTACTCGGCCAATTTTGATGAAATTCGGCATGTAGGTTCACAAAAATCATACCTCGGGACCATTTTTTTTATTTGGGGTTAACTTAATTTGGGGGGGTTTTATTCTCAAAAAACTCCAAAAAAAAGTCTAAAAACATTATTTCTCAAAAATGGCTCAAACTATTTCTTTACAATTCACACATAATGTAGTCGTTATTAATGTTAACGAAATGCGGGGGGTCGCTTGCCCCTTGATAGGTTGCTTCTGGGGGTAAAAAAATATAAAAAAAAATTTTTAATGAAAAATGACGAAAACATAATTTTTCTGCGAAATCTTTCTATTGATGATTTCTACCTTCAGGTATGTTTTAGGCGTTAAATTGAGTAACGAAACCGGACAGGTTGCTTTCCCAGAAAAGTATTTGGTTTGGTAAAAAAAAAATGTCTTTTTGAAAAAATGATGGAAAATTCACGCTCAAATGCATTGCGTGCCCTGGCAGTATTGCTGTGTGGTAATGTGTTGGTCTGACCTATCTAGAATTTACCTCACCTCCAGTGACGTCAGGTGGACAACCCCCCCCCCCCCCCCCCCCCCGAGATATCGGAAATTTAACCATAGGAAAATCATTTACCATGAAATTACTTATTTTCTCGATCTACTAATTTTGATAAATTGGAAAGCATGTTCGAGTAAACTCGGACCGGTTCTTATCCCATGCTCTGCGGTTATCATGCTTATCGTGGTTATTCAGATTTCCTTCAATTCGTAAGCTATAAGCTCACGACGAACTGCACACCAGAAAGGCGCTTATTCCACCTACGTCAATAGTCAATAGTAAATGTGGTATTGACGTGGTAGCAGACATTTTTAGACTGTCTTTAATGTCTGCTACCACGTCCATACCACATTAACTATTGACTATTGACGTAGGTGGAATAAGCGCCTAAAGTATGGTTGTTGAATGAAAGCGTGCGTGAAGAGTCAAGCGAATGTAGAAAAGCACCGCCAAATTCTTTAAGTTTCCTGTAATAAAAATTTACTAGGTAGGTACTCAAAATTAAATATACATTACCTGTAATTATAATAGAGTATCTAAGTGAATTTTATTAATTTCTTTAAAATAATTATTAAAAATCGTAAATAAAATTATAGTATTTAAATTTCACTTAAAGTTATTTAAATTAAATAAACAAAATCAAAATTTTTTAATAATATTAAATAGAAATGAATGTATAAAAAAATGAAATAACACATGAAATATCGATCCCTTATAGCACAAACCAAAATTAGAGGATATAGAATATACAGAATATATTGTTTAAACCGCTGGACCACAAGCCCGACAACGGACAAGTGCCTTCTAAATCCTCTACTTATATGCTTTATCCTCTGCTTATACTCAGGAGCTCGAATGTACCAAGCGCTGAAGAGAAACGCGCACGACCGAGGAGGAGGATCATATGCAGAGAATTGCTGTCAACCAATCATTGAGATTGTGACCTCTGTAGAAAATTCTTACTAATACGTTTCAAGCAATGGTACGCCCGGGCCGCGTCCAAAGGATGGACGAGAACAGGACCACCCGGAGGTTGGCGGAAGCAAGGCCACAAGGAAGCAGACCATGGGCCATGACAACCCTCGAGGAAAGGATAGAACAACTCGCCCGAGCAAGAGGGAAAACAATGGCCGAGCTCAAGACCGGGGCGAAATGGGTTCGAAGTGACCCCCCACGCTGCGCACGCGGCACTAAGGGGGAAGAAGAAAAAGAAGAAGGTACGTCCGGGCCTTGGAATGGATGCCGGCGTCAGGCCAAAAACTTTTGAGACCCGACAGTTCAGCTGTCTTCAAGCTGTCGCAGCGAAGAAGGAAGTGGGGCTCTCCCCCGGGAAAAAAATTTGAACGTTTTTTTCTAAGGAATGTGAGCGTATGTATTTCATCATAGAAAATTTTAATATTATGAACGCTAACATTAATGAAATATGATATATTTTTTGTTATTGCAACGCTTGGCGGGCCCCAACCTCACTATCCCTCGGCCTGGTCTCATGTATATCATAATTTATGGATTATAGGCAATTTATAGGTTCTCACGTGATCCAAAAAATTGAATTATCCCAATCCTGAATAGATAACCAAATGGTTAAGTTACAGTAATTACTGCATTGTTGTAAACTAACCTATAAACGACCGCACCTTCATCATCTAGGTACCTAGCAGGATATATTATTAAAAAACCGTGATTTTAAAAAAAAGTCCGGCTCCAATCTTATATGATAATTTCTTTTCGATAACCTTCCCTATAAGCTAACAAAGAGAAAATTAGTTTTGGGAAACATTCCACCTACTGCCTGCATTAATAGAGTATAATAGAGGCCGATCATAAAGGGGTCGCCGACCTCTTTATAGTCTTAGTAATGACGGTTCAATGGTTGAAGGGAGCTATGAACTTTGGGAATATCACATAAATAGGGCACACGAACTCCCCGGAATCAGGTGAATGACCTTACCTGACCCTAGGTTGCTTTAAATTCTGACGCTTTCTATGCTGTTCACCCCTGATGCAACCACCGACCCTATATATTATATAGCACTCAATTTTGCGACGGGGGGAGGGGGGGGGGGCAGGTATGGGATAAACTAGCCTGAGGCCCGAGGCTACCATAGTAGTGTAGCTTAAGAACTGAATTTTGGTAAATACTAAAATACAACAAATAGAAAATTAATATATAAGCTTAGGTAGAAAGAATAGAACAAATTTATTTTTTATTAATTTAAAAATGAACTTTTGAAGGGACTGGCAAAGAATGAAAGTATACGAAAATACGTTGTGGATGATGGAATTTTTCACAACGGGGGGGGGGGGGTCCGGACCCCTGGACCCCATAAATACGGTCTTGCATAGCACCGCACCTTATGTATCCAGGTTTTTAGTGGAATCAGCAGAGAAAGGTTTTGAGTTAGTGGCCAAAATGAATTTTTTGTAATTTTTTTTATTTGTAGTACCTTCTTCTCTAGTCGCAATCGATCTATTGGTTTGCTGCACTAGGAATTAGAGGAGGGGGGATTTAAGAAATATATAACATTTACATACTTAACACACACCTGCACGCATTCATAACAAATCTGAATTAAATTGAAACAATTGGTTAATTCCTCGTAAAATTTTAAATTTAATTTAGCTTATTTAAATTTAATTTTAATTATATACTTCAGTCATTAGTCGTACAATTTATCATTTTATGTATACCTACTTGTATTGTTGCAAAATTGGAATAAATATATTTGATTTGATAACGGTGCCAATCAGTCTCTTTTTAAACAGTTCCGACTAAAAAATTACGTCTAACAATAAATTAATTTTCCCAACTGAATTTAATATAACCTACAGATGGAGAACATTACGTATACATTGAACTGGCAAATTTTTATTTTATTTGAAAATGTAAATTTAATTAGGTACTTTTTTAACAAAATTAATTTTGCATGGGTATAAATCTCCAAGTCTTGAGCAAATTGCTTTAACTAATATGAGTAATGTAAGCCAATATTACTGGTTCCCGGTTCAAAAAAGGTTCGAGGGCAATTTTGGAAGTGCTTTTGCCGGCCTACAGCTGTCCATGGCACTCCGCCACACCCTTACCCCTTCATATTTACCTACGTATTTCTCTTAATGCTTACCCCCAATATCGTAATTGCTTACTCAAGGTCTCACTAGAAGATAGCTGAGGGATCGATACATCAATTGATACATTAATATAAAGGCTAGTGGGTGATAGTAAATTAAACGAATAAACAACACAGTCTTGTCCACTATTATTACTAAGATTTATTAAAAGCATTGTGATTCGGATTGTATGTATGTTTTTTGTATTATATAGTGCCAATGTATGCCTTTCTATGGGAATACCGGGCAAAAAAATTAAAAAGAATAAAAAACGACCAGTTTCCGAAAATGTAATTGATGCTATATGGGATCCAAGTTGAAAAAAAAATGTCTCAAAGCAAAGCTGTTGGAATAAGCTCTTTACAAATGATTTTGTCAGACAGCGTGTTTACATCATGCATGAAGGAAATGTGATCAAAAGTTGGTTTTTCAAAAATCTAAGTTTAAAGTGGCCATTTCTTCCCCTGTAAACTGTTTTTTCCCACCCCTTTTGAGCAGAACCTTACTTGTTTTTCTTCAGTTTTATTATGTAATTTAAAACTACATTAAAAACTGAACAGAATGCCACCATTATCTCAATTTTGACCAAAAAGTGCACCTTTCCGGTTTTTCCCCTGACGTCTTTATATGCTTCATGATGTTTTTTTTTTTTTAAATCTGTATTTTCTGTTATTTATATCATTAATTGCTGTGCACGCATTTTCATTAACGTTCGGGCCTCGTCTTGGTGTTTGAATATTCGAAACGAAAAAATAAAAGTAAAAAAATAAAGTTAAAATAACACTTTTTCCTTTGTCTTCACCAACAGAATTTTTTTCCAGATATTGTGCAATACGATACGGTATTTCTCAGAACCCTTCCTTTTCCTTATCATTATGATTGCATATTCAAGGGCGCAAAAGGTAATTTAAAGGGTTAATTTATCTTGCTTTATTGAAGGTTATTTAAGCGCACCCGTATAGGCATTCGTGATTTAACTGCTATAAATGCATACAATTAGGTTATTCTGCAGTTTTATTTAATGATACACCGTATTCACTCTTCTATTTTATTGACAGCTTAAGAGAGTGCTGTCATTTACAAGGTCCGTGACTTTTGTTCAGGAGCATAGCTAGAACTTCATCGGAATTAATTAAAAAAGAACCGCAACGAGTGAACCCGTACGTAAAAATAGTAAAAAATCAGTTAAAAACTCCATAATTCATCGAATAATTCAATACTGTATGCTCCTACAACTAATATTAGATATGTTTATATTATAGCCTATATTATTATTATTATTATTTTTTAACCACATTATTCTATGATTTTTACTGTTCTGTACTGTATCATGCATTATTTATGAAATTATTGTTATGTCATTCAGCAACACAAGTCCCTCTGGGTACTTACTGCTGAATCTATTTCCAGACTTATATTAAGCGTTGACAATACATTTTATTCATTCATTCATTCAAATGTTTTCCTATTTATCAATTAGTACAGGTACCGAGACAGATAATATGAGCAGTTTCATGGTAAATAATTGTCCTATGGCTCAATTTCAGTTACCTCGATTTTCCCTATCTGAAAGCACTGAATGCGTTGTGGGGACGATTGCATAGTCTAGAACAGGCAGACTAATATAATATACTTTGTAGTACAATAGTAATAATGGCAGGGCAATCCAATCCAAAATATTCCTCACTCACTCTAAGAGCTATACCGCCAAAGCACTGAACCTCAGCAAGCCTGAACTTAAGGTACTTACAGGTGCACTCACAGGACACTGCCACGTGAACTACCATTTAAAGAACATGGGTAAAGTCTTGAATGACACCTGCCGATTCTGCAAAGAAAAGGCTGAGACTGCTGAGCATATCATCTGCTCGTGTCCGGCAGTAAAGAACAGACGGCTGCTAGCAACGTCCTCTTGGTTTCTATCACCAAGGGAGGCTTGCCAGTTGGCCCCTGGGCAGTTGTGCAGGTTTTTACGGGACCTGCTGACTGACCAGGACTAAAAGTACGGGGATTCACAATAGATCTTTAAGGTCAAAGTGAGCCAAGCTCAAGTAGCAGCATCGCCCCATTACTAATCTAATCTAATAATGGCAGGGTGCATTTTACTGAGGCATGAAATTTTCAAAAGACCATTTTTTATTCAAAACTATAAGTTTGCTTGGGAAAACAACCTGTTTTTTTTTAATTAATTGGGGTAGGCCTACAGTTGTTACCTGTGTGCACTTAAGCCTATTGGGCCTATTGTGCCCCCTACAACAAAGTATCTATATCACTTCCTCGAGGCCTATTTCCCTCAGGAGAGCCAGGGCTTTGAGGGGATTTAGAAGTGGTAGGTCTTTTACATGTAATTGCAAGTTTCCCAAGCATGCTGCTCTTCTACGTGCGATTGCATCGCAGTGAAGGAGGATATGCTCGGGGTCCTCCGCTCCTTCGTTGCAGAATCTGCATGCTCTAGACTCTCTGACACCTATGTTGGTCAGATGTCCATTCAAGTTGCAATGCCCAGAGAGGAATCCTGTGATCACACGCAGATGTCTCCTGTTCATATTAATGCATACTTGGGCTCTTTTGCGCTGGTGGCTTCCCAGGAGCATTTTGGCTTGCCAAAGGCCCGGCAATGAGGTCCAGTATTCAGCCACTTTCAGGTTCTCCTTGCCTTTAACAAATCTGCGGGCGAGGGTTTCCCCGACACCGCAAAAAGGTTCGGGTCCCTGTTTGGTTATGTTTCTCAATTTAACACCTAAAACATGCCTGAAATTAGAAAGTATTGAGAAAAACTAATTTTTTAAAGAAACTTTTAGTCCTTTTTGATAATTAATTTAGTCTTATTTTTTTACCAGAACTATAAAGGGATACACGATCTATTGGGTTTTGTTTAGGGTACATTAAGAACGACTGAATTTAAGAGAATCGTTGTAGTTGTAAAATGTTAGCATTTTTTTTAAGTGAGCCCAAAATAAAAAATAAAAATGGTCCCCCACAAGGTGATTTTTGTGAACCTACAAGGCAAATTTAATCAAAAACCACCGAAAACCTTGCCCATAAATTGATGAAAAGACAGACTGACTGACAAACAGACATTTCGTAAAAACCACTTTTTTTCTCAAATAGTGAAAATCCACTGAGATCACGAAATGGAAAATTTCCTCCAACACGAATCTTTCCTTACACTACGTATAAATAGGAAAGCAACAGTAGTAGTAGTAGTAGTATGGTTGTACACAGTCCCAGACCACGGTGTGGGCCCATAGGACAGGGGGCCTCCTGATGATTATAGTGGATTCCGAACCACTTGGGAAACACAGTGAAGTCACACGATTAGTTCGGAGGTGACCAGGACAAGTCCTACCATGTTTCCCTACCGGCACTGTGTACACTACCAAGTTATCTGCATCTTTGAACCAGCTCTGGTCCGCTGGATTCAACTTGGTAAGGCGGCCGGCTAGGAAAGCAATAAATAAATAAAATCCACCTGGACACCCATGCAGCAAACTATCATCAAGAAGCCAGTCTATAGCTATTTTTAAATTAGGAATTTTTTTTGCTATATTACTATATTTACTAAGTCAACCTAGTGGAGTTAGGGCTATAAAGCCCACTCTTACACTCAACTAGGACGGCCCGGGACCGCCTGCTTTTCATGCCCTCTGAAGCATGACCAGAAAATGTAGCCAGTGTGGAACTCGAACCAACAACATTTCGGGTGAAATTCAGAGTCCGCACGACTACTTTACATGTCCTACTCTAGATGTTCTATTTAGCATTGCAATAAGAACAATGAAAAAAGAGGACCTTAATGAACCTTCCATAAGGCGCGGTTTCCACCGACCTGCTAGTGCTAAATACAAATACGGTGACGTGGTAACAGACATTCAAGACTTAGGCGAGGTTTCCACCGACCTCGCATTGCAGAATGCAAATGACATTGACGGAAATTTGAATTTTTCTTTTTATAGAAATCTATTAAATTGTTTGTACTTAACATATCTCGCATGACGCCATTTTTTAATTTTAGTTCGTTTGTTTGTGATTTTACTCTATGATCATTGATCAATTTTAACTATGGCACAGAGTAAAACAAAAATTTCCGTCAATGTCATTTGCATTCTGCAATGAGAGGTCAGTGGAAACCCCGCCTAAGTCTTGAATGTCTGTTACCACGTCACCGTATATTTGTATTTAGCTCTAGCAGGTCGGTGGAAACCGCGCCTTAAATCATAATTGCTATAAAATAGATGGGACTGTGGGAGTTTTGGCGGCAAAAGACCCTGAAAGGCACAGTCTGAATAATATACACCTGATGCCTGGAACCCAAAGCCTCCAACCTTTTAAAAAGCCAAAAAAAAAAAACGAGACAAGAATGAAAACAAATCTGAACTTGGATTCCGGCCTTGGGAATGCAACCTTGAGACATGAAGCCGAAGAAGCCCCCAGTGTTTAACTTACCTGGCTCTGCCTCTACCCTTTTCTTAGGTTTTTTCGGTCGTAAATATTTTAATTTTTTTATGGCAAGCCTCGTTGAGACGGTTTGAGAGGGCGTTAAGGCAACCTTATTTTTTTATCGTCTGGAGTTTCCGAAGACGGCGGCTACAATGGTTTGAATTGAATTTCTTGTCACCTTATAATAGATGTAACTATTGCTACTGATGTGTTATTATTTGAGGGTTTTTTATTTGAAAACAAAAGCCCTAGGTATTCCTATTTTAAAACACATACATATGTATATCAGGACATTGTAGAGTAGTGGTACAGACTCCAACAGGTTGTTGGTTCAAGTCCCACCAGGGGCGTAAAGTTGGGGGGGGGGGGGGGGGCACGGTTCAACTTGCCCCCCCCCCAGCCTTGAGCATTGTAAGACGTGGTTCATACTTCATGGTTCCCTTTGCAGTAATATTAATGAAAGCATTCCTTTTTTACCTTTGTAAAATCTACAGCTATACTTAACTATTAAAATTCGTAAAACCCTACTATTTTGCTCTTATATTTTCAATTTTCCTTAAATCCTGCCTGATGACGTCATAAGGTCTACTTAGTTTTGCCCCCGCCATCATTCTAAAACTTAACGCCTCTGAGTCCCACACTTGCTACATTTTCTGGCCATGCTTCGGAGGGCATTTATAGGCATTTGCCTCAGTTGCCTACTGGTAAATCCGCCACTGACTGTCAAGTAGCCTATTGTCTTGCATCTTGTCATAAATCGAATGTAGAGGATAATTTCTGCTACTTTAATTTATTTTTTCACGGCTCCAGTATTCCTGTGAAAATTGACTTAGTCCAAAAACGCGTAGTGGGGATCTCCGTTTTGCTCTAAAATATGATATGCTATGTACAGTTAGGTGTAAGAGAGGGCAGAGGGCCTTAGCCCATAGACCCTAATCTCGCTGTATCTTCATTTTTTTTTACAATACAGACTTTATTCTTATTATTATAATTCACGGGGGGTATCGTTGCCCCCCCCCCCCCCCAGCCTCGAGCATTGTAAGAAAGAAAAGAAAGAAATTTTTTAATTCAATTAACACCATAAAAAAATCAAAATATAACTCTGTATCCCACAAACTAGTAATAAGAATCAAAAAATCACATACAGTTCATAGGTATTGAGATAGTGGGCTTCCCCTAATAAAACCATTTGGTTGAGCATTAGGGGAGTGACGTAATACAAACATGTGTAACAGGAGGAGTAATGAGCAGTATAGTTAAAATAACACTATTATTTATATTGTTATGCATATTAATAGCTTTTCCATGGAGACCCCCGGGCCCCCTTGCAGCAATATGAATGTAAGCATTCCTTAGTTAGCTTTGTAAAATCTACAGCTATACTTTACTACTATTAAAATGCGTAAAACCCTACTATTTTGCACTTACATTTTCAATTTTTCCATATCCTGCCTAATGACGTCATAAGGCCTACTTAGTTTTGGCCCCGCCATCATTCTAAAACTTTACGCCTCTAATAATTAATTTTTAATATTATTATTAAATACTGTTTCGCGCCTATAATTTTTCCTTAGGGGGTGGCTCTGAATTTTTCCTACCCATAAGAGCATTTAAAACCGCGGGGGACCCCCGTATCTGCATCTGCCATATTCTTGTACTATGCGCAGGGGATCCCCGTTTATCTTGTCTATTACACCCATGGTCTGCAAAAGCGACTCTGCACAATTTATGCAACGAAATTGTCATGTATAACCAAGTAGTAGTATTCGTCAGGTTAATAACGACTTAGGCCTCATATTTGGGGCCATAGAGCGACCCCGACTTGACTGTCCTATGCCAGCCCATAGGACAGTGGACCTCCTGATTATAGTGGATTCCGAAACACTTGGGAAACACAGTGAAGTCACACGATTAGTTCGGAGGTGACCAGTACAAGTCCTACCATGTTTCCCTACCGGTACTGTGCACACGACCAAGTTATCTGCAGCTTTGAACCTGCTCTGGTCCGCTGGATTCAAGTTTGTATGGCGGCCGACCATGTATAACCAAGGTCAATGGGCTTTAAACCTTTCCATGAGAGTAGCTAAAATCAACACCAGGAAAATAATATTTTTCTAACGTCTATAATCTGAGCCTATGTCTCATGCGATCGCATAATCTCTATAGATTATTTATACAGCTTAGTAATTCATAAAATTGTTATCTCCAAGGTAAACAAAGGGTTAGCCCTTAAAATCATTTAACACGTCAGGAATTTCATTTATTTGAACAGGACTGGAGAGGTATTCCGCCCTAAAGGGTTACCAGCATACTACCGGTATGTAGCCCTGACCAGCAGATAGGGATTTGTCAGAGATTTCAGCTGGAGTTGTTATAAAAAGGCTGTAAGTTCTCTAATAGCCGAGGTTCCTGACCGAGATAGATTTAAACCCTGTCACTAACACGCAAGTAAGTTATAGTATACAAGCCCATAATATAAAAAATTATCTCGAGACATGAGTCTGTACATATTTAGCTGCATCTACATATCTTAAAGCCTGAGGTGGGGGGGACATTTAAACAAAACGGGGACACTCACACCTACAACACGAGGCAATGGGGAGACCTTGTAAGGCCAGCGCCACGGAAATTTTTGTTTTACTCTATACCGTAGTTAAAATTGATCAATGATCATGGAGTAAAATCGCAAACTAAAATTAAAAAATGGCGTCATGGAATATGTTAAGTACAAACATTTTAATAGATTTCTATAAAAAGAAAAATTCAAATTTTCGTCATTGTCATTTGCATTCTGCAATGCGAGGTCGGTGGAATACCCGCCTAAGTCTTGAATGTCTGCTACCACGTCAATGTCTTTGCTTTCTGCAATGAGAGGTCGGTGGAAACCCCGCCTTAGGCAGTTGTCTGGTGTGTCTAGTTAGTGATCCGGCACTGGCTGCCATATTTACAGGAAAAGGGACGTGGAATTGCGTCAAAGCGCATGATCGAACTGTCCTTGGACTGCCATGTATAGGCCTACGCTAAATATATTATCAATTTCTCTATATCATTATACGGATGTTGAATTATTATCAGTTTCCTGCTGGCACGTAGAATTTTGATTTATTCAAATTTATGAATTTCATATGAAATGGCTAACCTTTATCATACTTGCAAATTTATAACTTAAAGCCAGGCCGTTCAGCCAGGGAGTTTTTGTTTTGGTTAAAGTTGAACCAGGTGGAGCCTGCGTACTCAGAACTTGATTAATATATACTGTATATAGGTTATATAGGATTAATATATATACAGTAGGTTACATGAAGTCCCCCCCTTTAAAACACAGTTTCTTACTGGACATGACAGTTTTCGTGATTTCCTTTCGAGCGTGCCAAAAATATATTTTTTTAGTTCTGGGGCCTCTTGCTGCTACGGCGCGTATTCCACCTACGTCAATAGTCAATACCACATTTACTATTGACTATTGACGTAGGTGCATTAAGCGCTTACGTTGTTTTTTTTCAATAGTTGGTCACAGGAGACGTGGCACTTGAAACCATCCCGTGGCTGGAGACCGTTATCAATATGGCTGCTAGTGTAGCCTGCACAAGATAAGTACGCAATTTGGAGGGGAAAACCAGTGAAAAGTGTAGCCTGCACAAGCTAAGTACAGAGTTTTTGACCGGGTCCAGGTATCCGTTCTGCTATACTGCAATATGTAAGACTTCGATATTTTTTGCGTTGGTACTTATCTCCGATAGTTGGCTCATGGTTATAGTTCCCGCCGCTCCAGTTAATGTATTTCTATACTTGAAACTATAAATGCGCAGGAGAGACAAAAAAACTTCTAAAATCGAAATCTACTACAGTAGTACATTATGGGATGTAATATTTTAATTAATAATCTTTGATAATGTAGGAGTCTCATAGACGTTTTATTAAATTATTATTATTATTTATATTATACTGAACAAGGAAAAGAAAGAAAAGAAGAAGATCATTATATTATCAGACTATTTATTAAATTTTTTTGTAGCAGTCAATGCAACGATTTTGTTTTTTGTTTTACAATGCCTGCTTTCAGCATTTCTGCTTTAAGCAACCCTGTCAGCCTGGCGGGGGGAGTGAGTCTTTTTATTAACTTGAGGGAACCTAAGGGCAGACTTCTTCACCTCGGGGAGAAAGGGGGTTGACTGACAGGGTGGAACTTCTGATTATAGTGGATTCCAAACCACTTGGGGAACATAGAAAAGCCGATTAATTCGGAGGTCAACACTCACGTAGACTGACAGGTATAGTCTCAGCGCGTTATCATGTCCCACCATGTTCCCCTGCCAACGCTGTGCACACTACCAAGTTTGCCGCAGTTTGGAACAGGCTCTGTTCTGTTGGATTCAACTTGATATAACCGTTGGCATGCGACGATTCTACTGCTACCAGCAACTCAAAAATTATTTTTTGTGACAATTCGCCTTTTGCATACATGCTTCTCACATACTAGTAAGTAGGAGATCATTGTTTGCTTCCTGCAAGTGATGCGCTCAGCGACCTTGGCAGTAACACCTGCCTCTTATGAATATTGTTGGTTGCGTAACGGCGCCTCTGCCGATCGGCCATCCCATAAGCCTTCAATAAAGAAAGAAATAACGACATTTTGGTTTAGTTTACTTGACCAGCCTTGAGCTTAAAGTTCTATATATAAGTGGTGGGACATTCGCGCCCGCCCTACTACGGCAGGTGGCCCCTGAAATTTAAAAAAAAAAAAAAACTATTTTTGGCGGGAATTGGATGTCCCATGTCTCCCATCTCACTCATCAACTCAGCACCAGCCTTGTCATATCAAGTCAGTCTTACTTCAGTTCTTATTTGCTCACTACCCTTAATACCAATCTTAATCCCTCACCCTTCTTCTCATGATGATGCCATGTCGGGTAGAGGGTGATGAAGGATTTGTAAGTCAGGTCAGGTGCCAGACTAGGCTGCTCAGTTTCGAAAAGCTCTCGTGTCCTGCGGCAAACTTGGTAGTGGTATTGCAGAAGAGAGACAGTCGCTACCTCATAAAAATTAGACTAGCGAAATGGGTAGGGCATTTATCAAGACACGAAAATCGGGAACACACCATCAATGAGGGCACAGTGGAAGGAACCAATTGTAGAGGGAGGCAGAAGAAGGAATTCATGGATCAACTGAAGGAGGACGCAGGAGTTCGAACGTACCAGCTGAAGAGGAAGGCGCAGAACCGAGAGAGCTGGAGGATGATATACAGGGAGTTGCTGCCAATCAATCGTTGAGATTGTGACCTCAGAAGAAGAAGTCGTTAGTTGGAGTCCCATGGGTGCCACATTTGGAGGGATTGTAAAGCAGGCGGTCCGGGGCCTTCTTAGTTGAGGGCTTTAAAGCCATGTTATAGGTTGACTTGGTAAAAGAACAATAAGGCAATATTTATTGCTGTCCAATTGATACTTAGTATAAGGAAAGCTTTGTGATGGTCGAAATTTTCGATTCCAAGATTTCAACGGATTTACACGTTTGGAGGTCCCAAGAACCCAAAAAGTGGTTTTCACAAAATGTCTGTCTGTCTGTCGCTCTGTCTGTTCATCGATTTCCGAGCAAACTACTCGGCCGATTTTTATGAAATTTGCCATGTAGGTTCACAAAAATCATGCCTCGGATTTTTTTTTAATTTGGGGCTAACTCAATTTGGGGGGGTTTTATTTTCAAAAAACTCCAAAAAAACGTCTAAATAAATTATTCCTCTAAAACGACTCCAACGATTTCTTTTAAATTCACATATATTGTAGCCCTTAATAATGTTGAAAATTTGGGGGGTCGCTTGCCCCTTGATAGTTAGCTTGTGGGGGTAAAAAAAATAAAAAATAACTCAATTTTCATGAAATATGACTGAAAAATAATTTTTCAGTGAAACCTTTCTATCGATGATTTCTACCTTCAGGCATGTTTTAGGTGTCAAATTGAGTAACGAAACCAGGGAGGTTGCTTTCCCGAAAAACTATTTGTTTTTGTGCAAAAAAAATTATTTTGAAAAAATGATAGAAAATTCACACTAAAATGGATTGTGTGCCCTGCCATTATTACTGTGTGGTAATGTGTTGGCCTGACCTATCTAGAATTTACCTCACCTCCAGTGACGTCAGGTGGACAACCCCCCCCCCCCTCTCGAGATATCCGAAATTTAACCATAGGAAGATTATTTTGTCTATCTACTAATTGATAAATTGGAAAGAATGTTCGAGTAAACTCGGACCGGTTCTTTATATTTACTACTACCAATTTCAAACACCCTATCGGCACCCTATAGGCACACCGAACGGATATTTTTTTCTGACGCTTTTAACCTATCCCACAGTAAATACATCCGGAACAATTATCGGTACGATTTTCGGTACGCGGTCCATAGTTATTGGAGTCCCCGCCGCCCGCTGGTACTACTACATGTTTTCTGCGCTATACACGTTTATTGTACATAACTTAGAAGATGAAATTCAATTTTGGGTGCCGGATAGGGTGCTGACCGAAAAGTTAATTTTATAAAAGCGAGCGAAAAGACCCGAAATTCGCCCGAAATCCATAATTATAAGAGTAAGAAACTAAGGGAAGACAACTTATTTGTGTCTTACTCATAGTTACAACAATTCTTGGTTATTCTTCTTTTTGCCTCTTCTATCGAAGACTGCCGATAATCATGGCAATTAGGACCTTTGGAGACTGCTCTACTGCTCGTGCTCTTCCCAAACCACTGCCTCACATTTTTCAACTTCTTGGTTATTTTGGTTATTGTATATGATTTCTCAGCTAAAAGCCTTAGAATCACGAAGAGGGAGGAAGTCGTCGTAAGAGTCAGCAAAGATCAGGCATTGATAGAGCTTCAAGCTTGTGTGGGACGTTTGTACACGGCTAAGTAGACATCCTTGGTGGCCGGCGACTGGACAACCTCGGTCCGTGAGTCACCAAGGTCGACCCATCACCATTTCTCGCTCGCTAGCCGCTCCTACGCACCCATCGCGTCAGGGTAGCAACTAGGATTGCTGAGCAAAGGGATCTTTACTTACCTTACCCTCTTCCTCTTCTCTTCTGGCATTCCTTCACAGTCGTGTGCATGAGGGTTGCGGACATCATTGCACCCAACTACCGAAACGCATCTAATTTCATGGCTTCGAGTTCGACCCATCACCATTTCTCGTTCGCTAGCCGCTCCTACGCAACCATCACGTCAGGGCAACAACTAGGATTGCTGAGGAAATGGATCGTTACTTACCTCACCCTCTTCTCTTCTGTCATTCCTCCACAGTCGTGTGCATTACGGTTACGGACACTATTGCGCCCAACTACCAAAGCACCTATAATTTCATGGTTTTGAGTACGACCCATCAACATTCAACATGATCTGGCTGTTCCAATGCAACGCGCTTTAGGACAGCAGCTACTATAAGCCTTGCTGAAATCCTGCTTGAGGAATAGGATGGGATGAGACATCCAAAGAGATTCTGAATTAGCCTTAGAGAGTCCTCGCCTCACTTATTGACCATTCTCTGCAAGATGTTTCCGGACCGTGTGGCAACTCAAGTATCGTGTCTTCATGAGGTCATCTTCCGGTCTTCGACCCACCACCAATTTATATTAGATGGCGGCTTTTACGCGCCTCGCGTCAGGGCAGCAACTAGTACTGCTGATATCTTAGACTTGATTGGATGAGACAGCCGGACACTATGATCTGACCGGCAGAGTCTAGTAGGTGGATAACTGGATGGGGGAGGTTCGAGAGTCAATGTGAAGGAGGTTTCTCGGTAACCCTTTTCTATACTGGTAAGGGAAAACCAGGAGCAGATTCCTCTACCAGTCCTCTGCCAGATACCCTCACTGGGTCGTCGTGCCGGAGTTTTGCTGTTTGCATGCTCATTGGGGCTTGGGCCCTTTGGGCAGTGTCGGATTAACCCCTGGGGGGCCGGGGGCATAAGATATGTGGGGGCCGTGGGTGCAACCCAGAGACGGTCTCAGACCTCATAAAAGGGGGAGGCAGTACGATAGGTTTTCGAAGGGGGCGGTGTATCATTAGGCGCACCTCCTCCCCATTTTCATAAAAGAGAATAAAATGGGGAAAGCCGTTCTCATGGACGTACGCAGCTTTTAAATTAATGACCTTAGTTCGGTTCGGAGGATATGAAGGGGGGGGGCCCAAGGGTCTCCCACGGGGGGGAAGTTTAGCGAAGACAGACCTAAAATAGTTTGATTTTACGCATTTTGATAGCAGTAGCTTTGAGTTTTTACTTTTAATAAAATTGCTAACAAGTGGGATGCGGGGGTCTCCCCCGGGTGAAAATTTTTGAAAAATAGGGCTGAAATACTGAGGTTTTAGACTTTTTGAGAGGAATAATACTTAGATTGTAGAGGCAAAGAATATAACTGCCTTCCAAAGAGGGGACAATTGCCCGCAGAGCCGGTCGCTTCGTATATAAATTACAAGGAATTAATATAATTGTGAACAGGGGGGCCGGAGGCTCCCCCGGGAGAAAATATTTGAAAAATAGGGCTGAAATAGTGGGGTTTACGCATTTTGAGTGCAATAACACTTAGATTGTAGAGGCAAAGAATGTAAGTGCCTTCCAAAGAGGGGACAATTGCCCGCAGAGCCGGTCGCTTCGTCCGCCTCTGGTGCAAACTCCTCTAAAATTCCTAAATCTACCAGCAAAACAAACGAAAAACACATAATTTCCCACCAATTTCAAAACTTTTCAAATTTTCTTACAGTCTTATCAAAAAAAAATCGTTAAGGGGGGCCGGAATTTTTGGCATTTCTGGGGGGGGGCGGGGGCCTGTGTCCCAAGTGCCCATGGGTTAATCCGGCACTGCCTTTAGGTGCCCTCTCTTCCTCATGGTCCTGTGCGACCACGTCCGCGCCAATCCGTCGAGTTCTTCTTCTTCGTCTTCCTGTGCTCGACCCATCTTTTCCTCGTTTGACCTGGTAGCCACCACATTTCTCATTAGTCTTCTATTTGTTTCTTTAACACCTCAGCCATTCTCAACACCTTGCAACACATCAGCGATCAGCTATGTCGATTATTATTATATTATATAAATATTATTATATTATTATTATTATATATTATTAATCTTAAATTGAAAGTTTTATTCAAAATTGTTTTGTTAACATTTAACCCCAAGAATAAGTTATTACTAGGCGGCATAGTGGGCCCTCAGTAACGCCATAACGTCACTTTATGTCCTGAACCCAAAACTGTGTTATTTCTAGTGGCAACAAGCCTTTTTTTCTGTACACTCTAAAACCTTCCACAGTACGGAGAGGAATTTTCCTCATGAGAAGATTATGGCTATATTGTCCTCATTAATTCGTTTCATGGCATATAAATTATTTTATCGCATTATCTAGCCTAGAATCATTATAACTCTTTCTGTAATAAATCCGGCGCTACAGGCGTGCGGGGAAACCCTTCACCTGCTGACCCCTCTGGGTGCGGTACCAGTGCATTGTCCCTGAAAAAGAGGGAGAGAGAGAGATATGAGTTGCATAGGAAGTGATGTAAAGATGAGGCGAGAAAGTGTTGACTCCAGTGCTGGAGGAGAGTAGCCACTCACTGGAGGCCGGTTAGTTTCACTATTAAGTTACAAGGTCCCGGGTTTTCTCCACGTGGCTTCCCACCCGACCACGTGCCATTTCACCTGGCCTTTCACTTTCATTCTCAACTAGGTATGGGTACTCAACCATCTGTTGAAGTCATAATCATTCATTGTGTATCCTCTGATGGGTTTTTAGTAAGGCGTGTAATTTGCTTTGCGCCAACGGCGCTGTGGTACTAAATTCGAAGGTGGGACAGGGAGTGGTCGTATAGTCCAGGGCTCGGGAACCCTGGCTCCGGAGCCAACGATGGCTCCGAAGGACTTCCGGTGTGGCTCCGCTCGGCTAAGGCTAGGTGCCTACTTACGTTACTTACTACGTCCTAGTAGTGCACACATAGGTTTTGTGCTTTAAAATTTTAAAAAAGGTTTACTCTGTTTCATGTGATTTCAATATACACTATTTATCTCAGAAGGTTTGTGAGTCAACAGAACCGTGAAAATTGGCTCCATGTAAGAAAAAAGGTTCCCGACCGCTGGTCTAGTCAATGAAGCGTTTAACGGTTATCCATAACCGAAACCGCACACGGGCTGACTGAAGCCTTGAGGTATATGATTTTATTGTATCAATATAATGTATTGTACTGGATCAATATAATATAATAAATAATATAATATAAAACTGCCCTCTATGAAAAACAGCTATAACACCAATAAACTTTTGAATAGTGACATATTTTTAATGTTACACATATTTGACATTTCCCCCATAATTGCCCGTTATCGGCAATGCTCAGCTTAGGCGCAAATTACACCGACCTCGCATTTGATAGTGATCCAGATATTGACGTGGTAGCAGACATTAAAGACTGTCTTTAGACTTTAATGTCTGCTACCACGTCAATATCTGGATCACTATCAAATGCGAGGTCGGTGTAATTTGCACCTTAAGGATAGGTGCGATCTATTCTATTTTGTTATCGTTGAATCCATCAAAGTCTTGCTGGAAATTAAGTAAATGACGGTTTTAGGGGTAAAATATCTTGTGAATAGAAATTGTCTGGAGCTTTGTTGAATTGTTGTGCTATATTGCAGAGGCGTAAAGTTTTAGAATGATGGCGGGGGCAAAACTGAGCACGACGTCATCAGGCAGGATAAGGAAAAATTGAAAATATAATAGCAAACTAGTAGGGTTTTCCACATTTTAATAGTAGTAAAGTATAGCTGTAGATTTTACAAAGCTAAAAAAGGAATGCCTATATTCATATTGCTGCAAAGGGGACCATGAAGTATGAACCACGTCTTACAAGGCTCGAGGCTGGGGGGGGGGGGCGAGTCGGACCGTGCCCCCCCCCCCCAACTTTACGCCCCTGCTATATTGTATTGGACATGAAAATTAGACGACAGGGACTTCTGAATCTGCACAGATGAAGAAATATTTACTGAGCAGGAGACTTTCATGTCCACAGCATTAAATTGTTTTTCCAATTACAAAAATCAAAGAAACTTGGTTTTGAAATTGCATTGAAGCCTTATTTATGGCACACTCACAACAAGACAAACTAATAACACAGCTATATTATTGTTTTCTTTGTCAGAAAAAAGTTATTAATGCTACTTTTGTCACTGGACCGACCAGTAGCAGTCATATTACATTAGTCATTACAGTCATATATTGTAGACATACAGTCTAAAATATTTTTATTGCAACTCGTGGTCGGCCCCAACCTCACTCATGGGCCCCGGCCATTGGCTGTTAAACCCATTGCTCCAACAATAAATTGTGACCCAGCCTTCTAGTAAGGTGCCCATTCCACCGACCGGCTAGGGCTATTTACAAAAACGGTGACGTGGTAGCAGACTTTCAAGACTTAGGCGGGGTTTCCATTGACCTCGCATTGCAGAATTGACGGAAATGTTTATTTTCCTCTATGCCATAGTTAAAATTGATCAATGATCATACAGTAAAATCACAAACAAACTAAAATTAAAAAATGGCGTCATGGTATATGTTAAGTACAAACATTTTAATAGATTTCTATAAAAAGAAAAATTCTAATTTCCGTCAATGTCATTTGCATTCTGCAATGCGAGGTCGGTGGAAACCTCGCCTAAGTCTTGAATGTCTGCTACCACGTCACCGTTTTTGTAAATAGCCCTAGCCGGTTGGTGGAATGGGCGCCTAAACACGTGTTCATCGCATAGGTTGAAAATTTCTACGATTATGTACCTATTTCTGATCTGCCCTTTACTTAGTCAGTCGATCCCTGAAAAGAGGGACCTCTGTTTGGCTCCAAACCACCTAGTGATTGAATGGCCATAAAAAACTTGTCCCTCATGCATTCGGGTCCACGAACTTTCTGAACTAGTTCGATGAAAACCGTCTCGACTGGGCCACTCCTCAAAATCGCTAACGATGCCCCAACAAAACACAATCCCACCTAAACAACTTTCGAGAACCTGTGGCCTACATCAGTTGAAGATTCCCCCCATAGCATAAACAAAACTGACAGTGAAAACTCGGGTGCTCGTGAGTAATGCAAAAGTGGCCGAAGAGAATGGTGATCTAGATCAGTGAAAAGAAAGTGAAAGGAGCTCTCTGCCTGGGATAAATGGCACGAAGAGTTCCAGTGCTGGAGAGACGGTGAGAGGCTGGAGAAAACAACACCACCTCGTCATCCATGGAGAAAACCAGTTTCTATGCGAAGCGGTTCATATTGTATGGGATAGGGCCGATATTTATGGGAACGACATTTGGAGGCTGGAGGTGTTTAATTGGGGAGGAAGTCATGTCGGGGCTAGATAGGGACTACACGGGGTAGGAATAGGACGCCAGAATCCGAGACTTTAAGAGTGTACAGCCCGTAGGAAAGTGGCAGCCCGAAATTTAATATTTTTTATTTTTTATTTAATTAACTAAGCATGTTATTAAAGATTCGGCTCGTCAAAGTTGTAGAAGACTTCTTCACGCATCATATTATAAGATGTTTTTAATTTTTTGAAATTGTAGTTTTTTCATAAACATGCAAATATTTTATAAACAATAACTTTTCAAATTTTTGCATGTTTATAAAAAAACTGCAATTTCGAAAACTAAAAATACCTTATTATATGATGTGTGAAGTTGTCTTCTACAACTTTGACGAGCCAAATCTTTAATAACATGCTTAGTTAATTAAATAAGAAATAAAAAGTATTAAATTTCGGGCTGCCACTTTCCTACTTTCCCACTTTCCACTTTCCACTCTTAATGTAGATTTTTTTGTGAAATTGGAATTTTTAGTTTGAGTTCTTCGCATGGGCATACATATACATACATACATTTCTCCATAGAGCAACATAGACATGTAGTTAAAGGATCCCAAGTTAATATGTGTTGTACAGCGCTCATGCTTAAAAACCTACCTTATGGCGCCTAAATAAATATATTTTTTTAAGGTTAATAGCAAACAAACAATTTAATAAATGTATTCGATATCTCTTCAGTCGCCTTTGTAGGCTATTACCCGGGTTGAGGTACGACACAAGTAAAAGCATCGAATTGATACAATAGTTTAATTGGAAAAAATCAAGTAGGGGCAGGGCGCCTAGGTTATGTAATAAATTAAAAAACCACTGATTTTACTGACTCCATTAGTACGTACAGCCAAAGGTTGCTTGATAATTTGGAAAATTTGAATACCCTTTGCTGAAACATATTGTAAGCTAGGAAAGCACAAAAACAAAGGACCTTTATGTTATATTTAATACTTTCCCTCACCGTGTAGCCCTTTCCCGTATAACCCTTTGAGGACCTTGACCTTGACCTTGGGGGGTGTATAGGAAAAACATACGATATGTAGTATCAATTAAATCAGAGAGTAATGAATTAACTTGCAATATATTTACTAAATTTAGGGGGGCAGCTGCCTCCCTTGGCACCCTGGCCCCTGTATTGTATCCGTCTACGCTGATGACTTTTCTCAAAAACACTCCTATAATCATATGCTTTGCTTGCGCCGACCACGATTTTATGTAAAATAGACATGTTTTAACGATTGTATGAGGAGTAAGTGACAAATTTTATTTTTAATTGCCAGATCTTCCCTTTGATTTTACACGCAGCTGCGAAGTAAAATTATTATAAATTTGAATATGCCTTTTAAGTAGTTCAGCAGCTTTTATAACCATCACATATTTTGAAGAATGATTTGAAAGTTTTATGGTAAGCATAAGTTATAGCAATTATTATCCTACAGAAAAGGGAATTTTATTACTGAACGATGACAGCAGGGTACATACAGGTACAACTTTGCCGAAGCAAGAAAGCATAGCCTACATCTATTGCTTAATGTTTTCATTGGTTATGGAGAAAGGGTGGACGTTCTGTGATCCCTTTGGCTCCTGCCTTGGGTTGACAACTTAAAAACTGCTTGTTGGGGTACCTTAAATCAGGGATTCTCAAGGAAGCCATGGGCCTCTTCCAGGAGCCACCAAAAATTTTTCTCGGTACCTTAAATGCAGGTATTTAATTTCAACAATGCCTATTACATCGTCCTATGAATGTTTTTCTTGGGGCTTACTTACTTTTTAATCCTTTACATCAATCAAATCAAATCTAACTGTGTTGAACAGCAATCCCTAATGACTCAATGTATCCTTGTATCCTATTGTACAGTCAGCCCCCCCCCCCGGAAATTTTTTGGCTTTACAATCGACTTTCGGAAAATTTCCGATTTCCGATTGAAACCTTGTATAATTCGTATCTCAGTTAATATTGGTCGCAGAGGAATGAATTAAAATTTCACCGAAAGACCGTATTATTATCTAGGTAATGGTTATCAACACCTTTTACGACAAATCAACGATTTCAAGACACGTCCAGTCCAAGTAAAAATAATTTAATAAGTAAAAGTAATTTTATTGTTTGGAACACAAGAGTGTTTTGTGTGTTGATGTTGTGGTCGGGAAAATAATGAAGTATTTTTTATTTGTTATTACATAGTACATAGCGTAGGTAGCGTAGCAGGCACATAGCCAGGGAGGGGGCTTTGAGGGCTGAAGCCCCCCCCCCCCCCCCGAAATGTAAAAAAATAAAGAAAAAAGGAGATTGTTATTGTAAATGAGTGAAATGAGTTTTTTGTATATATTATTATGGAGCTGATTTTTGATTAATGATTCCATACCCCCGACCCCCTGGATGTTAGCCCCCCCCCCCCCCGAAATAAAATCGTGGCTACGTGCTTGTTGCGTAGAGGAAAAGCAGGGTTTGCGGAATCTCCCTACTCCTGATGAATGTATCCGATTTACCTCTTCAGTAGTCTCTGTAGGTTAGTACCCGTGTTGAGTTACGACACGCCTCCGATTGCATGGCATATATAGAGACTACAGATTGGATGATAGGATCAACTCAAATTTTCAACCAACAAATTACCTTTAAAACTTACATTCAACTTGTGACTCCCCCCCCCCCCCTCCCCTGTGTACAGCACAAGCGACTCCTATAACGTGTTGTCGAAATATATTAAAATTGGCCCAGTTGAGTGAGTTTTCACCACGTGTAGCGCACAGCTTCTATACCCGCCATTTCTCCTTTCACTCTCTTTCAAATCTAGATCTGCCACTATCTCTCTCAATGCAATCTCTCTTTGTATACAGGCTATACAGGTTGGCTCCGTGGCAGATTGGCTAGAATCTTAGTCGCTCGACTGCTATAGTTCCGTAGAAGGGCCTGGTTCGAATTCTTTAAGGTCTAAGACGGGTGCGAGCATTTTTTTCCTTCTCAACTCTCTAATTTATTTGATTAAAACTTTCATGGTATAACCATAAATCACAGATGCAGCAAACTATTTTCTTAAGTTTGTTTTACAGGAAAATATAATATTGTTTCAAATTGTACTGTATATACAGTATGTACCACCAAAAGTAGCTTAGCTGGAAATGGAGCCCTATGGGATTAAAACTCGCCTAAAATAAAGACGCATTTCCTTTCATACTGTATTTTAATGAAAATTATGAAAGAAACATCTGTTATTAACATAACCCAACAAAGCCTGCGCGGCTGTACACATGATTTACTTGAGGAGCGCCATATGAATATGAAACAATTGTTTAATATCTGTATACTTGTAAACTCTATACTGTATACTTGTAGGGTGTAAAGTTGTGGTAAAGTTTTGTTTAGTTTTTATGAATTAAAAAATAAAAATCTGGCCAGTGAAACTTTTTCTAGTTACTGAAAGCACGTTGGTTCTATGTTTCGTAGTCTACAGTCCAAACAGTACAATAAAATACATCGACCAGTAATCACATGAATTGTTATTATTATTTTTGCTTTCCAATTTATACGTAGTATAAGGAAAGCTTTGTGATGGTCGAAATTTTCGATTCTGAGATTTCAACGGATTTACACGTTTTGAGGTCCCAGGAACCCAAAAAAGTGATTTTTACGAAATGTCTGTCTGTCGCTCTGTCTGTATGTCTGTATGTCTGTCTGTCTGTCTGTTCGTCGATTTCCAGGCAAACTACTCTGTCGATTTTGATGAAATTCGGCATTTAGGTTCACAAAAATCATACTTCGAGATCATTTTTTTTTTTTTTGAGCTAACTCAATTTGGGGGGGGGGGGGGTTTATTCTCAAAAAACTCATAAAAAACGTCTAACAAAATTATTTCTCAAAAACGGCTCCAACGATTTCTTTTAAATTCACATATACGTTCGATATATAATATAACGAAAATGCGGGGGGTCGCTTGCCTCTGAAACCTTTCGATCGCTGATTTCTACCTTCAGTCAAGTTTTAGGTGTTAAATTTAGTAACGAAACCGGACAGGTTGCTTTCGCAAAAAACATTTTGGTTTTGGTGAAAAAATTTTTTGTTGAAAAAATGATAGAAAATTCACGGTCAAATGTATTGCGTGCCCTGCCATTATTACTGTATGGTAATGTGTTGGTCTGACCTATCTAGAATTTACCTCCCCTCCAGTGACGTCAGGTAGACAACCCCCCCCCCCCCCCAGATATCGAAAATTTAGCCATAGGAAAATTATTTACCCCGAAATTACTAATTTTCTCTAACTACTAATTGATAAATTGGAAAGCATTTTCGAGTAAACTCGGACCGGTTCTTTCATAAGAGTGTCCACTATAGAGATACTGCATACTTGGGAATAAATGGAAAAGCCAGGGAAAGTAGAAATCGAAAATCGAAAAAAAGTAAATAAATAGACTCATAAATGTATTTTAAGTCACTTTTTCCTCTTTTGTGAGGTACCTACGAAAATGTTTATGTTTCACACTTTATTTATTTCGTTAATCGTGATGTTGGCCGTATGAAAAGGGTATTTATGACGCTAAATTTTGTCAAGGGCTTTGACAGAATATGGTAAAGGCAAAAAGGGGCTATACTGTCGCCTTTTCCACGATATACAGTATGTACAATGCAATGGAAGAAAGAAATTTTCCAACCATGATAGTGAGTAGCCCAATGCAGGCCACTACCCAAGTGGGGGTTTGATAAAAAATAATGAGTTTTAGCTAAAACTACTAAAATTACTACGGATGTATCATTTATAAACATTTTTGTTCTTGTCCCCCCCCCCCCAATAAGTCATTATATAATAATTAATTCAGTCATTTTTTATTTATTTTGTTTATTTATTTTATTTATTTATTTTATTTATCTAATATGTGACGTGTATATTTGTGTGTGAGCGGTTATATAGTATTTAATTAGATAGGTATGTCACTCCTTGACTAGTCTGTGTGAATGTGAGTGTGATACATACCGAATATAAGTCTAGGTATAGCCTTCTGAACAAATAAAAGGCCAGACGTACAGTATACATAGCATATTCTGATTTGGATCATTACAGCCTGATAACTCAAGCAAACAGATGTAGTATCAAGACATGTAGCGTAGTGGTACAGACTCTGACTTTCACCCGAAAGGTTGTTGGTTCGAGTCCCACACTGGCTACATTTTCTGGCCATGCTTCGGAGGGCATGGAAAGCCTTCCTAGTTGAGTCTAAGAGAGGGCTTTATAGCCCTAACTCCGCTAGGTCGGCTTAGTAATAGAAACAATAAAAAGTCCTTATTTATTTATTTATATCCCACCGTCCCGGCCTTACCCCAATTCGAGACATTTCAGGCGCAACATTAAGAGACCGGGAGAATTCCATATTATCTGCTTCAATTTTCCACATAGCATAGTTTCTTGGTGGTATAATAAAAAAAAATTATCTTACCTTCGATTAGTGCTTTATAGTAACTGTTTAGACTAATTTGAACTCTTCATGATCCGCGCCAAATTTATTGTGAACTTGCTACACCCGAAAAGGAAATTATGCCGCAAGTTGTCCAGTCTAGTGGGGGGGGGGGGGGGCAACGGGGCCATGGCCCCCCTAAATTTGAAAAAAAAAAAATAATGCAACAGTTTTAGCTAGAACTACTAAAATCACTACGGATCATTTATAAAAACTTTTGTTCTTGCCCCCCCCCAAAAAAAATTAAATCCTGGGTACAGGCCTGGTCTAAGGTAAGCAGTAAGTGTTAAAAGTAATTAAAATAAAGTACGTATATTCCAGTTTAACCGCAGTAATTTCGTTTTTATTACTTTCCCGCAACAGTAATAAAGCATAACTCTTATAATGACAAGCCCGTACTCAAGATTAGGGGGGGGGGGGGCAGTAACTAAATTAAATTAGGCTCCCCGGGGAAGTGAGTTAGCCATAGTAATTAACATGTAAATACAAAGACAACCCAAACCTGGATTTTTACTATATTGGAGGGGGGGGGGCGTTGTTATTGTTCACTTTGACAGGTTACTGAAGTCAGCGATACCAACAAGAATTTCCTCAAGTTATATGCTGATAGCTCCAGTATATCATACAGAAAACTGTAACAGAATGCGTATACCGATTTACAACAAGGGAGAACAACACGAGGAACCTGCATCATAGAAGGAGCCATAGAAGGCTGTCAAAAGAATATCTACAGCAAGTGATAGTGGTGGATATAGTGGATATAGGGGCCAATACATACATGGAGCTGAAGAGGGCGAGCCAGGATCGAGGGGAGTGGAGGCTACGATGCCACATGTTGCTGCCAACCAGCTAGCCGGCTGTAACTTGAAGATGAAGAAGGGAGTAGGAAGGACAATGTCTTTGAGACGATAATGCAGCAATAATAAAGAAATAAAAGTAGGTATAGGTGCTCGAGCGATCCTAATGTTGTACGATGGTCGAGAGATATCGAAAGAGATATTGTTGGTTTATAGTGAGAGAAAATCAGGTGCCTGGAGGATCCAGTGACAGATTGGGGTCATGTAGAAAGGGAAAGCCGTGGTAGATAGGATTCATCCCAACATGGCGCCCGCTCTCTGCAGCAAAGCCTTTTAGGCTTTATGTTTTCGTTGGGGTGGAGAGGGGGCAATTATTTTGCTGCCTTTGGATAGGCTGAAGAGAGACACAGGAAGTTTGCCTAAGAAATAGGAAAGGCAATCGTTTAGTAAGTAGGCAGGTACAGGTGGGGCTACTTATAGAATTGTTTGCAGTAGGGAGATACTAAAAACCCAAATGTTTGCTTACGTAAAACCCGCCTGCAATTGACGTTATTTTACATTAAAAAAAAAAAATGTGGATAATAATTTAAAACCAGAATGTTCTTTTACATTATATTAGTAATACAACACTGAAATTTGGAAGAAAAATCAGTTTTTTTGGAAAATTTTGTAGGATATCAGGGAGATGTTACAACCCCCAGTCTTCCCTTTAAAGTCGCGCCATTTCCAATAAAGTGGACCAAAATTAAATCTCCTGAATTAAAAGTAGCCTAATAGCTGACGTTCTTTTGTGATCAAAGCTCTTTCCTTGCGATGGGATGGCCGAATACGCTTTTGATACCTGAATTTACAACAAGGAACGAACTACAGTACATGTGTTATACTAGGTACACTATAGGTCACTAGGGGTTATCACAATATGTATTGTACCATGTGTATGTGGTCAAAGGCAAAGTAGAAAAGGTTAGAGAAAAATGAAATAGAAAAGAATTAATAGGCCATGCCCATTGTTTACCTATTTACCTAAGTAGTATACTTTATGTTGGTATACCGTATTTATTTAATTCTTCATTTTACCACAGCTAAGTTTAAAGTTACCCCTAGTTTTTTTTTATTGAATTGAAAAAGTAAAAAAGACATGAAACATATTCGGTTGGTTATTCTATATACTTCACAGAACATATTTTTCAACTAAAATACATTTTTTCAATTATTGACATTCTGCAGCCCCTTCTTCCTCTTGACGGCTGTACTTCCCAAGTTTCGAGTTTCTGAAAGTTGTTTACTCGCAGAAAAAGAGAAAATTCCTTTTCAGATAAAAGAAGTGGCGGCTTGAGTCATAAGGGTAGAATTCCAGTACGTTCGCAATTTTTTTACCGGCAGGTAAAAATGTCTGGAATTCTGGCTTTCCCCCAGTTTTTTGTTCATATGAAAACAAAACCTATTGCAAAACGTCTTCAACCATGGCGTTCTAGCCTCCAATATATTTTCGAATTCGTTTGGGGACGGGGGGCGAAGACCCCCAGGTCGCTCTCCACCTAACAAGCCAAGCCTATTCGCTTAATTTTTTTCCCCGCTGCAATTTCCTTCATTTTAATGGGGTTTGAATTGAATTTTGGGGTATTTGTTGAATAGAAAGCCAGTCATTTCTTGCATTCTATCATGCACTTTGGCTAATCTTTTTAAGTCTAAATTGCTGTAAGTGACATCTTTTTTTGCCATGAAATCCTCCATCGGCTCCTTCCCAAAATGTCAGTAAAGCAGTCACAGCTAGCTTACCCTTAGAATTTAGTCCCTTCCAGCGTCTTATATTCTTCTTCTTCTTTCTCTTCCCTCTTGCCACGTGGGCAGCGTGAGGGGGTCGCCCCGTACCCATTTCTTGAACTCACCCCGGTCGGACGCTAACGCCTTGAGCTCGGCAATTGCTTTCCGTTTTGCTCCGTTGAGTTGTTTAATCCTTTCGAATTCAATTCAACTATTTTCAATTCCAATTCAACAAAATAAATTGAATACTGATGCACGACATTGTAAAGAAACCCACCTACCGCCGTTTGTTTGCTTCGTATTGTTTTCCCCATTCTATTACCATCTATTCAACAACGTTGTGATATATGCAGATGAGCAGAGTGAAGAAAGCCGGGCTTCGGCTAGGGCCACTCCTCCGAAATCAACTCAAGGACGTGAGAGGGGCCTTGGAAGTCCCACGCAGGCCCCCACGTGGCCGGGTGGCAGTCTCCACGTGTGCACGTGCAGTGCAGCATCGGACGACGGGGGGTCACATCTCAAGGCCACATCAGTGGCGCCTCTTTTCTGTCCACTTTGCAGATGAAAAGAGGATGGCTTCTGGGGCATTTTGTGGGATGCTCTCGAGTTCTCTGCAGGAAAAATGGGACATACGAGCCCGGCAATTGTTTGTCTTCTATTTCTTGGGACGACCTGCCACTTCTTTTCATTAGGAAACGTGGCAGGCTGAAATTAAACAAATATTTTTTTTAATTTTTTAATTAATTATGGCCTCCTTCTGTAGACTGTGGTGAAGAGAGAGTCGAAGAGAGGACCGAAAAGAGAATCAGTGGGCCTCGGCAGTCGGCTCTCGGGCAATCGGGCCACAGAGCAATTTCACCCCTATACACCCACTAGGATTTAATTTTCGGGAGGAGGGTTGAAATTTTTGAGACCTAACTGCATCCAGGACAGGTGGTACAGTGCGTGGCGGCTCCTCTTGTGAAAACCTTTATAGACTTTTAGCTGTTTTCATTGGCATATTGATGGAAGGGGGGGGGGGGGTCTTACCGTGTTTTCACGTATTTTTCTTGCAAAATGCCTTCGAGCACGAGCTATGGCAATTGAATTCTGTAAAAACTATCGTAGACGCATGGCGCATAGTGTGCACTATATCCCCCCCCCCCCTAAATGAATGCATCAGCGATGAAATGAAGTGCACCTTAGCATCATAGGGCCGTTGACCCGTTGTGGCGTGCCGCCTGTTTAAAGGTGTTGCAATGCATTCACTTCATTTCATGTCGAAAATAATGTATTCACCCTAAATGCATAAGTGAAGTAAGTACCCTATATACATAATATAGTCTCCTTAGCAACTTTGTAAAACTTACTGTCTCTCATTGTGAAAAAATATACTTTGTAAAGTTTTACGGTGGCGTGAGCCGAAACCGGTTGTGTTTTTTTATTTTATTACGTAAAACTTTACAAAGTAAATTTTTTTTCACAATGAGTAAGTACCCTACGATATGTGCTGTCGACTTGTTTGATACAGGCAGCGGCCATGGACGGATCCAGCCCATATTTTTGGGGGGAGGGTTAAAATAAAACAAACATATGTAATATCGATTTAAGAGGATATGCCACGTTGAAAATTGGCACCCCAAAATTCAATGTTTTTCATTTTTTATTTAATTAACTCAGCAAGTTATTAAAGATTTGGCTCATATAAGTTGTAGAAGACTACTTTGTGCATCATATAATCAGGTATTTTTACTTTTCGGTTTTGTAGTTCTTTCAAAAATCCCAGAATACGCGAAATTATAATCCTGTCCTGTCTGTTCTGATATTTATGGAAGAACTAAGGTACAAAAAATTTAATATTTCCTTTTATATGATGCATGAAGTAGTCTTCTACAACTTCCATGAGCCGAATCTTTAATGACTTGCTTTGTTAATTAAATAAAAAAATAAAAAGTCAATAAGAACAACAAATTTTAGGATGCTCATTTTCTACGTAGCATGTCCTCTTAAGTAGAGCGTAATAAATTCACTTACAATAGATTTACTAAAATTTTTGGGGGCACCTACCCCCCCCCCCCCCTGTCTCTTGTGCATTACTTTATTTTGTATTTTTGCAGTCTTTATAATGTTTACTTCTCTATTTTTAATAAATGCATCTTCCTGTAGGGCTCTGTTGATGAGTGCAGCTGTCATATTTTCTGTTGTGCATGCAATAATTACAAAGCGCTGGCAACAGCAATAGTAATGCTATGGATTGAAGGTTGATTTGATAATCGGCGGCTGTGGGAAGGTGCCCTCTGCCGAGGTCGAATTAACTTATATAACTCATAAGCACGGACGGCTGCCCGACCTTCATACATACATCCTACAGACTGTCGTCTGCTGTAGGCTACAGCTTTTCTATGTATTATGTAGGCTGTATGTCTTCCAAGATTAATTTGACAGCGGCGTTTGCTGTTTGCCTAGTTGTTTATTTAGTTTGGAATGTTTATCTTTCCTCTACAATTGGCATCCCTGCTGTTTGCCAACATTTTTTAGGAAAGTGCTCGTATGTTCATAAATCGTATCCGGAGATGGACGCAAAATTATTAGACACCGGTTAGTAGTGTTCGTCGGGTTAATAACGACTTAGGCCTCATATTTGGGCCCCATAGAGCGTAGACACCGGTTATAGCGTGACTATTTATCGAGAGTAGCCCTATTACAATCTTGCAATCTAAAACCGTTTAGTTGTGCGGGGCAAGGCTTATACACTTATAATGATGGTTGTCAATTGGACAGGTTGTTGTACGCGAGGCGAGGGTTTGAGTACTTTGAGTCATATACAGTATTTTTAACAATCTACTAATGCCTCATATCAACACTATAGTATAGTAGTTTTTAATCAGTTTTAAGTATTGTTTATTTATATATTGCCGGCCCTAGCACGTGGAAACCAAGGACGGAAACGGGGGGGGGGGGGGGGGTAGCCGCCCCCCCCCCAAAATTTGGTAAATCTATTGTAAATTAATTTATTACGCTCTGATTTAATCGATCTTACATATGTTTTTTTTCCTATTTTGACCCACAACTACCCCCCCCCCCCAAAAAAAATGGGCTGGATCCGTCCCTGGTGGAAACACAGTTGGGCTCGTTATAATTCCTTGTAAAGTATTGAATGTAATATAACTTAATTTTATAGCGTATTTAAAGTTAAATTTAATTTTGTCATTTTATGTATACTTGTCTTGTTGAAAAAAATTGGAATAAATATATATTTGATTTGGGTTGATTGCAGTTGCATACAGATTATTGCAATTTTTTGTAATATTTTACTTAACTGTTCAATTGCAATTTTTTTTACAATGTAATTGGTGGAAAACTGTATTGTACAAATAAAATGAATCATCAATGAAACATCAATATAAATAAATTGGAAAGCAAAAAATGTTAAATACCGTATGGGTTGTCAATCTACCCTCTACTGTATACTGTATAGGAGGTGGACGTGACTACTCCCAGCAGAGTATATCTTATTTAGGCGCCCATTCCATTGACCGGCTAGGGCTATTTCCAAAAACAGTGACGTGGTAGCAGACATTCAAGACTTAGGTTGCGTTTTCACCGATCTCGCATTGCAGAATGCAAATGCCATTGACGGAAATTAGAATTTTTCTTTTTATAGAAATCTATTAAAATGTTTGTACTTAACATATCCCATGACGCCATTTTTTAATTTTAGTTTGTTTGTTTGTGATTTTACTGTATGATCATTGATCAATTTTAACTATGGCATAGAGGAAAATAAACATTTCCGTCAATTCTGCAATGTGAGGTCGGTGGAAACGCCACCTAAGTCTTGAATGTCTGCTACCACGTCACCGTTTTTGGAAATAGCCCTAGCCGGTCAATGGAATGGGCACCTTAGAACTATATAAGGCTAATGCATGTAAAGCAGGGTTCAGGAATTAAAAATGGCGCATAGGGTTGCTACGAGTAAGACGGTAAAATAATACAATAGAACAAATTTTTCAAAACTTCAACAATTTTCTATCAGCGCCATATTAAGGAAGTTCTTAACTACGCCTACCGTTTAATACGAAAACAACAACTCGGAATTAACGACATAAAAAGCGTCACAAGGAAAAACAAAGAGACATTTTTTTTTTCATTGTTCATGAAAACAACCTACAACTATCCACACCAACTACGGTCAGTGCTAAGAAAAAAAAAATATTCCAAAGCGAAAAATTGGGTAGCCTAACCAGTTGTTAAAAAGCTCATAGCCAGTTGCTATGAAAATCTAGTCTGACGGCCATATAAGAGTAACATGGGCGCTACCATGGCAGCTTGTAGCCTTGATCGCTTTGTAGGCGCGTTGACGTGAACACAGGATGCGCAGATGAGCTCAAGGCTAAAACGGAAACTGATACGCCAGTCATGCCTTCTAGAAATTACCTTATGGGGGACCGGATCCGTCATCCGTGCAAGTAATATCGCCGACCCGAAAAAAGTTTACCTACCGCACGCTGCGCAGACAGAAGTTTCTAGAGGTTCCAATGGCGGGGGGTGGGACTGCAGAGGGCACGTGCCACCGATAGACTATGGACTATGGTCTAACTGATATGATTAAAATATGCTTTATGTACTATAAATCTACTATTTCGTACTATTCCATGCGTACTGTGTATAGGAAAAAGTTCCCTTCGGGAGAGACCGTAGAAATCTAGAATTTGTAACTTATACCAACCAATTGTTGCGGCCCCTCTGACAGACACGCTAGATCCGACCATGAAATGTTTAGAACCTCATAAAAAATTACGCATAGGGGTGCACTTGACCTGTGGCCTGTGGGTGGTTCTTATCAATTAATTCTTAATCCCCCCCCCCCCGTATACCTTTTATCCTTCTTTTTTTTTCACTATTCCTCTCTTTTCTTCTTCTCCGTTTAATTAATCTATAATAGCCTACAATGTTGTTTTTTTTTTTAGTTTTTAAGGTTAGCATGAAAACAAGACTTTATAGTCTTATTGTTCGCCTTTTGTTTGCAATAAAGTAGTTTTTTCATTTCATTTCAATAAAATAACCAGTCATATCAATATCTTTCAGAGATAGCCCAGCCAAATTAAAATTATAATAGCTATGATATATACAAGTAAAATTAACCTAAAGGTTGTGACAAAGGAAAATTCCCTTCTATAATTATTCTAAAGAGTGAAAAGTTGGATTTTCCGTTTTCCGTAGGGCGTAGTCTCAGCTTGTAAGAAACGCCTGATATGCGGAAAATTAAAGAAAAATTGTGTTAGTTCGAAACACCCTAACCTCAGGCTGAAACTACAATACGTTCTTTACGTGCCGTGTACAGTGTGGTGAACAGTTATTGTTCATACGAGGGTTTCCCCTGAACCCCCCTTTGTATGGGATTAGCATAACTTATAACTTATTTTATATAAGCCACTTCAAGAGTTTTGGGTGCTAAAAGATCACAGTGCTAAAAGAACACACATATGGTACAGGTCAAATTCCACTGGGAGCACCTTATGCCGACAAAAACTTGGAAAATGGTTCAGGAAGGTTCGAGAAATGCCTAAAACCAATCAAAATGCTACCTCTTTGCCTATATTCAAATAAATCTTCCCCGGTATGACCTTACCTCAGATACCTTTGACAGCAGGTAAGATTTATTTTAATTTGGACGAGTCAAAACCCATCAAGGGCTGTAGAGCTAGAAGAAGGGGAATTGTTCATTAATTGATTTGTTAATATAACAACTAAACTATTTACCGGCGCCCTTAAACAAACATGAATAATAATAAAAATATCGCATTCCATATACACGCCATATTAGTAATATTCATATCACAACCTCTTCCCTGTTTACATAATGATTCCCTGCCCACGACAAATCGATTGATCGAGTCTCGCGTGGGCTTCTCGAATATGGCAATTATGGCGGTAAACATCGCCTTATATGGGATTGTGCCATAGCGACCGCCTCCGCGGTATTGTTGCCTTGCCCTTGCGGTCACATGAGACATCCATCACAAGCTCGATTTAATTAGTTAATCCCGATTAGTCCCTGTTGTCAAGGTCATCGCATCTGATGCATGTAATAGAGCAATTTATTGGCATCATTTCGTTGCTTGTTTTGCCGTGTGATACCATGGGGAAATGGGTAATTCTGGGTTTTGGCATGAGATGAGGAGAACGTATAGGAGATACTATGGGAAAAGAGGCTGAACTGGTGGGGACACGAACTACGTAGAGACGAAAACCACTTAGTCAAAAGAGTAATGAACCGGGAGATACAAGGAAGAAGATCACCAGGGAGGCCGAAAGTTACACCAAGCAGAAAGATCGCCGGAAATATGAGAAGTTTGGGGCTCGCAACCGAACAGAACAAGACTGTTTGGAAACGCTGCGCGGTTTACTGATGGCTCTAGGCTGGGACGTACAAGACCAAGAACAGGTCTTGGCGTCTTTGGTCCTGGGGTCTGGAGTCTCTTGGGGGGACAAGTACAGTCTACCAGGCTGAGTTATGTGCCCTTGACAGATGTATGCAATGAATCTTGACAGGGAATATAGATCGAGAGAAATTGTTATCACGTCAGATACAAAATCACCTCACAACTAGTGTGGGAATGTAGATTGAAACTGGACATACTGTCCGGTGCGAATAAGGTTACCTTGGTATGGGTACCTGGGCACACAGGCATTGAAGGCAATGAGGTTGCTGACCAGCTTGCAAAAAGGGGAGCTACCGCCCCTTTTACGGGACTCGAACCTTTTTGCGGTGTCGGGGAAACCCTCGCCCGCAGATTTGTTAAAGGCAAGGAGAACCTGAAAGTGGCTGAATACTGGACCTCATTGCCGGGCCTACGGCAAGCCAAAATGCTCCTGGGAAGCCACCAGCGCAAAAGAGCCCAAGTATGCATTAATATGAACAGGAGACATCTGCGTGTGATCACAGGATTCCTCTCTGGGCATTGCAACTTGAATGGACATCTGACCAACATAGGTGTCAGAGAGTCTAGAGCATGCAGATTCTGCAACGAAGGAGCGGAGGACCCCGAGCATATCCTCCTTCACTGCGATACAATCGCACGTAGAAGAGCAGCATGCCTGGGAAACTTGCAATTACATGTAAAAGACCTACCACTTCTAAATCCCCTCAAGGCCCTGGCTCTCCTGAGGGAAATAGGCCTTGAGGAAGTGATGTAGATACTTTGTTGTAGGGGGCACAATAGGCCCAATAGGCTTAAGTGCACACAGGTTACACCTGTACCCCAATTAATAATAAAAAAAAACGCTGCTGTCTTGCTGCCGACCCTCTATGAGGATAAGACGCAGTAAAAGTAATGGTATGTAGGTGGACAGGGTTGCCACGGTTGGTGGTTTGGAGACTCGAAGTGGGTTTTAATTATACAAACCAAATAAATAACTAAATAAATATTGACTTTTTGTTTATTACTTAACCAACCTAGCGGAGTTAGGGCTATAAAGCCCTCTCTTACACTTAACTAGGAAGACTCGGGACCGCCTGCTTTACATGCCCTCCGAAGCATGGCCAGAAAATGTAGCAAGCGCGGGACTCGAACCAACAAACTTTCGGGTGAAAGTTGGAGTCTGTACCACTACTCTACATGTCCTGAAATGAGGAATTAGGTCCAAATATTTCTTATAAATTCAGGAATAAGCCGTGTAATTAATTACTACTGCATGTAGTTGCTTTAGAAATCGTTCGTACGACGTTGATTTTAAATTCAATTAGAACTAAGTTCCAGGTTCCCTTACTTGTCTTAAAGAGAGGAATGCGGGTACTATAATAATATCTTATTTTACAGATTTGTTTTGATCTGAAATTGAGGAAAATCATGCGATAAGTCCTTATTGAGAAATTTATGCAATGTATCATTCAAGGACAACTAAATGAGATGATGATAACGACATGATGTGATGTTGAGTCACTCCAGCTTTTATTTTAAGTCAACTCGGGCTCATTTGTGTCGTGGGTGGACGGCTGACAGCATTAGTACAATACCTATGTGCATGGACGAAAAACTACTTCAAGCAATTCATTTAATGTGTAACATGACATATGTTAACATTTGAAAATTGTGAGATGACATCTATGCCCCCGTAAAAGTTAAAAAAAAAAACACTCATTGGGGCCCCAAAAAAAATATTAAATTCTACCAAAAGCTAAGTTAACCTCGACTTTATCGAATTTTTTTACTGCATTTCAAAATTTCTGACAATAATAACGGCGATAAATTAGGTATCCGTGTGGTCTGGGACACCCTACTCCACAACTCCCCGAACGAAGCCCCAAACAGTGCCCCATCTCACCCAGAATCTAACCAAGTTACGCGGGGGAATGAGGTCACGATGGGGCAACTGGGGCAAGAGTTGCCTTAGCAGGGGCGACGTGAGGGAGGCGGACGGGGGAGAGGGAGGGAGGGGGGGTCGTGCCCGGGCGAACAGCTATCAGCACAAGGGCAGCAGAGGCCAAGGTTAGCTCCCCCGTCCCCCGCAGGCCCCCTTTGCCCTTGGTTATCTGTGGAACTGCTATTTTACCCAGCGCTTGATGGTTTCTTGGAAATCCGGGTAATGTACTGTACAAAGGGTTGAGCTACGCTGACATTTTCATTATTTTACTGGGCAGGGAGGGGGAACATGGTCCTGGTGTATATGCTAGCCGGGGGGGGGGGGGAATTGTTCAGGTTCAATGAGCTATTGTAAATTATTGTAGACTGTAATTTGGCTGTAGGTAGGTAAAATAAAAACTGGCGCTGATGCGTAGGCAGAGCCATGTGTAAAATGGACTTTCGTAACAGCACTCAAGGGTGGGTTGGGCCCCCGGGCAATTAAGAGGGGGGGGGGCAAGTAAAGGAATGTTTTGTGTAAATGAAATACCCAGATTTTCCGTGGCTTAGTATAGATAGGTTAGCCTGTTGTCTGTCATAGTATCTACGGTGTTCCCACATTGAATTATCGCATTCTGCCCCGAATTTGCCCTTCAGGCCAATAATCGACCCAATCCTGTCGTTTACCACCCACAATTTTTGCGCGTCTTCACCGCAGTATGAAAAACTTTTCTGTACATGGCACACAATAATAAGAATTTAGTACCATTATATAATGTACCTTAAACAGTGACAACTCATTGAAAAATTCCTATCCGCCACTATGAAAAATTCATAGGTACCAAAACCGAACAGGTTGCTTTCCCAATCAAAATTGTTTTGAAACTATTGGTTACTTCATGCCCCAGCATTTATTACTTTGTTGTATTGTATTATATTTGACTACCTGTTCGAGACCATGCATCGATCAACTTCAGAGCTTTGGGATAGGGAAAGTCGACGCAACCGAAATTTAACCCTAGGGCAATCATTTACCATGGAACTACACATATCTATCTCGGTACCTATACTAATTCATAAATATGAACTTAGCATGTACGGGTTCACTCGTACCGGTTCTTATAATTTGCTATAAGTACGTTTGTCTTGAAGCAAGAATCGCCATTTTCAAGTCTTCCGTCCATAGTTGTCAAGTTTAGGGTATTAAAGAAAACAAAACTGTTACAAATAAACTTTTCTGGATTTAATATGGGCAAAATAATATAGACAGGCGTTGGAGCGCGGGGCCCGCATATTCGTGGGGCCAGTTACACGGCCGTGCCCAGGGGTCCAAATTTTTTTTTAACGTATGTTATTAATGAAAGTCCATTCTATCCAGTATTCAAATTCAAATAAATTTATTCCAATTCTTCAAATAATACAGGTTTACATAAAATGATAAATTGTAACCCAAAAATATGTAATTAAATTTAAATTTGTGTAAAGCCCTTTTATTTCGGGGGGGGGGGGGGTCCGGGCCCCATGGACTATCCCCTAGGCAAGGCCATGGGCCCGTAGCATTTGCTATTCTTGCTACGTGGCTAATCCGGCACTGCCATAGCATAGCCCTGCTACTAAACCGCCATTATTAGCCAATTGTGCCGAAGGATAGGCTGGGTAGCCTGGCAACGTGAGGAGGGCTCCTTGGTCGCGTGGCGTATTAACTTGCTAAATGGAGTTAAAGGCTGTACGTCAGCCGTGGCCTTGCCACTAACCTTGCTGGCACCTGTGCTATGTCATAGCAACGGTAATACTCATGTCATCTCAGTTGTAACCCTATCACGAGCTGATTATCGGGAAATTGCAGTCTCTTTATCTACTAGAGCCTTTTTTTTCTCGGAAATAATTTTAAGTGTTTGCTAATGATCCCACTCATGATCGCTTGAGAAATCATGGAAAGGAAGATAAGGAATGCCGAATACTGTACTGCACTTCAATGAATTTTTTTAGATGGCGTCCAGCATTCCTTACCGAAACTGGGGGGGGGGGCTTATGGGACTGCCCCCCCCCCCCCCCGAAATGAAAAGTCGAGAATTAAATAAATCTAGTTCGGTAACATGAATATGTCTTCCTCAGTAAATTATAAACTTTACTGCTGTTAAAATCGTAAAACCTCACTATTTTGGACCTATTTTTTTCAAAACTTTTCCCCCGGGGGAGACCCCCGGTCCCCCTGTTTGGAACACTATGAATATTCATTCCTTTGCAAGCTTTCCTGCTGTAAGACCCCACTGTTTTGCACTTACATTTTCAATTTTTTCCCCCGGGAGTGGCCCCCTCCTTGGGTTAAATGAAATATTATTTTTATGAATAAGCATTATTTTGTAAGCTCTGTAAAATCCATCCTTTACTGATGTTAAAACGCAAAAAACCCCACTATTTTGCACTCTTATTTTCCCCCGGGGGCAACCCCCGGGCCCCCCTCTTCGCGTTCGCACCGAAGCTAAAACCACTAATAAATTGCCTATGCTATCATATACACGAATAACACAATAACCTCTAAAGAATACACTAGATACAATTGAATTCTCAAGAATTAAATTTACACTAGATAGAATCACAGTCGCCATAGCCACCCCCGAAAAAAAAAATCCTGGCTACGGGCTTGCTGAGAGCCATGCATAGTGTATATTTAAATCAAATGAAGCAGAGTAAACATTTTAAAGCACAAACCCCATGTGTGCACTATTAGAGCAAGTAAGTAGCAAGTTGCAAGTAAAGTAAGTAGGTGAGTGGGTCCTAGTAGGTAGTAGGTAGAATATATATTCGGTACTGTATATTAATAGGATTACTCGACTTTTATTAGGTGATACTTTTTTTTTCCATGTTTAGATTTTTGTCTTTTATTTAGGAATTAGTAATTATTACTACCCTAACCAGCTCAAGTTCGGACACTTGAATTTTTGTATCACTTATTTTACGAAATATTTTTTTTCTTAAATTGCGACAAATTAATTTTGTTTGACTATAATACATTTAAATATGGACCGTTAGGTAGATTTTAAAGAAAATATTTTTAAAATCTATGGTAGCATAACCTCAGGGATAATATTTGTTTCCACCCTTGCAAGGACTATGAAAATGATCCACTTCATAGGACCTGGTTTATTCGTAAAAAATTAAACTTACCGGATCAAAAACCATCTATTATCTATTTATTTTTTGTGGAACAGTAGGGACCTAGTCGAGCGGAGCCAGATGCATCAGAAGTCCTTCGGAGTCATGACTGGCTCCGGAACCAATCTTTACATTCCCCATACTAAGGGGTTTAACTCATACAAAACTTCTACCAATCTTCCTAGTCTTGAACTTGTGTGGAATAAAAGACATCAATATGTGTTGCTCTGCAAACAAAGTGTTTTATTGTTAACACAATAGTTATAAACAATTAACACTAATAAACAACCTATTATCTAAACACATACCTGCAAACAAAGAAACAACATATTAAGTTTATTGTTTCCCACTTCACAATTCCTTTCCTTTTAGTAATTACTCTTATAATACAATTTTTAATATTCTGAACATACATAAACACAAATCTCCATATTTAATCATTCAGAATCTAGATCAAACAAAAATACCACAGACTATAAAAAAACAAGTGGCAATACAGTTTAGGCGGTAAAATTCAAATAAAGATATCCTATTCGTGTCCTATGACGTCTCATACAGTATAATTTCAATGCCAAGGGCATACCATGCGTTGTTCACATAGGTGACATTTAAGTCGTAGCATGCATGATTAATTGATTATGGCATAATGGCACCATAGATATTAGGAAAATTGATGAAAGTGGCATAAAATAGGTTTATTACAGTTTCTACAGTTAGTCAGCATATAAAATTGCAGGTTAAAAATTATTGTGCATTGTGCTTAATTATACATACATACAGGGCAGTACACCATGCAGAATATTATATAGTTAGGCGCCCATTCCATTGACCGGCTAGGGCTATTTCCAAAACGGTGACGTGGTAGCAGACACTCAAGACTTAGGTAGCGTCTCCACCGACCTCGCATTGCAGATTGCAAGTGACATTGACGGTAATGTTTGTTTTTCTTTTTATAGAAATCTATTAAAATGTTTGTAATTAACATATCCCATGAAGCCATTTTTTAATTTTAGTTTGTTTGTTTGTGATTTTATTGTATGATCATTGATCAATTTTAACTATGGCATAGAGGAAAATAAACATTTCCGTCAATTCTGCAATGCGAGGTCGGTGGAAACGCCACCTAAGTCTTGAGTGTCTGCTACCACGTCACCGTTTTGGAAATAGCCCTAGCCGGTCAATGGAATGGGCACCTTATCAAGTCATATTTAGTATTACCGGTATATGATAAATAAAGAGATGCGCTCCTACTACCTAGACAGAATCTCAACATGGCACAACGTAAGCTTTTCAAGCTACGGCATGAGAACCGGCCTTAATAACACTGCCTCAAAGGCAAGGATGGATACAGAGGGTAGCTGCCCCCCCCCCCCAAATTTAGGAGATATATTGTAACTTGTAAGTAAATTGCTTACGTCATAATCTAATCGGTATTTAATGAGTTTACCCTATTTTGACTACCCCTCCCAAAAATGGGCTGGATACGTCCCTGTTCAAAGGGCTATATCGTAAGTTGTAACGCTCTAGGGCCAATCTCAGTATAGTAATTTACTAAATCCGTCCGTTTACTCGTCTGTATGTCTGTATACACCGCGGTTAAAATAAAATTTTGGAGAAAATTGTTATGCACTAAAAAGATTCACCCCCCCCCCCCCCCCCTTAAAACGAGTAGTTTGCCCGGAAATCGACGCACAGACAGACAGAGCGACAGACAGACATTTCGTAAAAAACACTTTTTTGGGTTCCTGGAGCCTCAAAACGTGTAAATCCGTTGAAATCTCGGAATCGAAAATTTCGACCATCACAAAGCTTTCCTTATACTACGTATAAATTGGAAAGCAAAAATCGGCATGTTGCTGTTGCTGTTGTTTCTAACGCCTGCTTTCAGCATTTCTGCTTTAGGCAACCCTGTCAGCCTGGCGGGGGGAGTGAGTCTGTTTGTTAACTTGAGGCACCCTAAGGGCAGACTCTTTCACCTCGGGGAAAGGGGAGTTGACTAACAGGGTGGACCTCCTGATTATAGTGGATTCCGAACCACTTGGGGAACATGGTAAAGTCACACGATTAAATCGGAGGTGACCAGGACTCGACTTATACTGCCTGAGCGAGTTATCATGTCCCACCAGGTTCCCCTGCCAACGCTGTGCACACTACCAAGTTGCCGCAGTTTGAAATATGCTCTGCTCTAATGGAATCAACATGGTAAGGCCGTTGGCGCATGTTGCTGTTGCAGTGCAGCACTATTATATTATTGTAGCCGTGTATTAATAGACATTACCTAAAGTAAAATGTGACCTATGACGTCATAAAAGTTTCATTGCCACGGTCACACTATGCGGCGACACAAAAGCTCTAACCTGACAAGGTCATCTCACAATTGGCGTGAGTACTGATCCCGGCATAAGTTAAATATAGGTTAAAAGGATGATGATAATTTATCTCCATTCGCAGCATTGGTTCGTCAACGGCCGTAATTTAATAATTTTTATTTTCCTGACAGGGGTGGTCTGACGCAGGCTGAGGGGAAATTAGGGGAAGGCCCTCTTAGCCTTTATGTGTTATATTTTGTTCTAGGATGGGACTCGTATCTGTACTTGCCTACTTGGTTAAGTTATGCTTTATTCGCCTGTTACATTGCGTCAATCAGGCGCGGATCTACAATGAGATCAAGGAGCCCCCTAAGATTAGATATGAATTAAAAAAAAAAAAAAAAGGGCTGAAATATTGGGGTTTTACGCATTTTCAGAGCAATAAGGGTTCTATATTATAGGTCAATGATCATACAATAAAATCACAAACAAACAAACTAAAATTAAAAAATGGCTTCATGGGATATGTTAATTACAAACATTTTAATAGATTTCTATAAAAAGAAAAACAAACATTACCGTCAATGTCACTTGCAATCTGCAATGCGAGGTCGGTGGAGACGCTACCTAAGTCTTGAGTGTCTGCTACCACGTCACCGTTTTGGAAATAGCCCTAGCCGGTCGGTGGAATGGGCGCCTTTGGGCAAAAATAGCCGTACGACCGAAATTAGAAATTATGTGCCTTCCACAGAACGTATTCGTAAAATGAAATGACTGCTCCTCGTAAATGTGAGCACGTCAATTTTAGAAGAACTTGCACTGTTTTTTTTTATTTTTTTAAATATAATTTGGATACAATGCTGAGTAGAGTAGTGAGTTGATAAAGTTAAATATACGTAATGGTCTCCCTATAAAAATTGGAAAACTTACAGTCACTTATGGGTAAAATTAAAATTCTTTGTACAGTTACTTGTTTTCTTTATTTTTTTAAATTTTTACAGCCATTTTTTAAGTATCGTATTATTCTAACATTCTTAACTGTTAAATCCACAGTTTTTAATTATTTTAGCATAATTTATGACTTTAATACCAAATTAAAATGTTTTTGCATAGTAATTATATGATTAAATATCAAAATACAACTTTTTTAGTTTAATTAACCACTTTTCCAAGATTAGTTGCTACTTGCTTGTTTATATATATATATATAAAATGAATAGGGGGCCCCAGCAGGGTTAATACTTTGGGGTTTCCTACTACCAATTATTGTAACCTAATAGGCCGTTGACCTGTTGTAATGCTGTAAAAATTATCTATTTCTACGTTGTAATTATAAAATCCAACAAATTGCAACAAAATAAATTTATTTTCTTGTATTTTTTAATTATAACGTAAAACTGTACTAAGAATTCTAATATTTACTGATTAATTTTATTAACGGAAACTATTGGTCCCTACTCCCTAGACCCCAATTAAGGTAGACATGCTTTTAAAATCCACGAAATGTATTTAGGCTGTCTGCCGTATGCTGTCAATACCAAATCATGCCATTGCGTACCATAACGAGATACTTTATGAAAATTTTCATGCATACAATACGTTGGATATAGTAATCACAAATCATGGCCTTGTGCAGTACGATATGCTTAATGAAATACAAGGCCAATTTGAACGTAGACTTAGGCTTACTTGTTTACGTCTAAGTGTGCCTTCCTCACTGCGTCATACAGGTATACCGCAGATGTAGGGCTTGTTGTCGTTTGTAAATAATATTCTAGGGATCATACACTAAATTAAATCATACAGTAAATCATTTAAATCATATATTAGGCGGGGTATCCACATACATCAATGGTCAATGAGAAATATGAAATTGACGTTTTAGCAGACATTAAAGACATATTAAAAACATCTAAAAATGTCTGCTACCACTTCAATTTCATATTTCTCATTGACGTATGTGGAAACCCCGCCTTAAATCGTGAAAAAGAAGTGAGTTGGAATTGGGAAGAAGATAAGGAACAATTTGAAAGGCAATTTTTCAATTTTTTGTATTTTTCTTTCTAAATCTGATTCTAGGGAGTTTGTCGACAATCTTAATATCCCTTTTCTTGCCAGAGGCTTGGTAAGAAGTTTGGGGGAGCTTTGGGTCAAATGAATTTGGATAATACTTCGAGGGCTATGTACAGGCATTGAAAATATAAAGTATAAAGTATATAAAAATAAATATATATATAAATAAATATATAAATAATATAAATATAAAGTAAGAAATACAATGTCCTGCAGTACTTTTTTTGTACCTAGACCTACTTATGATGCCCATAGGTCCCTTGTCCGATGCCATTGACCCAAGGGTGGATCCAGCCGAAAATTTAGGGGGGGGGGGTCACAAGTTTTTGTAGGTTTAAAAGGTAATTTTTTTTGTTGAAAAGTTGAGTTTTATTAATTTTTTTCTACTAGGTATCTTATGAATTTACTATGAATTTACTCATTTACGGGGGGGGGGGGGGGGTCATGACTTAGGCGGGGTTTCCACCGACCTCGCATTGCTGAATTGACGGAAATGTTTATTTTCCTCTATGCCATAGTTAAAATTGATCAATGATCATACAGTAAAATCACAAACAAACTAAAATTAAAAAATGACGTCATGGGATATGTTAAGTACAAACATTTTAATAGATTTCTATAAAAAGAAAAATTCTAATTTCCGTCAATGTCATTTGCATTCTGCAATGCGAGGTCGGTGGAAACGCCACCTAAGTCTTGAATGTCTGCTACCACGTCACCGTTTTTGTAAATAGCCCTAGCCGGTCGGTGGAATGCGAAATTTCGTAAATAAAAGTTTAAAAAAATCTGTTCTTAGTGGTCTCAACTATTAATTATATTGTAAGTTAAAAGCCGTTTCATTTTTCCTATACTGTGCGTGAACGGCACATCATTTCTCGACTAGGTTCTTGTTTTGGTGGTCGCCTGACGGTCGTATGCCCATTTTTGCACAAACCTGCGTGCTCCCTACGGCGTACGCCTTTTAATTTAGGGTAGGGCTGGGCTGAAAGCTCGAAGGTGGGAGTACTTTATGACATCACGTTTACTTAGAGCTCTGGCGTCATTCCTTCAACCAACAACAGTCATTCGAATTCGAGGTCTCGCAGAGGTCTCAGTTACACATTGGCAAATACGGCTTATTGACAAGTGGAGGGAAATTTCAAAAATTTGCAATTTTTTGTGCATTTGAGGTTTCTGCTTAAGTACCAGAGGCGTAAAGTTTTAGAATGATGGCGGGGGCAAAACTAAGTATACCATATGACGTCATCAGGCAGGATAAGGAAAAATTGAAAATATAAGTGCAAAATAGTAGGGTTTTACGCATTTTAATAGCAGTAAAGTATAGCTGTAGATTTTGCAAAGCTAACAAAGGAGTGCTTATATCCATATTGATGCAAAGGGGCCCGGGGAGATATGAACCACGTCTTACATTACTCGAGACTGGGGGGGGGGGGGCAAGATGGACCGTGTCCCCGCCAACTTTACGCCCCTGTTAAGTACAATACCCTAACTGTTTTATGCGGATCAAAATCATATTAAATTATTAATCATGATAGCAGTTGGTTTTTTTATTACCTTTGATGCTCTACATGTGTCGGGACATGACCAGAGGCGGCAGAAGTACTATTTGGCTGGGGGGGCAGGTGCCTATCGGGGCTGAGTAGTAATAAGAGTTGATCTGAGCCAACCACTTTTGGCGGAAAAACATTTTGTTTACAAAAATTCTAGTTTATAAACACAATATCCATTTTAAAGAAAATGTTGAAAAATTTAGTCAATTCTCAATACAATAGGCTTGTATTTTTGTCTTTCGGGTCGTTGGCTGGGGGGCGTTTGCCCCAGGTGATTGTGACTGGGGGGGGGGCTGCGTTCACGGATCTCCTGCAAGTCAAGGCCATTGGCTTGGAGAACTTGGCTGTGTTCGTGATTAAACTGAACTCACAGATTTGTGAAGTGTTAACTTATGACTGTTGAAAGGGCTGTAGCCCACGTCAGCCGCTTCTAATAATAATAATAAAAATAAAAAAAGTCATAATTTATTTTCATTTATACACCCAAATTTCATCACACAGTGACAATTTTTAATTTCGATTCTGCCCTCTTTTATGGAAAATTATGGCCCGTAACGAGCCAAAACAATGTTTCGACCCAACGGATTGAAGGGGTTTCATTTTAAATGTATTATGGGTGGCATAACTCCATCCGAACTCCCCACTGATCGAACCAAAAGTAGAGCTGTATGTGCCATGCCAATATGCCATAAGAAGTAGAAATGTTCCCCTACATTTTTGTACACATTATGTGGCCGTCTCTAACTCATTTCACCTAACATCCTATTTTACAGACATCAAGTGCAATAACTGTGGCCGAAAGGTGTTAGTTACGGCCACATAGAGTACAACTGAGAAATTAATTTTTTACACATGTAAGGTTTTACCCATTCCGGCTGTCTTTTAGCTTCCCCTACCCGCTGCATGTTTTGGCATACACAAGAATCACCAAAACTTTGACTGAAGTCTTTAGGTACTGAGAAGCTATCATTGTATCAACCCTTCAATAGCAAGACGATCTGGATGATGCAGTAAAACATTGGAGATAATCTGGCGAGTTAAACATAGCAGAAGACGTTGGCGAAAAACCAAGCTGGCGAGGCCAGACCGTCCGGTCATAGTCAAGATCAAGGCTGCCGTGGCGCCCGAAATCGCCCACCCAAACGACAAAATTTACAGCCCTGCTGTCGGTAACCCTGGCGATGACCTACAGAAAGTCTTTCAAAGTGAACTTGACGAAAAAATTGGGCCCAAGTGCGCTGTCGCCTGTCAAGTGTTTTGTAAACAATGAGGATTTAATTAAATGACACCTTGCCTCATGTACAGCAGGGTTTCCCAAACTGTGGTCCACAGACTTCGTCACCCTTAATTCAGAAGGGCGTAACCAACATTTTGGTGAAATTTAGTAATAATCAGATTTAGTGGCCATGTCATGAGATTTAGTTAGGTATCCTTGCATATACCGAAAAAAATCAATCTTGGGAAAATAAGTCTGAACTTTTGTTTTTGATGGTACGCCCTTCTGACTTTAGGATGACGATATATCAGGTGGTCCACAGGCCAAAGTAAGGCGCGGTTTCCACCGACCTCTAAGTGCAAAATACACATACGGTGACGTGGTAGCAGACATTTAAGACTTAGGCGGGGTTTCCGACGACCTCCCATTGCAGAATGCACATGACATTGACGGAAATTAGAATTTTTCTTTTTATAGAAATCTATTAAAATGTTTGTACTTAACATATCCCATGACGCCATTTTTTAATTTTAGTTTGTTTGCTTGTGATGTTACTCTATGATCATTGATCAATTTTAACTATGGCATATAGGAAAACAAAAATTTCCGTCAATGTCATTTGCATTCTGCAATGAGAGGTCGGTTTCTTAATGATATCTGCTACCACGTCACCGTATGTGTATTATGCACTTAGAGGTCGGTGGAAACCGCGCCTTAGGAATAAGAAAATAAAACAGCTGAGTTATTGGAAATTTGAACTAAAATACAGTAAGTCTTGGCACGATCTATAAAATCCATCCGGTGCCAGTCCTAAACATTCAATCAAATATTGGCACGTAATTTTGGGCTCAAACTACTTCATTTTAGTCCTAGAATTTAACGATTTTCCTGTCAGAGCCATGGTGGTTCACGGAAAATCATAAAATAATCTAGGGGTCCACGGACAAAAAAGGTTTAGAACCCTTGATCATGGACTCACATGGAGCTAATAAAACTATGGAGTCACCATGTTGTATTTCGCCTGTGCTGTAAGACTGAAGCCATGACCACGCCTACTTATAGGGGCATTTTGGCGGGAAATTCAAATTTAATAGTTTTATTAAAGGTTTTCTTTATTCCTTTCTTTGTTGTTTAATATATTATTGTATTTATTATTTACATTTATTACATATATTGTTTTAAAATTTAAATTAAAGTACTGCAAGTTCTGCACACAAAAAATGTATTATTATCGAAAAGTAGGGAAAACTTTGCTTAAAATATTGTTTAAAATATAAATTAAAAGTACTCCAAGTTCTGCATAAAAATATTGCTGGTTACCTGGCATGATTTTCCGTTCTAAATAATCTTTAAATAATCTAATAAAAAATAAAATGTTACCACGGTATCAAATGGCAAAAGGCTCAATCTGCTCCTATACTACGGAAATAGCCGAAGTCAAGCGGCTTCAATTCGAATGTTTACGATAAGTCTACAGTTTTACTATGTCTATGCCTCTGATGTACAATAACGTTGGTAGTAGTCTTTATGGTTACTCTGTGATATTATTTTGATATTAAAACAAAAAACAAGTACATTTCTTGGCTGATTCAATGTAACTTCGCGTCATCTTAAATTAAAAGCTAATCGGACACCTCCAACATCCGTTTTTTTAACAAAATCAAATTTCACAGGAAAATCCATCGTAGAGCTATCAAATTTGTCACGTCCCGTAGAAGATATGATATAATATATGAAATGAGGCCGTAACTTATACCGATTGGCCACAGATTTTGAATTGCTTCTTCCCGCCACCTACACTCCGTTATTTTTTACAAAACAAGTTCCTACCCAAACACTACCCTAAGCTATTGGCGCCACCGTCCTTTCGCGAAGAGGCCCAGGAAAAACAGGGAAAATAGCCCTGATTTGTGTTTGCCCCGCTTATGTCCATATTTGTTTGGCCTCCACCTTGGCATTGGTGATAATACGTTGGAAGGTCGTTATCGCGGCATTAATTCTTATCACGAAAATGAGCTTCAGACATCTGCTCCATGCATGATCGCCATATTGAAACCTAACACTGTCGCAGAAGAGTTTTTGTGCCTCGCACCAGTTGACAGTGTTGACACTAGCTGATAATATGCAGCGTTCGCGTTCCAACTGTCTCTTCTTCTGTCTTGTGTTTTCCGAAGACGTGGAAGTGGCTGCCATCATTGACCATTATCAGTGATATCTTATTTTGGCGCTGTTTCTCTTGACACTAGAAGTTCTACAGTGCAATGCTGGAACGAATCCCCGTAAGAGTTTCTCCAGTGGAAGTGATACATTACCAATAAAATAAAATAAAAACAACTTTGCTCTAATTCCACTAATTATATTTATACTGTGACAGCTGTTTCGGTGGTGGACAATATAGTATAAATATAATTAATTAATTAATGCAAATTTGATTTTATTATTTTTATTAGTATACTGTACTGCACTGCTAGGGCATGTACCATAGAGTAGTGGTACAGACTCTGACTTTCTCCCGAAAGGTTGTTAGGTCGAGTCTCACACTTGCTGTATTTTCTGGCCATGCTTTGGAGGGCAGGTAAATCTGGTGGTCCCGGGCCTTCTTAGTTGAATGTAAGAGAGCGCTTTTTAGCCCTAACTCCTCTAGGTTGTCTTAGTAATAGTACAAAAAGTCAATTTTTATTTATTTTTTTATTTTTCTGCTCTATTAACCGACAGAAACTCTTCCGGGTAGGGCGAAAGACTATCGTAGTCTATGATGAATGAAAATGACCCTCCCCCTCCCAAGACCATAGCCAGAGGGGGGGGGGGGTCCAGGTGGTCCGGACCTCTTCCGAAATATTTGCAGTGTACACTAGATAGTGAGTTTTAAATATATTGAGGTACCTGTGACGTCAGATGGACCCCTCCCGAAACAAATTTCGGGTTAGGGCTTTGCCCCCTCCCCTCTCTACCTGGGACCTCCCTTACCATTAAACACGGTTCGATTATCGTTATTAACCTTAAAGCACATGACTGCCAGGGAGTCGCGGTAGTAATGGATCCAAAAGTCCAAGGTTATATGGCAGCCATTGGTAAAGTCCACTGTCCTTGGCTATACCTTTTGTTCTTGACATTGGTAATAATCAGTGTCCTATCTCTATTTCTAGAGCGTTAAGTCATAATCTCGCCAAATTTAGTGATTGTTCATTCACCTTCAAAAGTACCGTTATGTCATATATAATATTTGCTCATTTTGATTTTCCTGTTGATAAAGCAATATTAAGACTGCATTTATGTGTCAGGGGTGTAATTCAATGCAATGCCTTTGACTCGATGACTTGCAGAACTATAAGTACTATCATTTCTTGGTGTGCCATGCCAAGTCTTAAATAAGTATATGTTTGTCACTTTCGTTGTCAATATGCTACAAATAAACTAGACATTACAAAGAGCAAATATTATAAACAAGCGGGGGCCATATTTCTAACAACCCTCCTTCAAAATTTATTCTAAACGTGGAATGTGGTCACAACCAAACTATCCAGGGGGAAGCGACCTAGGGGCTTTTGTTTACAATGATAAAACAACTACAATATATAGCCTATGTGAATAAAAAAAATCGTAAACGTGTTTGAGAAAATATTTTGTTTTTGGGTATTTTTTAAGGGAGTAAAAGCCAAAAATATGAAAAAAATAAATAGGAATGCAATAAACAATACCTAATGTATAAAAATCAATGGGGTCGTTTTTAATAGGCCACTACACGTAAGTCCACACATTCATGCATGCATTAGGTCCATAATAGCCCTTCAGCTCATTATTATTGTTAATCCTTTCACTAAGGTTCGGGTGAGACTCGTATCAGTACTTGGTGAAGTCGCATGCTTTCGCCTCTTTCATTGCGTCAATGGTAAGCTTGTCTCAGCTTGTCTATTATTACTTGTAGCCGGTGTAGGTTGACATCGAGAACGTATACCAGTTTGTCAATAGCCAAAAATTATATGCGGAAACAATACAAATAATGTCCAAAATCCATGGAGTCGTTAAGGGCAAACCGGAGTCGCCGATAATTCCATTTCTGTGCAAACTTCAATTTCTCATTAAATATGGAACGCAGAACTATGAAAAAATGCTGAATGGAAAGATAAATTGTTTCTCCTTATTTTGATATATAATATGTTGCAATCATCTATACCGATCGGCTATAGTTAGTGAACTTGATACGCAAAAAATAACGGTCACTCATAAGTTCAAGCTGAAGGAGTTCATGGACTGTGGCGAATTGCATGGGGTTAGTTAAGGTCACATACTATACATAAAAATTAGGAGAAAAAATTCTTCTTGCCATTCAGCATTTTTTCATTGTTCTGCGTTCCATATTTAATGAGAAATTGAAGTTTGAACAGAAAATGGAATATCGGCGACTCCGGTTCGCCCTTAACAAGGGACCAATAAGTCCATAGAAGGAACCACCCCCGCCCGAGAAAAGAAAATCTACAGCAAGCAAGGCCGTAGCCAGGGGGGGTTCATGGGGGTTCAAACACCCCCCCCCCCGCCCCCGAAATGAAATGGCTTGACACTAGATAGAATCGGATTTTGAGAGGAAAAATAGAAACTACTATGTAATATCCAATGAAATTTCTGAACCCCCCCCCCCCGAAAAAAATCCTGGCTACGGCCTTGACAGCAAGTGATTGAGGATGTAGGGGCCAATACATAGAAGGAGCTGAAGAAAGCGTGCCAGGATCGAAGGAAGTGGAGGCATCGATGCCACATGTTACTGCCAACCAGTCAGACAGCTGTAACTTGAAGAAGAAGAAGTTCCATAAAAAGTTCTTCAAAAAAATTCAAATTACAAAAGGTTTGGGTGATTTGTCTTTACAGCAACCCTCGATGCGTCAGCACTGTGTAATTTTAATGTATGACCTTTGGCTTTCATCCATTCATACAGCAAATTGACTCTTATGAGTCATTTAGCCGTGCGGCGGCTTCATCAGCTCCGCTGTAGGTATTTCTGTGCCGTTACTGCATTATACAACCCAGCCCAAGGTCAGTTGGGCGCTTACATGCGTCCCTGATTGGCAGAATTCTTTTAGCTGACAGCTGATGTAAAATATTTCTTGGCAGATTTTTTGCGATAGCTTACCCTGCCAGCTTTTTTGCTTTCCTATTTATACGTTGGTATAAGGAAAGCTTTGTGATGAATTGGATAATGCGATTTCAATGGATTTACATATTTTGATGTCCCAGGAACAACAAAAAATATTTTTACGAAAGATGTCTGGCTTGTAGTCCAGCGGTTAAGTCGACGCCCCGGCTAGGTGTAGATCGTGGGTTTGAATCTCGCCAAGCCCAGTTTTTCTATAACCTCTAATTTCGGTTATTACGTGGAGGTTACTTCTTCAATCAAAATTAATTTAATATCAGTGTTATATACACCATATATAATACTGCAATATAATGTCTGTCTGCTCGTCGATTTGTGGGCACACTACTCGGTGGATTTTGTGAAAATTTGGTATGTACAGTAGGTGCACAAAAATCATATCTTGGGACAATGTTAATTTTATTTTGGGGAAATAACGCTTCATTTGACATTTAAAATCGGTTTGAAGGAAATTTGCTCACTAATATTGTACTAAATCGGGCAATGTCAATGGCACCGCTCAGATGTTTCATGTGGTATTTGATTTTTAACAGCTGTACAGCTGCTCCCCTCCGGTTGTAATTTTTTTCCCTTATAAAGGGGTTAATCGCATACAAACAATGTATCCGATTGACCTCTTCAGTCGCCTCGGTAGGTTAGTACCTGACACGTCTCCGATCGCATGGCGTATAGAGATTCAAACAAGTACAAGCACGCTACCACCTTTCCCGTGCAAACGGCCTTACCTTGTTGAATCCATGAGAGTTGGCAGGAGAACATGGTGGGACTTGATAACGCGCTGAGACTATACCAGTCAGTTTAGGTACGTGTCGAGTCCTGGTCACCTCCGATTTAATCGTGTGACTTTACCATGTTCCCAAAGTGGTTCGGAATCCACTATAATCAGGAGGTCTACCCTGTCAGTCAACTCCCCTTTTCCCCCGAGGTGAAAGAGTCTGCCCTTTGGGTGCCTCAAGTTAATAAACAGACTCCCTCCCCCCGCCAGGCTGACAGGGCTGCTTAAAGCAGAAATACTGAAAGCAGGCGCTGGGGACAACAACAACAACCTTGTCGTAGCCAAGGGGGGAGGGTTCATACCCCCGCCCCCCGAAATGAAATGGCTTCATACTAGATAGAATCGGATTTTGAGAGGATAAATAAAAACCACTATGTAATACCCAATGAAATTTCAAACCCCCCCCCCCCCCTCCCCGAAAAAAAATCCTGGCTACAGCCTTGGCCGTCGTGGTCGCACTAGTCGATAATTAAATATATCTAGAATTCCAGACCGATGCCACGTCAATGGTTCCCCTACCTGCTTCGCAAGAAGAAACAAATTTCAATGACGCATTGGGGAAAAAGACGCAAAGCACAACCTTTTCATTATTCTCTTATTCAGGTTTTTCATTAATATCCGGGCCCATTGAACTCGGTCACTTCTCACTATGAATAGAGCCTGGGCACCCCTGCCTGCTGCTCCAGGCTCTCATTCAAAACATTGAGGTCATTGACCCAACATTGTACCTGCGGTTCATTGCCTACTAACAAGTCTCGCCTCCATCTTAGAATACCCTTTGCGTACCCCCATTCAGTCTCGGGCAGGTTGGCTCGAACATAGCTGACAGGTTTTCCTACTGTTGCAATGCGGGGGTTCAGTCTTCTTAGTCTGCATCCTCTCGAATCCACGACGATACCATGGTTACCTGTTGTGACGTCAGTGATTTCCCCTACATTGGGAAGCTACCAAAAATTCAAGGAATCTTGAGCCCTTTTTGGGAGGATTCTGTTTCGGAATCCTATGTACCGTACGTTTAGGATGTCACATGGACGACTGACTACCTAATTCCTTGTATTCAGTGTCTTATAACTTTGGATTCCAGGGTCTGTCACTTCCAGAGTCTGGAACTGTAACCATGGGTAGTGCCGGGTTTGACTATGGGGGCCTGGAGGGCATGGCCCCAGGGCCCCCACAAAAAGCCGCAAAATACAAAATCGCATTAGACAAACTATTTTATAAATGATGGTGGAATATTCGTGTAAGGGTACAAGACTTTTCTGCCCGAGAAAGGGCCCCCACAATTCCGACCCAGGGCCCCCCACAATTCCGTCCCAGGGCCCCCCACAATTCCGTCCCAGGGACCCCCACAAGCTCAAACCTGGTACTGGCTAATGTAAATGCAACTCCTTAATTGGTAGTGGGGCTAAAGCAGGAATTAAGCCTATAATTCAGAAAATATTGCGATTTCTTGTCAAACATTGGCGTATTTAGCTCCTAGACCTAGAGGAGTTGGAAGGAGGCAGGTGTTTTCGACACCTTGGCATATTTCTTTCTAAAATTGGGGTGGCAAAGCCCAGAATCGTACAAGAATCTAGGGTGTTAAGAGTATACGTTCCATAGGAAATCGGCATCTATTTGAAATACTTTTCATGGATGTAGGCCTACTTATCATTAGTGGTTTACGGCCATCCCAAGTTGAATCTACAAGAACAGAGCTTGTTTAAGGCGCCCATTCCACCGACCGGCTAGGGCTATTTACAAAAACAGTGACGTGGTAGCAGACATTCAAGACTTAGGCGGGGTTTCCACTGACCTCGCATTGCAGAATTGACGGAAATGTTTATTTTCCTCTATGCCATGGTTAAAATTGATCAATGATCATACAGTAAAATCACAAACAAACATACTAAAATTAAAAAATGGCGTCATGGTATATGTTAAGTACAAACATTTTAATAGATTTCTATAAAAAGAAAAATTCTAATTTCCGTCAATGTCATTTGCATTCTGCAATGCGAGGTCGGTGGAAACGCCACCTAAGTCTTGAATGTCTGCTACCACGTCACAGTTTTTGTAAATAGCCCTAGCCAGTCGGTGGAATGGGCGCCTTAAACTGCAGCAAACTTGGCAGTGTGCACAGCGTTGGCTAAGTGTAAGTCTGCTTAAAGCAGAAATGCTGAAAGTAGGCGTTGGATAAACAAACAAAACAAACTTTAGTGGTCCATTGAAACTTGCCCTGCAAGTAACGCCATTGACTTTTCGGTCATAAAATTGGAATTGTTTTCTGTATGAATTTTGACCGCTGGCAAGCTCGTACACAACTTCCATGTCAACCCACACCGGCTCCAAGCGATAATGGACAAGTTGCCATGCTTGCCAATAACACAATAAAACAGGCGTAGGAGTGACTTCACTCAGCTCGGGCACTAGTACAAGGAACCGGTCCGAGTTTACTCGAACATGCTTTCCAATTTATCAATTAGTAGAGAGAGAAAATTATTAATTTCATGGTAAATAATTTTCCTCCTATAGTTAAATTTCGGATATCTGGTGGGGGGGGGGGAGTGAGGAGGTGACGTAAATTCTAGATAGGTCAGACCAACACATTACCACATAGCAATAATGGCAGGGCACGAAATGCATTTGAGCGTGAATTTGCTTTCATATTTTCATTTTGTTTTTTTTTTTTTGCACAAAACCAAATAGTTTTTTGGGAAAGACCCCTGACCGGTTATGTTCCTCAATTTAACACCTAAAACATGGCTGACGGTAGAAATCATCGATAGAAAGGTTTCACTGAAAAATTATTTTTTAGTCATTTTTCATTAAAATTTAGTTATTTTTATTTTTTTACCCCCAATAGCAAACTATCAAGGGGCAAGCGACCCCCCGTATTTTGTTAACATTAATAACCACTACAGTATATGTGAATTTAAAAGAAATCGTTGTAGCCGTTTTTGAGAAATAACTTTTTAAACGTTTTTTGGAGTTTTTTGAGAGTAAACCCCCCCCCCCAAATTGAGTTAGCCCAAAATAAAAATGATTTTTGTAAACCTACATGCCAAATTTCATCAAAATCGACCGAGTAGTTTGCCCGGAAGTCGATGAACAGACAGACAGAGCGACAGACATTTCGTAAAAAAACACTTTTTTGGATTCCTGGGACCTCAAAACGTGTAAATCCATTGAAATCTCGGAATCGACAATTTTGACCGCCACAAAGCTTTCCTTATATTACGTATAAATTGGAAAGCAAAAAAAGGTAGATAGATGACTAACTACACCACAGACAGCCAGCCTGTAGCCACGTGAAAGCAATTTACTGTCGTCACCCCGTCAGCATTATGAATCATTACATACAGCAATACGGGGGTGAGGCAGGACATGATGCGTCAACCTCCCCTGCCCCTATTGAGCCAAAAATAGATCTCGATGACAAAGAAAAGCCATGCTGGAGCCCTGGAGGATTGCTGAGTACAAAGGTGAGTCACCTATTGGATATGGCTAAAAATACTCGCCGCGTTTTGGAGTGTCTGTGTTGTTTAATGCCCATGTGGAGCTTCGAATTAGTATTATGGAGGATTTATCTTTAGCCACCGGTTTAGGTAAATGTAATGGCGCTCCATTACTTCTAAAGCTCTGTCAATGTATTGTAATCAATTCAGTTTCGAGTAAACTACGACCCCGTTCATCCAGGGCCGTAGTAGAATGTTTGTCAGGGGTCCATCTGATGTCACAGGTAACCTCAGTATATTTAAAACTCCATTCTATCTAGTAAAGTAAAGTAAAGTAAATTCGTGTCGGGGTGGTACTACCCGTGGTATGAATGAAACACTGTCTATTCCAATACATGAATTTATACGTAGATGCATTTGAGACATTGCAGCAGCAGAGTTTCACTCCTTATTGCTTTCCAATTTATACGTAGTATAAGGAAAGCTTTGTGACGGTCGAAATTTTCGATTCCGAGATTTCAACGGATTTACACGTTTTGAGTTCCCAGGAACCCAAAAAGGTGGTTTTTACGAAATGTCTGTCTGTCTGTGCGCCGATTTCCGGGCAAACTATTCGGTCGATTTTGATGAAATTTGACATGCAGGTTCATAAAAATCATACCTCGAGACGATTGTTTTTATTTGGGGCTAACTCAATTTGGGGGGGTTTTATTCTCAAAAAACTCCAAAAAAACGTCTAAAAAAATTATTTCCCAAAAACGGCTCCAACGATTTCTTTTAAATTCACATATATTGTAGTTGTTATTAATGTTGATAAAATGCGGGGGGTCGCTTGCCCCTTGATAGTTTGCTTCTGGGGGTAAAAAATTAAAAATAACTAAATTTTCATGAAAAATGACTAAAAAATAATTTTTCTGTGAAACCTTTCTATCGATGATTTCTTCTTTCAGGTATGTTTTAGGTGTTAAATTGAGTAACGAAACCGGACAGGTTGCTTTCCCAGAAAAGTATTTGGTTTGTACAAAAAAATGTTTTTTTTTTTTAATGATAGAAAATTCACGCTCAAGCGTGCCCTGCCAGTATTGCTGTGTGGTAATGTGTTGGTCTGACCTATCTAGAATTTACCTCACCTCCAATGACGTCAGTTGGCACCCCCCCCCCCCCGAGATATTGGAAATGTAACCATAGGAAAATTATTTACCATGAAATTACTAATTTTCTTTATCTACTAATTTTGATAAATTGGAAAGCATGTTCGAGTAAACTCGGACCGGTTCTTATTCCTGGTCGTACAGTAATTTACTATTCAAAGCCTATTTTATGGATACAGGCATGCTTCGTAAAATGGGTCTCATCAAATGAACTATCGTATCGCAGTCCTGGATTAATAAATAGGCCGTGTAGCCCGCGGCCTAGGGGCGGCAGATTTCAGAGAACGATCACTTGATTTCAGAGGATAAAACTCAAACACATCCACTGGTTTTCTCATAGTTTTTTATACTTATATTTACTACAAATGGAAAATTATTATTTTAGAAAGGTATGTACATGGGGCGGTGGAAATAAAGTGACCTAAAATATAAATGCGGCACTATCGTATCGTGACTGCATACTAGTTTATTATTCTGGCTCTACAGCCCTTGATGGGCTTTGGTAAGGCGCCCATTCCACCAACCCGCTAGGGCTATTTCCAAAAACAGTGACGTGGTAGCAGACATTCCAGACTTAGGTTGCGTTTCTACCGATCTCGCATTGCAGAATGCAAATGTCATTGACGGAAATTAGAATTTTTCTTTTTATAGAAATCTATATTAAAATGTTTGTACTTAACATATCCCATGACGCCATTTTTTTAATTTTAGTTTGTGATTTTACTGTATGATCATTGATCAATTTCAACTATGGCATAGAGGAAAATAAACATTTCCGTCAATTCTGCAATGCGAGGTCGGTGGAAACCCCGTCTTGAATGTCTGCCACCACGTCACCGTTTTTGGAAATAGCCCTAGCCGGTCAATGGAATGGGCACCTAAGTTTAACAACACTCCTTAGCTGTTATAGTAGCCCTTCGGGAATACAGCTGGCCTATTATAAAGACGTTTTTCACTCATTTCACTCCTCCAATCATCTCGGTTATGTTGTTGTTTCCAACGCCTGCTTTCAGCATTTCTGCTTTAAAGCAACCCTGTCAGCCTGGTGGGGGGGAGTGAGTCTGTTTGTTAACTTGAGGCACCCTAAGGGCAGAGTCTTTCACCTCGGGGAAAGGGGAGTTGACTGACGAGGTGGACCTCCTGATTATATTAGATTCCGAACCACTTGGGGAACATGGTAAAGTCATACGATTAAATCGGAGGTGACCAGGACTCGACACGCACGCCGACTGACTGGTATAGTCTCAGCGCGTTATCATGTCCCACCAACGCTGTGCACACTACCAAGTATGCCGCAGTTTGAAACGTGCTCTGCTCTCATGGATTCAACTTGGTAAGGCCGTTGGCACGGTTTTGTTCGACGCTCCACCCTCTACGAACTCCCAACTCGCTGAGGTAGGTTTCGTCTTTCCAGCGGTTTCGTCGAGCTGGGATACTACGAGTTTAGTCTTCCTAAGAAGATTGACCTTGCCTGGATCCAGACCGTTTCATATGTCTATTACTTGAATGAGCTGTGTAGGCCTATGCCGAAAGTTTCGAAACTCACCGATTTTACGAATGCATTAAGCCAGTCGCAGTAAAAGTTTCCAATTGCCCCCCCCCCCCCACCCTGATCCAAGTCTATGTTAAATATTTCGGCGAAGGGCGGCTTTTCATTGTCTAAAATATATTATTTAGAATTTTTATCACTATAAAGGGCGGGTCCCATCAGCAGCACTTAAAAACAGACAAGGAAATACTGGATGGCTGCAATGCCTGACCGGGCCGAACAGTATTCCTAAAGCTGGCCATTCACGAGGGCTCCAAACGGACTCGCGCCAATACAAATGGCGCGTCCTGTTCCATTTGGCGTTAGCGCCATTTAGAGGGGTCATTCACGACTACGCTGAGCCAGTCGCTCCAAATCTTACATATTGTACAGTGTAAAAATACCTCTTCCTCTTTAATCAATCATCCTCTTTTAAATTTTAGGCTATATTAGGTGATTTTCACAAGTAACAGAATGTTATACAGCCTATATTGTTTTTTCATTGAATTAAAAACGAATGAAGAAAAAAAATTCCTTTTATATCTGTTACGCTGCATAATATCTTCAGTAGCCTCACTAAGTAACTCAATAGTACTGGTCTTGAGTTACGACACGTCTCCGATCGCATGGTTTGTGGCGGATCGTACAAAGGCAAGCACACTACCACCATGCCGCCGAAGCCGATTATATCTTTTATGTATTTTAGGCTGCATATGCGTGGTTATTTTCATGCAACAGAATGTTTCTACTGTCTAGGCCTATTACAATGTTTTCCTTTGAAATAAAAACGGAACCAAATTACAAGAAGGATGAAAACTGAAGTAAACAAAAATTTGCATTAATTAAAATTCTGCTGCACGGCAAATCACCATTCATAAATGCTGCTTAGCGAGGAAATATTTCACCAGATATGCGTAGAAAAAAACGGCAATCCATAAATAAAATAATTTGATTATGAGGAAAAGTAATGGTTTTCGAATAAAGTTCTATGATATTTAAGTATGGCAGTTAGCCTGCTCTATAAATAACGCAATTCTGTGAAATATCTACCAAGCCAGATTTTGAAATGTAATTCCTATAGGCATAAAGAAGAATACAAGAATAAAGTTTAACCAGACATTTTTATTGGACTCAACAATCTCCCAAGCAATCATAAAAGGACAGCCAAGCACACAAAAAGTGACTAAAAATTTTTCCAACAGAAAGTACAAGAAGAAAGTAAATAAGTAAGCGAACAATACATTATCCGACTTCAATTTTATGTACAAAGACATTTACATAAAAATTGGTCAAGAAAAAAACAGAATAGAAGAAAACTTTTTTCAGCGACATAAAACAAATTTTTTTAGGAAGTAAACTCTCGGAAAACTTTTTTAGAAATCCTGGTAAATGTATAATCCATTCATTTTCATAAGTGGGGGACATGCAACAGTTAAACTTATAGCCAAATGGCGTTTATACACTACTACGACCACTATATACGAGTAGAAAACATAACTTTTATAGTAATGTACGGTACCAGAAAAATAAACTGTTTTTCTCACATTTTTGTCTCGAAACTATTTTTCTTTTATCTTCAAAAAATACCTTTTTGTGATTTTTTATATTTCGAGTTACTTCCTTCATCAGTCTCTGTATGCCCACTTATTAGTGGGGGAAAATACATCCTCACATCTGGGGAACAACATTGATTGAACAAATTTTTTCCGTTTCCAACCTTGTGAAGCGCGAATAGTTTAATATTTTAAAAAAATGACACTAACTTTAATTGCGTCTCACAAGGTTCGTCAGGAAAAATAACACGGCAACACTAAAACATACTAATGATAGGTTTAAATAACCCTAACACAAGTAAATGACACAATGTAATTTGTAAATATTGTTAATGAAAATGCATGTCTTGCTTCATAACAAGCTTCAAGTTTTTTTTTTTAATTGGGAGAAAATAGTACAGGAATTGTTCTGCTCAAGTCCACAAAAGTTGTAAGGTTACATTTTTAAAAGAAGGTGGTATATGACAGCCCTGATCAATCTATCAAGAAAAGAATTAAATTAAAAAACTTTGGTCCAAATATATACAATAAAGCTCAAATTAGGGCGGCTAGTTCCCCCGTAACTGCTAGCCGCCACAATTCAAAACTTACAGACATCAGTACAAACATTTGCAAGTTTTCCATATCGAAGTGTTTAATTAACCATAATATCAACTGCGGCAATAAATTATTTGGTTTCATTTAATCAATAAAATATAAAATGGTACACTCGACTATCACTTCTCAAATGGCAAATAGTTCAAGGTAATAGAATCCAAATGCGGTATAGGCTTAATGACCTTTTAAAGTCATGTAACAATAAATGCTTCAGAGTTAGTTCCTACCTGTAGGAAATTTCTTTCATTCATGAAAAAATAAAGGTAATCTAGCTAAATTACCTGTGAACTGAATCATTTGTTGTCAGATGAAAAAAAAAATTAATAAAGACATTTTGGGTAGTATTACCTTGGGGGGAAGGCTATAAAACTTCGTGTTTGTTTCAAATACTTAACAAAAGCCTTTGTACACTACACAATATTGCAGAGCCCATTTTGAAATCGTGTTCAAGTTCACTAGTTTAAAATTTTTCACTATACACAGTGCAAAAACGTTCTCGAGATCCATAAAGACGTCCCGTTAGAGTCGGTACCGAGGGGTTTAGATCGAATTTGTACTTGGTTTCCCACGGTCGGTGGTTGAGACGGCGGCACTACCTGCCGGAGTTAGGCCTCCAGCTTGAGCACGGTGGTTGACGGCGCCGAAAGCGGCCTAGGGGAGGGGGAAGGAGACTTCTTGGAAAGGTTGAGCGGTTGCTGGTTTGAGTCAGCAATGTCAACCTGAAGTTCGAGCCGGGGGCTCACGGTGGGACTCGGACATGAGGACGTCGCCAGATGTGCAGTCGTGATTACACTGGTACCATTCGTCCGCCACCGACTGGGAGCCTGCTGCGCCGGCAAGTAATGGTACCCTCTGGGGACTTCACTTTCGCCCCGCATGATAAAGCTAGTGATCATTTCCTGCCGCTTGACTTGTTCCGCTGTCATTCGCGGACCTTCGCTTAACGATTTGGCGAGGGTGGAGTGCGTCGAGGACAGCGAGCTGGGTTGCGTCAGGTGCCGGTGTAATGTCGGGGACCCCTGCTCCGGTGACACTACCATGGGCTCGGCCTCGCCAGAGTCTTTAGATGATGGCCGCAAAGCGCGAAACTTTTTGTGCGGTTTGTACGCCTCGTCCATAAGGGAATTAGTGTCATAAAGGGGAGGTGCTTGAAGGACGCGCTTTAGCACTGGCATGTCCTCAACAATATGTCCGTGTTTATCATCGTCTTTGTCTTCTAATGAGGACCGCGGACTTGAACATAGGGATGTCGGAGCACTATTCACACTATTGGACACTTTCTCAATCTTCTCTGTGCCTGATTCAATACCAGAGTCACTAGGAGAGTCTAGCTTCCGTTGGAAGCGATGGTGAGACTGCGCGTAACTTTTACCGGGGTTACCAACTGCTGTAATGGACAGCCCATTTTGAAGGAGATGGGAACTGACTATGTCATCATCCCCTGATGTAGAACCGGAATTGGCGCGATGTCGGTGGGGACAACCACCAGCTAGTGTCGCAGCTAATAGAGGAGCTGAAGCAGCATGACTGCTTAAGGGGACAGGATGGGGATGATAGTCACTGAGGGCGGCTACTTCACCAGAACACACTGACTCAGAGCTCGACACAGAGCCCAACGGACTCTTGGCGTCGTCCATGGTCACATCACTCGAAGAACTCCAAGACGAACCGGCTGGTGACTTATGGGCCTCATCGTCCGTCCACATGGTCAAATCCTGAAGAGCAGCCTGTTGCATTTGCTGCTGCTCGGTCATCTTGAAGGCAAGAAGCTTCTCAGAGTGGAGTGTGTTAAGTGTCCGTAAATCGGGAATTTTCTTCATCAGTTCATGGCAGATGTTCGGCTGCCCAGGGTGATTCCGCGACACCACCATTTGCAGTGCGTTCCGTAGTTTGTTGTGCATCCGTTCGACCAATTCAGTATTGCGCAATCCTGGCCGGTCCGCGGCGATAACTACCATGGAACAAAACAGTCCGATTTCGGCGTCGGACAGACGAAGACTGTTCATCCTCTCCGCAAAATCAAACATTGAGTCCATTAGGAACCTTGCGTTTGAGGAATTATGAATGGACTCTCTCTTGAGGACCTGACCATTGAGACAGATCATGCTGTTGGTCTGCGAGTCGAACATGCAAGCGAGCCGTACGAGAAGCACTTCAAATACACCGGCTTTGAGCAACGTCACCTGGTCGTCCTGGGGGAGAATGGTGAAGCCCGGCACCCGCTTGGCAAATTCAACAACTCCACGGATCGCCGGGGAGAAACGTTTTGAGAAATCCTGCAGAAGCTCCTGCTGTCCTGCCAGAGGCTGTGGGTTGGGGTTCAACGGACACGCCTGCAAAGAAAAGAAAACCGCAATTAGAAACCAAAATGTCAAGAGCAGGCGCCAAAACGTCGTGTAATTCATCCTAATTCATCTTAAATAAATTAGCCCCACAGGGACAATCAGCATTAAGCCGTCTTAAAATTAGATTTTAAGTGTCCCCGAGATGTTTTTCGCTGCCAGCCCACGTAGAGGTGAAGAGCCGTGAAAAATTCAACAGTCGAAATATTCAGAGCACTTATACGAAGGCGAAACTAGACGTAAAGATTAAGAAGAAATAGTTGACGGGAGCTTGGCACGTAGCGTTGGGTGAAAGACCCTGATGAAGGTGAACGCACTCACAGTAGCTAAATTGCCCTGGTAAATTGAAGGTAATGAGTTAATTTCTGCGGCCCCTCGGGGCACTACCAGTCTCAAACGGTGGAACAGTCGTTATAAATAGGGACAGTAATACTAACACAACACTTGTTGGTATTGACATTAAAGCTAACCAAAAATACTTGGATTTCAACAGATTTATGTATCTCATGCTGTACGAAGTGGCCACTGGCCAGCTTGATTAGCGTACAGCTGCAGGCTGATCATGGGGTATTAATTTACTCCTGGGATTAAAACTGTAAACGAACAAATTTTGAATAGCACTTTCCATTATAAAATTATCTTGTTTACATTTTTAATACTTGGGAATTAAATAAACCCCAGTATTATAATCACCATGTCTGCTGGTACAGCATGGTAGGAAACCTATTGAATACAATACTAAGAGGACCGGAATCATTAGCTATTATTATGAAATACGGCGGCAGGATAATTGGACTTTGTTTTAATGGGATGTGAATAGGCTACAAAATTATACTACTTTTTAGTTATTTCAATAATACAATAATAATGGCCACTAAACAATTCTAATTTCTCTGCGTACATACGATGCCGAATGAACGCAATAGACATGGAATAGGTCAGTCTCACAGGATGTTTTATCTGAAAGCGTCGTTATTGTTTTCTAATTGGTACTCATTTGCAGTTTACGAGGCAGGTAGCAGCTGTGTCTAGTACATTTTGTTATCATCACGAACTAGCATTGGAGCAGCCGCCTATTACCATGTTGACGCCTCATCAAGGCAACGACCGGGCGTGCAAGGTTAGCGCACCCGATGGGGTCACAACTCGCGAGTCTCCTGGTTGTGCGCGGGTGAAGAAACTCTGTGCCATAGTTATCTGCCGGAAAACTACTGTTAGTCGGTGACAATTCAGAAAATAGATAATAATATGCCGTGAAAAAAACACATTTACCTCTTCCCACACATCGATACTACTACATGAATACAAAGGAGGAAGTAGCTGAGTTTTGTAAAAGTGCAACGTCTACGATGGCAGGGACACGACAAAGCACGTCAAAGGCTGCAGATGCGGAAGAAAAAGAATACCAGAATGAAATGAAATGAAAAAACGACTTAATTGCAAACAAAACGCGAACAATAAGACTATAAAGTCTTGTTTTCATGCTAACCTTAGAATGGTAAAATAATACCATTAGGAAATAATGTTTCAATTTTGGTATTTAAAAATAGACTGCGATGACTTCAGGACACGGACAGTATTTTGACCCCGGATCATAAATAGATTTAAAGTCAATAAGATTTAATCTAAAAATATCCCTATATATTGTACTATACATATAAGAGATTAGGACAAGGAGTCCAGCGGGTCTACTATACTGTTTAGTATTAACTTAATCTGGGGATTAAAAATGTAAACAAAGCAATTTTGATTAGCAGTTTCAAATCAAAAATTATCTTGTTTACATTTTTAATCCCAGGTAAAGGCTAAAAATAATCGCCGTAGTAGACCCGCAGACAGGAAAACATCGCTCAAACCACTTTTTTACTGATTTTTTTAACGTTAGTACTGTGTACAATATTTATTTATACGAGAATATTGTAGGGCAAGTTGCAAACATAATAGTGCACTGTATTCGAACTCCACCACAATAATTATAAACCTAATTTATAAACTAAGTATAGACGGTTAAACATTCAAAACACATCAATTTCGTGAATCAGTTCAAATTATTCAACCTCCTCATCACTCAGACTCAGTGGCGGCGCTAGAAATTTTATGGCGGGGGGCCATGACTTCTATCTGGGGGGGGGGGGGGGCAATGAAAAAACAAAACATTTTTCATTGGAAGTAGGTATATCGTTCAATATTTCTGCAATTTAACAACATGTAAAATATCTCAAAAGTGGGGGGGCCCAGGAGGGGCCGGACCGGAGAAACTGTTGGGGGGGCCAGGCCCCCTCGGGCACCCCCGTAGCGCCGCCACTGCTCAGACGACAATGACTGGTTCAGGAAAGAATACCGGCAAGGCTAGAACTATACCTAAAAACTAGCTAAACTGATCAATAACCAGAAGTGGCACTCAGCGAGACAAGAACGAAAGTTTGGTTGTTTACAAACGAAGGTTCTTCCTCGAGTAGGTGCAAGGTTTGTGTCACCTCGACCTTTCTTCACCTTCTCCGGTGAACTTGAGGATGGCTGAAGAGAATAGGCGTGGACCTGGCTAGCAAGGTTTTCACAAGTCTTCCTATAGCGTTTTACAATGTATTTTCACCTCTCATTAACATTGGTAGGAACAAGAACCTAATATAGATGCGGACACCAAAATATTCCAATAAACTGACAAATTAATATGAAAACCCAGGCTACTGTATTTGGAGTTAGTGAAACCCCTACTTTAATTCGAAAATTAGAATCCGATTAGGTAGGTAATTACCAGTAGTACTTGTAGTTACCATCTTCGTAATACTGTAGAGTATAAATAATAGATATAAGTCTTGTAATACACAGTTTTTAGTGTGCAACCTCAGACCAAATAGCAGAAACACCTGTTTACTACTTGTCAACATGAAAAGAATTTGCTGAGTCATCATTAATGGGATTGCAGTTACCTGCGCCCACGCGAAGTCAACCAGGACATAACACCCGGTATTGATCAGATCTAGATACAAGCTCGAAAACAAGTGATGCTACTTGTCAGGAACTTGGCTCATGTTCAATTCTCAAGCCTCGCGGTTACATGTTCTTCCATAAGGAGCTACCACTTAATACCGACGGGTTATGCAATTGAGCAGCCTATTCCAACATCACGCAAGTCGTTTTGTCAAGGTGAAGGCCGCCATCAAGGATGCACCGGCTGTTTATCTGTCTATGCTTAAGGTGATTTTCGATAGTCCAGTCGGTCGGATGGATCTGGAAGGTCCGAGGTTCGAATACCAATAGTTTTTTTTTTTGGAGAGAGAGAGAGCAATGCACCAAATTCCTCAATAGGCTGAAATGTCTTTATGGGAAAAGGTTAAGGTATTGCGCAAATACAGGACCAAATTAAATATATGGTTTCCCATCATTGTCTTCTTTCACTTGAATACTTAGGACGATTACGACTATCGATACGATTAGGGATAGCAACAGCTCTACTCAACAGTTCATTACATTTCTGTAGCATTTTTCTTTTGCAAAACCACTACCGGAATTGTTAAAAATAGGTACCAGACTCCATACCATAAGGATATATACGCATGGAAATGTTTATCTTATAGAATGTCGTGCGGTTTCACGCAATTCTCACGATAAAACCTCACAGGAAATAACTGGAGATAATCTCTCGTAAAACTTAAAAACCCTTGCGGTTTTCCTCATTAACGAAATAATCGGTCAAGGATACAAGCATATACAGTACATTGTAGTATACTGTAGTACAAAATATAATGTATAGTTGTGACATAGAGGATGTTTGAGGAAAAACATGAATAATACGACATATGAGTGCAGTGGATAAGCATAGGCTTGTCTCTTTTGACCTGTAAGACGACAGCCAGCTGGCTGTAACTTGAAGAAGAAGGAGACGTCACTCCAGTCTGCATACTCATAATTGTTTAAAACATTTTCGGAGTGAGCTGTTAGAACGGATTAGCTGTCAATGACCCTATATCGTTAGACAGGAAAAGGTACCAACGGGCGGTGGTCCGAAACGCCCTGCAGACAAGTCTCATGTCACCCAGGCCGGGTCGTTTAGGCACACGCATGGTGCGCAGGGACAAAGGGTTAGGACCGGAAGTGTGGTCCCTTGGGCACGCCGTATTTTCAGGGCCCCCTCTCGGAGAGGGCCCTGACAGTGGCTTCCCCACCCGACTGGCCTCTGTGGACGGGAAATGTCCAAGGACAGCGACAACATCGCGCGTGTTTTTTTTCACCTTGTTTGGTCTCATGTGTATAGGTTGCCGCGCTTACGTCACAATTGTCGACTTATTTTTTTACCTCTACGCATCTTCTAACACTAACCAGATCTCGATGGAACATTCGGGCGTGGTGCTTCGCCTTTGGATCCCTGTTTGCGCCCCCGCTAACAGAAATGCCGGTTCCGCACCTGGGCTACCATGGGTGAGACGGGGGGCAGGTTCGGAGAAACTAACTGAGCGGGCTCGAATTCGAAGCTTTTACATGACAGAGTATCGCAGCCGCCTTGAACTTATACTTCTGGTAGGAAGAAGCACAAAGCTGCCAAGTCGTCGGAACGCCGCCGCGGCAAAGGAGAGCAAGGTCCGTCGAGGCTACGCTTGGTCTCGGGCGCTTCCTCACCGACCAAGGTCTTATTCATGGTCCGACTACTAGTTGGTGTTTACCCCTACGCGCGTACTCGACCTCTCCTTCAATTAACACAAGCGTGTTAAAGGTTACAGCAATATGAGACGATTTGGTAATCACTTATAGCGTTGGTATGGGTCAAAGATATGGCAATTGGTTTGGCCCCTAAATAACCAATTAAAATGCTTTCCGATGGATAGCCCTCTTGTCAGTATACGCGTGCTTGTATTCAGTACACCATGTTATCAGGGTATGGATACAAAATTATTGCTTCTCTAGGCGAGTTAACTAGCAAGGGTGAATAACTGAGAGAATGGATCAGCCCAAAAGAAGATAAGAGGCAGATCTACTTAATCGTTTTTGTAATCTGAGCTCAACCGTTCACATAGCAGCTAGCCTACTTGACTAGCCAAACAGCGAAAAATGCAGTTGAAGGATTTTTCACCAGCCAAAGTAGGTTAAAAACAAGAAAATTACTATATGCAAGTTTCAGCAAAAAAAAAAAAAAAAAATAATGAATTTCTATTAATGAAATTCGCATAAAAGGTATACCAATGAACCAGCAATGACCTCCAAAACGTATAGCTGACACAGAACTTAAAAGAAATGGCGACTTGAGCTTATTGCTGACAGCAAGGACTGCCAGACCTTGGCAAACGTCAATTTACACGATCGCTAAAGAGAACGGCCTTCACAGTTGTTTGACAGTTCTTACAATTTGTGACTTCCATCAATTTTTTGCTGTATGTATGTATGTAATTGCTGTAAAACAGCTCATACAGGAAGAAATGACGGTTAGAAAACTAATCATCGTAATACCAGCGGTAGTACAGGACACAGGTACACCCATCTAAACTATGGTTTCGTATTAATAGATTTTAATTTAATTAGATTATTGTGGAGTTTTTGGATTCAACCATCTACTAATTCACAGTCGAACAACCCTGTTTCAAATAAGGGTTAGTTATTGCTCACAGCAAATCAGCAAGTCGGGTCTACAGTAGACAATGCACGTGTTAATGCTTAAAAACCTATAGTTTTCCCTCTCCACTCTAAAAGGGGTGATATATAGCTATTGTTCTACCTACAGTTTGGGTACCCCGCTGGCAGAAATTCTGGATCCTCCCCTGCTACCAGTACTAGAAGGAAATTGCTAACGTTTCAAATGTAAATTTTCAATTTAATGAGCATAATTGGTCCAGTGGTTGCAAAAGTGCATCAGAGTCAATAAAATGCCTTGTTTCAACTGAACTGTTGGGTCGTCTATACGGTCCTGGCAGTAGTAGCTACTGCAATGGGCCCAGTAGGACAATTAGCGAATTAGCCCATTCATTGGAACTGGCCTCGGGCCGGTCGTTACGGTCCCAGCGGTGTCAAGTTCGCGGCGCGCAAGGTGAACTCAATGTAGACTCCGAGGGTTGTACATTACGTCCGGATTCGTGTATAAACGTTTAAGCTGCATTGAGCCAGAACTAGCTAGAAGCTGAAAATGCAGCCGAAAACGGCAGCATACACTTGGACAATTTTGATCTAGGCCTGAGTGAGAACGAGGTTACACTATTTCAGGGACGACCGGAGAGGAAAATTCTCCTTGGTTTAAGTAAAAAATCAAATTGCACAGAAAATATCAATAGTTGAGCTACGATATCACTTCTTCCTTCCATTAATTCCTCACTGACATCTCTATAATCAATATTTCCTGCAAAATTTGACTTGAGCAAAAGCAAAAGGCTGTGTCGGTTGCCTCTTAAGTAGATTAAGTACAATACTTGTAGTAGCATTTGTAAGGAAATATGTTGAGTACTGACCTAAAATGGCAAAATAATAAAGGAAAGTACTGTACATTGTTGTAGGTAAACTACCAAGTACCAAGTCGCTATAAATTAAATTATTTTATCGTTTGCAGCGCAGACGTAATAAAACCAAGCCATGAAAAAGACATAAACCTAATTTACATTTATTTGCCTAACCTCTGGCCTTCAATATAGACGACAACTCAAAGGTCAAAACAACCATCAAAGGACACAAGTTGCTTATTGAAATGGAAAACATCATTAAATGAAGCCTAGAAGAGTACGGGGAATCATTATTCTACATATTACCAAGATCAACTAGGCGTATCAAAGCCAAGGCCTCGGTGACATATCGAATTACCATCAAAGCTTCGATAAAGCGGCAGAAGACAAGGAACTAAACGTCGTGGAAACAGTTAGAGCAGCGGTTTACCTTCAATCTGCGAGAATTCAAAGTCAGATTCTGACCTTGCCTCGGTCTATTAATACTGTAGCCTGCGTTCATGAAGCTTCACCTGTCTTATTGACCAAGAATGCTGTGCTTTGTGTAGGATAACTTATAATTAAATCAAGTTTTTAGTCCAAGGAATTATATACAGTTTGAGCAAGTTATGAGTCTGGTGTCGGGAATGCATACTCCTCTTGTGTTGTCCGTGTGGAAGTGCGAGTTTACTCTCAGAAAGTGGTAGGCTAGTTAAATTTATTTTGATGACTATGCGCTTTTTTATATTATCGTAGTTAAGAATGACAGAAAGTTGCAACTCTCCTATCGAGAAATTGATACAAGTGATGAGCAAGGTGCCAAATGAAAATGATGGAATGCACAACGACAAAGTCAATTTCTTTCTACAAAAGAGGGACGATCTTGAAAAGCTCTAGATCGCAGCATCACACAAGAAAATCATTTTAGGCTCAGATATTTGGGACTATTAAAATTAGTATGAGTCTGGCTAAGGAACAATTACACGGAGGCAATAGAAAAAACGGTTTAATATCCACAAAAAAGTCACTGAACTCAAAGAAGACTTAGTAAATATTCGAGCCTGCAACAATGGGTTTTAGGTTCTAAAACTTGACGGATTTTGGAGAACTTGGATTTCGTAAGCGAGGAATCAAGTCGGTGGCAGCAATTTCAGCGGACAAGGTGAGGGAAATAAGACTGAACTGGTGGTGGTCACGTCCCGAGTAGAGCACAAACCTAAGACGGAAGATGGGGTTGCCTGGACGCCCCCCCCCCCCCAGAAAGATGAAAGACCAAACTACTCTCTGGCTAAAACATGGAAGATATTGGCAGAGCAGGGCTGCCTAAAAAGTGGGCCACCCTTATTGACCCGCCAATACCCAGGTCCCTGCCCAGTGTTGCTGTTTTCAGGACCACCACCGTCCACGACTACCTCCCTTCCCAACTGCATCGCATCAGTGTCCTTGCTTCGGGCCTGTGTAACGAAGGTCAAATGAATGCAGATCATGTACCCGAGTGTCCAGCCCTAGTAGAAGATGGGGAAGACCAAACGGACGACATCTCCCGGGAGACAGCAAGGAGATGGTCAGGGCGTCACCAAATCACTAACATGCCAAGGGTGAGCGTTGGGTAGTAAGTAGGGCTAAAGATGTCGCTGCCCTACCTAAAGGACAAGGCGCAGTAGAATTAAGGACCAAAATAGAAAAGGTTGGTTTGGTAGACTTACCAAGGTAGGCGGACATGCGGTGTAGGATGGGTGCTCCCTCGCCCTCTGGATCATAGGCTCGATCTTGTCCCTGGTGAAGTCGCACGTGTCCAGATGCGCTCTGATGACGGTCGCAAGCAGACGCTGCTCGTCTTCCAGCTCGGCGGTTACAGCCTTTTCTTGAGTCCTAGAGTTACTACTCTGCTGCATCGCAGCAAGAATCCGCGCCTTCTCGCGCTTTGGCACTCGCCCGAACCTGACGGCTGAAATGAAAAGAAAATGTATCTTAAAATGCAGCTTATTATCAATTAATTTGCAGTTTTTTCCCCTGAATCCAACTAATTGTGAAATGTGCGCTGTACCATATTTAACGCAAGAGCTACATGTTTTCCAACGCCTGCTTTCAGCATTTCTGTTTCAAGAAACTCTGGCGGGGGAGTCTGTTTATTAACTTGAGGCACCCTATGGGCAGACTCCTTCACCTCGGGGAGAAGGGGAGTTGACTGACAGGGTATTTAACGCAAGAACAGCACAGCTTTCAGACTCGCTTTCAATCATTTAGGTTATCCGTGACTATCTAATGGTAAATTCATATCTGGCAGTGTTTTTATATCCGCATACTCCAATGCTATCGAATATAGCAAATAAATCATTGGTAATGACTCCAACAGTGACAGAGAAATGTCTTTACTGCTGCATTTCACCCTGTCCCGAAGAATAGAAAATGATTTTCGGTCGGATTTTCCATGTAAGGTACAAACCACGGAACAGATGAGGCACATTTGTTCTAAACGCGGAATTCAGAAAATATTAGTAAGTATGGTGGTCTATACAGTATTTTTTCAAAATAATCTACTCCAAATATGGAAAAATCTTATGAATGGTTGTATTGTATTTCACACAAACAGGTCACACATAAGTGCATATATACCTGTATTGAGGTAAGTTACCTAAGGCCCCCATTCCACATACGTACAACGTCAATGAAAATTATGAAATTGAAGGACATTTCAATTTTACTCTATGCCATTGTTAAAATTGATCAATGATCAATTGATCATAGAGTAAAATCACAAACAATGAAACAAACAATCTAAAATTAAGAAATGGCGTCATGGGATATGACAAGTACAACTATTTTAATTGATTTCTCTAAAAAGAAAGCATTTCAGTATAAAAATTATAATAAGGTTTAAATAATAAGGCGACGAAGAAAACAAAAACAATTTCAAGAAACAAATGCAAACAAATTTCAAAAATTTGGCGCATACGCTTCAATTGAAAATTGTCAATTTTTTTAGAAACATATGGAATGGCCCCCATCAATGAGAAATTGAAATGTCCTTCAATTTCATAATTTTCATTGACGTATGTACGTATGTACGTATGTGGAATGGCCGCCTTAGCGCTGCATCATACTGTACGTGCTAGGCTGAGTGCTACGTGTGACTACATGACATTATCACTAAAAATAGAATTTTGTGACCCTGACAGTGAAGCATCATAGCATGTAACATCCCAGACAACACATGCGAATCACAAATTTTATCTAACTATTTTAAAATGTGATAAAGCCTTACTCAACAGCCTCGACTCCCGTCTTATCTTAAAAATGAGTCATGCACATTGTAAGACAATTTTCGCCCTGCCCATGCGACTCAGGCAATAACCTCAATTGTGTATTAAATTCTAATCTATGATTTTCATTCATAATCATAACTCAAGGTAGGCCTAACTGATATTCGGTATGAATATATATGCTAATATTTCAATTAAACTATCGTTGATATGTACAGTTAGGTGTAAGAGAGGGCCATATCTCGCTGTATCTATTTTTTTTTTCAATAAATACTGTATTACTATTACAGTATTATTAAGTCTTAACAGGATAACAACAAACAGATCTAGCAGAAGAGATGAAGAAATATTACATACAGAGTAACCTAATTCGATAACAATCCATGAAAAAGGGTAAACTTGATTAAAACGAGCGATCAAGCCCGGTTTACCTTGAACTGTATCATCCCGACCCCCTTCCCTGTCAAAACAAAGCCCTTTCAAAACCACTGGGGGTCCTATTACCATATCAAAGGCCCAACAAGGATGTAATTTTTTCAGGGCCCCCTAAGTAGGGCAGAGCCCGCGAAAGTGCTACACTAGGCACCCATAAGTGAAAGTGCGCGCGTTTTCACCCACGCCGCGCCGGAGAGATAGGACCTCAAGGGTCAGGCCCACTGTGAGACGGGTCACAGGGATTATTTTCCTAACCTTATCTCCGTATTTTATTTAGTTTGTTTAGCATGGACGTTTATTGCAGTTTCTACAACTGATTGGTGTGATATGGTTGGAGAGAGAATTGTTTCACTTTCGACAAGTCTCTCTTTTCCTCTGTCTATATGGATGAGTACTAGGAATTTCACCGATAAAGGTGGCATTTAATCACAATGGCAACCCCTTTGCCATCTTATTTCTGCAGTTAAGACTACTAAGAGCGAGGATGATGTTTTTTGAGGATGTCGAGGGTGTAAACATAAACAATTGATTCGCGTACCGTAGCCCAATCAAAGAAGCTTATAGAAAAGCCCAGAGTCCAATCTCGTAAGATGAAAATCATAATACTGTGTGAGGAGTATTATTAAAAGCTATAAAACTGCACTGTGTTTACTCAAAAAACACACAGGTAATTGCTGGTTTAAAACGCTTCTATTTGCTGGTTATACTGGAGGTAACTAAGTAATCTATATTATACGACATACTTTTTCCTTGAACAACTACAGGGTGTCCCCAGAAGTATGTCAATCAGATAAAAAAGGACCTAGCACGCGCCAGACAGCACCTGAACGCCGCCGTATCCAAATAGGGCAATTTTTAACCAGGTGCAAACTTGAGGGCACGCGTGCAGCTGTCGGCATAAAAAAAAGAGCAGCTGCGGCTTTCCGTTAGACGGGCTCTTTGTCTCGACGCATAAATAAGCGACGTGTAGCCGGAAAAAAGCCAATAAGTCACATTGCTGAATTTTGAGACATAAACTATTTAAAAAAAAAATGCGCGACGAAGCCCAAATAAGAAAAAATAATAATTCCGGGGAAATTGGCAAATATATTTTCCTGCATATAGGAGACAATGGCTTGGCGCACTGTCAAGTGCATTTTTCTCAGCTTTGCCAATGAGTTATATCGTTTTTCTTTAAACCGTTGAAGTGGAGACATGTCTGGCGGTTGTTCTGCGCTAGGGGGTTGCTATGCAAGATGCACATAAGGGTGAAAACAAAGGAGGGTGCTCTGGGGCAATGACCCTATTGAATAGTGTTGCTTTAGCCAGACATGCAGTACTTTTGGGTGGTTTTTTAGGAGGATTTTTTTTTACTTTGAATTCTGTTTGTTTGGGTATGTTTTTATGTTTGGTTAAGGTGTGCATTGTAAAATAATTGGGTGTTTTTTGCTAGGATACGTAAATACTAGCAGTATACGTAGCTAGTATACGTAAATACAGTTGGATTTTAATTATAATTTCGCAAAATGAAAGCGTCCATTGACGACATTGACATTTCAAGGTTATATCATTGATTCATCGTAATATGATATTGTACAGCTAACCTAGTGAACGCTTTATCGCACTGATTTCTAATAAACCCTTCAAACTTCAGCTATGTCCCTAGCTTACGCATAGGTATAATATTTTATCTTTCATTTCTTCGACTTTTTTTATTAGTTCATTGTACATGTGTTTTATAATCGTCAAGAGTAGTCCAGAGTAGCAGACTATGAAACGGAAAGGTGAGGTTCGAGGCTCAACATAAAAGGAAAAATATTTTCCGCTCGTGGCTGGGTCCACTGAACCCTAATACAACACAAAAATTAGAGTCCCTGACCCCGTGTCAAACAAAAATAGCCACCCGAGAGGGTTTTGTACGAAAGAAGGAGGAGGTCCAGCTCCTGGGGTCGTACTCATCCAAATTATATAGTGAGGCGTCAATAAGTCTGCTCTTAATGTTCTGAAACAAGCTGGATCCAACTGACTTACTAAAAATGGTAGCTTATTGTAAAGCCGGTGTGCAAGTATCGGATAAGAATCCATCGACTTGTTTAGGCGACACCTAGGCATATTAAACCCTTTTGCTATAATGGGTAGGGGGTACCTTATCTTCACATTTTACTTAATAAAATGCTCAAGTTCGCCTACAATTATCTTCACGATTTACTTTACATAATGCTCAAAGTTCGCCTAAAATACGTATTGTGATAAAACATAAAAATGCGGTAAGGTTGGACCTACACGAAAAAAATACCGACACTATATATACCTACTAATCTTGTCCTTGAGCAGTACCAGTTGGAGTCTAATCGATAAGGTACACCGGGAGAAATTGCAAGTGAAATATACTTTCACATGCGGTCTGTTTGTATGAGAAAGTGGCGACTAGTTTCGGCCCAATGGTTGCATGTCTTTGCCGATTTCGCCAAAATTAGCAATCGCCTTTTTATGCCAATCTTTTTCTTTCTTTAAGAATTACACGAGCATCACTTTTAATTTATTGACTTGGTTGGTAGAGGAGAGAAAGAAGGGTCAGTGATATATTACATTGTATCTTTATAAAGTGGTAGGCCTCAACCCCCCCCCCCCCCCCTATAGCACACTCGAATATTGTTCCAATATTCTATCTAATATACATGGGTCTAAGAAAAATTGGAAAGTGTAATACCTCTCAGATTCAAATCGTATGCTTCAACATATTTCTTCCATCAAATAAATATTAGAGTGCCTAATCATGGCCATAGCGAACAAGATAAATAGAGACTAGTAATATGTCAAAATAAGTGAACTATTATGATTATATAGAACATATATTATAAACCCTCCGAGTGAACTATTGTATATATAACCGAGTTCCGGCGGCACCCAGTACCAAACACCACGGTTAGAAAAGCTTTTACATTTGCAATTAGTAAGATTTTTAAAGGAAATCAGCAAAATTGTGGTATTGTAATGGTAGACTACTAAATCTCAATGAGTTGGAAGTTAGTTTGAATTCGAAATAAAGGAGGCTATTGTTGCGTGTGTAGAAATTAATTGAAAAACGGGAAAATGAGAAATACAATAGTAAATTGATATGTAGATATGTCCGATAAGCTGGTATTTCTTGTAAGCAAAGACGCGGTCATATTTTTTTTACTTAAAAAAAAAAATACCTACGTGCATTATGGTATTTCACATCGCCGTTAAGAATCCCCTTAAGAATGGGTAACTCGTCACCGCCCATCATGATGTATTAATCCAAAAATGGGCAAAAATCACTAACGAAGAATTTTGGTACGGTAATCCTTTGGTATAACTTTCGGCCAAAAAAAAATGACCACACAAAACTACACTGTTTTCAAGCACTCAACCACACCATAGACAAGAATGTATCTTGACAAACACCAGATAACGAAAGATGTCACAGAATGGGGTAGATATTAAGCACTTTGTACACGTCATGTGGGAAATACACTCTCAAGTCACACAAAAACTAAACACCGTACACATTTATTAGCGGGAAAACTAAAAACACTCGGTTCCGCAGAGGTACGTGATATCCAATGGTAAGACCGCGTAACCTTCACTCTACAACAGTTCTGCCCGGTATGAGAATGTCAATGTTGAAGCGAGCACTTCCCCTCTAAGACCTCACGACGTATCGTGACCTTGAACTTCGGCAAGCCTCGGCTCTATTTCTCCTATGCTTAGCTTGCGCAACGCCCGTTTCCGATACCAGAATAGCAACGCTAATGTTAAACTTATCAGAGGATGCAGCTCCTCAGTGTAAGATAACCTAGAGCGTCATTTGTATTCTGTTTGGTACGTGTTCTTTTTTGTCGAGAAGCGTGTAATCTAATTCAATAAAAGGAATTTTTTATTTTCAATTTTTGGGAATTTTCAATCGGCGCTCATTAATTATGGCATTATATTATGCAATGCTGTGGGGTTATATTTTCAGATGAAAAATTACTTGAGCTAATTTATGCATAAATTGAGGGCCTAACTTAGATAAGATAGCCTATTCAATTAGGATTCCTAACAAGCCTCCAAAATTGGGGCTAACGGAAAGATTTTTCAAACGTGGCTAAGAGGTGCATTTAGCTATTTTTTATGGAACACGACCATATTGCTGAATCGTTATCAGTGAAGGATGAGTCCAAAATGTACCCTAGCTTATATAGCTTACGCCATCGTTTGTAATTATAAGATACGTAAATTACACATTTCGAAAGGTTTTACAAAAATCCTAAGTTTTAGATCCGCGCCTGTCTCTGAGGTTATTGCTTTAACCAGCAAAGTAGCGGGTAGATTTGTCGAGCTGTTTTCTTCATTACCTAAGATCTGCAGCGTAGGTTGCTTAATTTTTAAGTCTCTTATCTCACAAGAAAAATGGATTCAGGTGAAAATAGGGGGGCACCCCCACCAGCCGAGTTGATCAAAGCCTATTTGAAAAATGAATATTCCATAGGGAAAAAAAATCACACGAAACCCTTGGAAAATAGTGCAAATGACGCAATCTGTACGTAAAAATAGAAAATTGCCGATATTCAACAGTGTGGAGGCACCTTGAATAATATGGGCAACGGGGAATAAAGACACAAGTCGCTCTAGTTGGCGGGGTCACCGCGCGAGGGCAGCACTTTCCAGGGCTTTGAACCCGGGCATGCGCAATGGAATATCACCACGTGCTTTCTCTTATCAGTTACTTATCACTAAAACAAAAGGATTGGGGATTGTTATTTTCCCTTTCAACTCAATTTGGGCTCGTTCTAATGGAGTCCTATGAATTGTCATAAATTAATAATTGCCTGAATGACAGTTTTCACTAGTCAAAATGGCATGTACAATTTTGAAATTGCCAGTTATAATGCTTTATTTATATCTATCGACTTTATTCGAATGGGCTCTTGAACTTTTTCTTGGCGATTCCGTAATTTCAGCAATATTCTGAAATTATATGGGCGATGGGTTTCTGTTGTTTCTTCGGATATAAGAACGGACCCAGTCCGAACAATAATTACTTTTTAACGGAAATAAGTGAATTCAACTTGTCAAGCTGTTAAAAAAAGTATACTATTTTCATGATTAGAAAAGAAAGAACGAAAATTGTCTTTACTTCCCATATTGGCGACTTTTCGGCCTTTCCGGGCCTTACAATTAACCCATATTAGAGTGTTTTCACTGAAGAAATAAACTATAAATTTATTTCTTATTAAAGAGGTTTAATATTAATATTATTAAGCTATATCGTGGATACGAAAAAGAAACAAAGACAAAATGGTGTCCTATAAACCATAGACAAAACATCATGCAATTTAAATGTTTAAGCGCCAAAATTACTTTTTACTTTCTGAATTCTTAACATTCACCGGGGGGTGATATGCTAGAGGCGCATTTTATTACAATGTAAGGGGGGGGGGAGTTGAAAGAGAGAACAACAAATCAATGCCCAGCAAAATCCCTTGCCTTTGGGGGATTTACATCCATTTCCATTGAAATTATCATAGTATCCAAAGTTACCCAGGATCGCAGGCAGCAATAAGGTTTAAATCAATTTAGAAAAATAAAATATTTTGTGAACTTTTGTCAGTCTTTCGCGGTCAATTTCAGTGATGGGTGCAACCTCGCCAATCAGCCCCACCCTCTCTATGCTTTTTACATTAATATATATTTAAAACAACCACCCTGTCTACAAAACCCATTGCTTCAGTATCCATCCCACAAAACAAAAGGCCAGCCCAGTGTTACAATCAGGTTTCCATGATATTTCCACTCACAAAGAACTCTCGCTATCACGTCGAATCATTCCCAGCGAAAAAAAAGAAACATCCAATTAAAGTGAAACTGAACGGGGTCACAGAGAGTGAGAGCATAGTATAGAAAGTGAACTCGACAAAATGGGGTCGGTAAACCCGTGAAAAATACTTTCACTGCGCGCGCACGCTACGCTACCTTGCATCGGAACAAGAAAGCGGAAGTGTACCTGAACGAGGTACCCACTCTCGCTTTCGTTGTGCGGTCATCGAACCAGGCTCTCGGAGAACGTTGATGTGAAGTGAGTGTTTGCCTCTTGTAGTTCGAGGATATGGCTGCAAGGGTTAGTGAACTCAGTGGTAGATAATTAAGGTACAAAAAATAATGCGTCATTCTGACCCGGAAATAGTGGGGTATACTGTGAAGAAAAAAAATTCCTGATGCGCAATACATTTGATTTGCGGATTTTTCTTGACTTGAATCACTGGATGGCTGGGAATAGTACAGTTGATTGAGACCTAGACAATGGGAGGATATAAAAGAAAAAGTTTTGCCTTTACCTCCATCGGAAGGGGCTACAACAACATCCCAAATAGTCAAGAGATAGGTTATTCTACCAGTCCTCGGGCAGTGAGACTCATTGGGTTGTCATGCCCCGGCGTTTTTTTCTTAGGCTATATATAATGATCATGGCAGGATTATAATTTTTTCCTGCCATGGGTCTACTTGGATGTCACATTTGATGGCTTCAATAAAATTTCGAAGTCGTACGTGTACACCAGAGGAATGGGAAGTGAGATGTCTTGTTTTATTGTTATACTGTATATTGAGGAAGCTCATCATAGCAAGTAAGGTGTCTTGTCTTAGTGTTATACTGTATATTGAGGCAGGCCCGTACCCAAGGGGGGCCCTAAATTTGATAAAAAAAATAATAAATAATGTAACAGTTTTAGCTAAAACTACTAAAATCACTACGGATGTACCTATCATTTATAAAAAAAAATGTTCTTGCCCCCCACCCAAATTAAATCCTAGGTACGGGCCTGAATTGAGGACGCACATCACCGGCCTTAAATTTATTCACCGATGGTTCATTTTGAAAGAGAAGAAAGAAAATGGTCTTCATTTTCAATAAGGGGCGAATTTTGGGTCTTTCGGCCCACTCTTACCATTAACCCATTTGAGTGACTCTTATCGGTGATCAGTCATATCTGTACTTGGTTAAGTCATGCTTTCGGCTGTTTCATTGTATCAATGGTAAGCTTGTCCATTATCGCTTGTAGCCGGTGTAGGTTGACATCGAGAACCTATACCAGTTTTCCAGTAAACAAACATTCATACGGAAACAATACAAATAATGTCCGAAATCCATGGGGTCGTTTACATTGGCCTAAGTAGACTTGAAAAGTATACTTGGAAGGTTTCAGGACACCTTAAGTAAATTATTATCCCCGTGAAGTTTAGACTTGTATGTACAGTGTACAGTCAAATGGTGCGCAGGATTACAGAAAAATCATATGTATAAAATAAATATATATACAGTATAAATACATTTTAACCTATACATTCCGAATGACTCTTATAAGTTCCTGTAATTTGTTTACAAAAGAATGTCCATATCCTTAATAATAATTAAATGCAACACAAAACAAAGTTACAGCCTCCTCAAATTAAATGGGGTTACAGACAGCATTTAAAGCAGTGTATATAAAACCTTTTTTTTTTAGAAATTTAAAGAAAGATATGAAAAATTGAACAAGAGCTGGATTCGAACCCTTGTCTCTGCCTTTACTATGGACAGTGTGTTGACTTCCACAGCAATCTCAATTATTAACATCTTCGTATAGGCTTCGATGGCAAGGTGGTAGCGTGCTTGTACTTGTGCGAGTCTCTGCGCGCCATGCGATCGGAGACGTGTCGTAGCTCAGCACAAGTATTAATTTACTCATTGAGGCGACTGAAGAGGTCAATCGGATACATTCATTAAATTGTTTGTATGCGATGAACCTTTTTTTAAGATAAGATAAGATAAGAAGTTGGATGCAGACTGAGTAGTACAATATAAAATTCTATTAAAAACCCGACCTAGAAATGCAACAACAATTCGGTTACCCATAGACTAAAATAACTGCAAACAACTAGAAAGTTTTCAGTTGTATGGATGCCGCTAGTCATTAACGCCCCTTTACGTAACTATGTGGAGCTATACTGCAGTTTAATAAGAAATCAATCTAATATGTTTGAAGGTTATAACATTTTTCCACCACCGTTGGGAGGCACGTTGCGCCACTGTCCTAGGGCATTTGGGTCAGGGCCCCGCGTCCCAAAGTTCGTCGACCGCATGGAGATCTAGGTCGGCTCTTGAGCTGTAGCGTTCGAAAGTAAGTCCCGGTGACCGACGTTACATCACTGGCGCGGGGCATAAGCTAAGCATGGGTGTCAGAGGCTCCAGAGGCGGTCTGCAATCTTCGCACTTTGCCAATAGTTTGTTGTTGAGGCAGCCGTTCGTTCTAGGCCGCGCTGTTTGCGACGATGAGTGCTCGGGTGTTAAGAAAGAGCTGGTGAAAATAGGGAATGGACAGAGCAATACCCGAAGCTTATATAACATTCAATTGTTACAGAGGAATTTTTTTTGGAAGTGTAACGTCTTACAGCGGGCTATTTTTGGATCCCAGTTTTGATTTTTTGTATATGTATAATAATACATAGAGATTAGAGGGGTGGGGGCCGTTGAGTCCGTAAAAGAAAGCAGTGATGTGGCCTTGAGCACCAATAGCTTTACACCCCCTAAATACTTGGCAGACTAAATCCAATTAGATTTCTGCCATCGAAATTAGAGGATTTATAATATACTGGACATGCTGGAATTCGAACCCACAATCTACCCCTATCCGGGGCGTTATCTTAACCGCTGGCCTTCTACCACTTTACCACAGACTATTGAGTATAGGCACAGTATTTTTTTTACAATAGTTATCATTATTAGAAAATACCTAACGCATGCGATGGACATTGTATAACATTATGTACGATACCTGCATGTAGGCCTGGTTCCAATTTCGAATAATATAAATAAATAAAAAAGGACTTTTTTTTGCATACGTATGATATCATCAAACAGCTAGATATAAGGAATTTAACAAAGGATTAGTTGGACTGTGCATGCTGTGTTAATAGTCATTAGAGGTAAGGCCTCACAGTCATCGAACAATTAGGACGGAGCCCATTGTCAGGGGAAGGGTTGTTAAATAATATTACACCATTGTCATTACCCTTTAGCAATAGATATGTTGGTATAGATAATGCTATGCTTACCCAATCAACTTAAGACTCTTCAAAATACGATATTATATTGTAGGACAGACCCTGAAGTTTTTCTAATGATTTTTTATATTGTACATTTTACTAGCTATTGTTAAGTAGCTGTCGTACGTTTCGAGGGGGGGGGGGCGGTTGACTGCAGAAGTGTTTTACCATACGATATTGCAAGTAATTAATGTAAAAATAATAATAATAAAGTACTCACTGGCTTAATTTACATAGCCAGCCTTACGTACTGGAAGAAAGCTGTTATATCCGCATCTATTTACATCTTTTAAGACCTGTCTAACCTTAAGTGTTAATTTAATAATTCATAATTGGTCGATATTCAAAGCGATCTGGAGTAGTAGGGCGCGAAATGCGTGATGAAAGCTAGGTCAATAGACAATTTGCTTAGGAATATTGGAGAGGGGGGGGGGGGGTGGAACCCTTTGAATATGAACTTGTGTCCGAAATATTGAATCTTTGAAAAGGATAAACAAATTTAAAATAATTAATATATAATATAAAGCTATAGTTCTTGGGATTTAAACTGGTGCTGGTGACCTCCTATATTAGTCCTATATACAGCCAATAGGAGTAGTACACGCCGCTGCCGCTAGTTCTGGGTTAGCCTAATTTCCCTGTCAGATTAAAATTTTGTTATCGTAAACCCATTTGAAAAGGCTTTTATCCTTGCTGGCCCAATTCCTGAAGTCATTGCCCTACTTTCGAGTTGCTCCTAATCTGTCGGTCGTCGACCCTGCATGTGACCCATAAGTACCCGTTGCTATGGCAACAATGATTGCATCGGGGTTAATTAGGTCCCCAACACTAAGTCATGTGCCTTGGTTCAAAGCTATAATGCGAGTTGTTTTCGGTAGCCCCACCTCCTAAGTCCCGATGTGTTTCAAACGCTAACTATAGACTGACCATGCTTCGGAAGGTGTTTAAACCATGTTGTGGATTATCTAACATTCTAACGAACTACTTTCTACAGTATGTATTGTATGTACACTGTACTGTACTCTATGACAAGTTCAGTTGGACTATTAATATATGGTCATTCCAATTCATGAGAACGAGAGCACCCTAACATGCTTTCCTATTTGTCAATTAGGACCGTAATAGTTATATCGTAAATAATTGTCCCATGGTTCTATATCGGCTATCTAAGTTATAGATTTTCCCTAACCTAAATCACTGGATTGATGGATGGGACAATTCCATTGTATTGAATGGGCAGGCTGAGTACTACAACATAATATGGAAATTTAAAGAAATTGTCAGAACCGTTACTAAAAAAAACATTTTTTTAGTCGTCATGTGGAGGTTTTGGGGCATAAGTCGCATTTTTGAAACCCCGTAAGCCGCGAGGTAGGCCGTCATTAAATAGAGAATAAAACCACATTTGCTTAATTTAATTATATATAAATATAAATATAAATATTATTTTTGAAATAAATGAAGGGTTCGGTGGAAGTCGGATTAAAAACCATAAAACTTCATCTACGATATATATACAGGGTTTGTGAGGTATGACATCTTCCGTGATAACATCCGGGTTTTTTCAAAGGCAACTTTCTGTCTGACCCGTCAAGTAATACCATTGTATATTTGCATATATCAGTTCACGATGAATCAATGACACACAGCAGTATGCTTGTATTTAATTAATTTTATCCCAAAACAGGTAGATTCAGTGGGCGAGATTATAAATAATAAATAACTTACCGTCACGGCTCATGCCCACAGCTATACATTTCTTTAGCCGACAGTATTGGCAGCGGTTCCGGTTGATTCGAAGAATAGAGCACTGTTGGTTCTTGGTACAAGGGCGGTACTGAATCTTCTGTTGGATGCTTCTACGGAAGAAACCCTGGAAAGAACAGAAACAAAGTTGAGGACAATAATAAAACATCATATACATAAGGCAACAGCTATTGTAGTTGCTGATGGTAGCATGTAATGCTATGATTGCCAATAATCCATCGATCACAGTAAAGTTGATTTAGTGGTACCACAAAAAACCGTGTAATTAACTATTCCGCAGAATTTTAATCAAAGCACTCCTGGAGCACATTAATGGAAATTGTATCCTTTGTCAGCTTGACACTACTTTCTAGGCCCAGTGTTTTAATTATGTAAGACCAATGCGTAGTTAAATGATTGTTTTTTAATTAATTTACCCCTAAAATTCTCCATACCCCTAACTATCATAAAAAACGATGCATAGATTTAAAAAAAATGTTACCCGTTCCGCGTATTGTATTTTCAAGTATAATAAGATTTTTTTTAAATATAATTTCCTAGGAATATTACTTAGTCCTCGCTTACCTGTGTCAAAGTGGGGAATGCCAGAGGAAATATAAATATGCTATTAAGTAAACAAAACTAATGCATTTTAAGTTAAGTTTAGGCTATTTATTAATTAGTTCTTATTTTATTTTCATTCCCCCACTTTTCAACATGTATGAGTGCCCCTAAGGCATCTGTCAATAATCCGTCATTTGTGAATCAATAATTAACGAGATGTTTGTTTTAAGGAGACTATTATGTAGATACTCAACTTATCTGTTATAAATTAAATTATAATATGGTAGAGACTTATTATTGATGCACAAATGACGGATTATTGACAGATGGAATAGCCGCCTTATAATCATAAAAAATATTATTATTAATTTTTTGTTTATATGTTTATTTACATAATTGTCACGCATTGTTTACACAAACACACTGCTTACCTGGCCATTGGAGGAACCTTCAGCAAGACCGGCTACAACACACATTTCAGTTAGGCTATTACAGGTTGCATGTTCAACCGAAGAATAGTTCATATCCATACCACAGTCATGACCACACTTCTCGTCATCACTAGAAGACCTATCTGCCTCGTCGCCACTTAGCGACAGATGCCGAAAATCACAGAAATTATCCGATGGGGACAAAAATTGGGTGATGGCCATTTTGAAAATTCAACGGAAATCGATAAATAAACAACTGGAAACGAAGCTTAAACGGACAACCATTCACCTCAACATCCCGAAATCAACTGAAGACCGAACATTACGTTAGCGAGGTGGTTGAACTCCGATACCAGTGCCCTACTTACCGTTCGTTCAACTTAACTGTTCGGATTGGGAGCATAAGTCTTTGGTTAGTCCTTTTTCGCACGGAGCCTAGTCTTTTAGTCACGTTCTATTGGTCGTCTTTTGAGGATCAAAGGGGGCCAAGTGTAAAATAGGCTCGTCGCGGATGAAAACGAAATCGGACGTCGTTTTACATTGAAAGTGAGAGTCCATAGTGTGTTACGTCGTGTTTGGGGGACCTATGTTTAGCCTGTGCAGGAGCAGAACTGTACCGGGTTTGATGAGGTTGTCTTTTGCATGCGTTACTAGGTTTATACCTTGGAGGTTCTTGCTCCAGGTATGAGTACCTATTGTAAACAGAGTAGAAGGCCGGCTATTCAGCAGTTTTTTGTTCGTTGCCGATTTTCGCTGCCGTTAGTAGGTAGGCGCACCTTGTTCTGAATTAGGAGTAGGTTGTTTCAGGAATCGCAACTTTGCAAACTCATTTAAGAATTCGTAGTGCGTAGGAAATTTTGTGTACGGAGTCTACTAATGTAATATAACACAGTAGGTTGTTGCTAATAACTTTACAATACATGCATAGTGTATGCTAGCCCATTGCTGATTTTTATGACTCCCCACTCAGAGGTATATATCTCCAGAAACAGTTTGAAACACGCGAAGTCAAGAAATTTTTAAAGGAGAGATGATTTCAAAATATTTTGTAATTTTGTTTGCAAGAAATAGCTGTGGATTTTATACGAAATTAATTAATTTCTCCTTCCACAGCCGTAAAGTTATGAAAGTGGTCAGATAACAATTTCGCGTAAAACAAATACAAGCTTTTAAAGGAAATTCACATTTTCGAATGTGAAATATTACCTACTTCTTCTGAAAACCCTGATAAAGAGCATTAAAGCGAGTTTATGGAACAGCTGTAAATCTGTTAGTGAAATAGACAGCTTTTTGAGAAAGCTTAAATTTTTATGAATTTTTCATCGGCCCACTTTCTTTTCTTTGCGACTGTGCAATGAGAAATTTATTAATTTCATAAAAAAATACACATTTCTTGTTAAAAAAAATAGTTTGAAATCGGTCCCTAAGCACTGTTAGAATCCAATTTCAGCAAATCAATTAATACAAAAAGTACTGTTTATCTGGTACGAACTCCGACTTTCACCCGAAAGGTTGTTGGTTCGAGCCCCACACTGGCTACATTTTCTTGCCATGCTTCGGAGGGCATGTAAAGAAGGCGGTCCCGGGGCTTCCTAGTTGAGTGTAAGAGAGGGCTTTATAGCCCTAACTCTGCTAGGTTGGCTTAGTAATTGTACAAGTCATTATTTATTTAGTTAATTATATCTACAAAAAAATACAATTGAGTTATTTTCAAGTATGCGTGTAGTGGAAAGACTCATTGTTTTATATATGAAACACTCAGGTTCAATTTACAGGTGAAAATCTTATACAAAATAACTTATTTGGGGCATTCTTGATTTCCATTAAATCCGATGAAATCTCGATAATTTCGACCATCGCAAAGCTTTCCTAACATACAAGTATGTTAACGGATAAATGGGAAACCAAAAATTTCCCTCATTCTAAACTATTGTAGTGTTATATGGTATATAACACTGACACTAAACTAATTTTGGTTGAAGAGGTAACCTCCTCGTTATAACAGAAATTTGAGTATTTAGAAAAAAACTGGACTAATAATAATAATAATAATAAAAATTAGAGAGAGCGGCCCAAGACAGGGAGGAATGGAGCAGGAGGTGGAAAGATTTGCTGCAGACCAATCGTTAGATTGAAAGTAAAGAAGAAGAAATAAAAATTCGTTTAATTAATCAAATAAACAATAATGAAGAATCAAGGGTGGGGGGATTCGAACCTCCGATCTTCGCCTATCCCTCATCAATGCCGTAACCAAGGGGGGGTTCGGGCTTGATACTAGATAGATTCGGATTTTGAGAGGAAAAATAAAAAACACTATGTAATATCCAATGAAATTTCTGAAACCCCCCCCCGAAAAGAAATGGCTTGATACTAGATAGAATCGGATTTTGAGAGGAAAAATAATAAACACTATGTAATATCCAATAAAATATCTAAACCCCCCCCCCAAAAAAAAAAAAATCCTGGCCGTCTATTATAATGCCTAAAAAGGCTGTAAATGCTAGCTACGGTACTGGGCTAGTATTTCGACCACTTAAGCCCCAGTTGACCTCAAACGCGAGTTATCAGTCCCTGGCCTAGTTGCAGGGCGGTGTCGTTGACTCGCCGGCCTGATTACCAGGCCTCGCTGCTCCATGTTACATATACACAACTGGGGCACTGTTCCTACACAAAATTTCGGCAATATTACAAAGGGGGTCAGTCGCGTACTACAACACAATAGGGGCACTCACTAAGTGCAGAAAAACTCGGGGAAATTAAGACATTAAATAAAGAAATAAAACGTATACAGGTATTGTTGACGCTCGCCGTTTCTAAGGTACGGTAGGAATTTTAAAACATTTTTGAGGAACACTGAGTGATATTTACTAAATATAGAATTAGGCGGCAATGCCACCGGCGATTTTACTTCATTTGTGATTTTTTGTTTGTTTTGTTTTAAGAAGACTATTATGTAGATACTTAACTCATCTATTATAAATTAAGTTATAATATGGTAGAGACTTATTAATGATGTCTGCTACCATATTATAATTTAATTTATAATATATAAGTTAAGTATCTACATAATAGTCTCATTAAAACAAAACAAACAAAAAATCTCAAAATACAAATGAAGTAAAATCGCCTGTGGAATAGCCGCCTTAAGAGGATATTAGAACGTAGGTATTGGTCACCCCTCGCCACAAAATCAGTCAGTTTCTATTCTTTATTTCATTTCCTATAAAGATTGGGTAGATAACTATAACCATATAGGGTATTTGCTGCCATTTCTCCGTGAACTTCACAAAGCGTAAATTTAAGTCCTTCTTTAAAGTTTATATTGTAGCATTATATGGTACAGTACCTGTATATATATTTATTATTTTTAATTAACATTAATTTTTTTAAATAAAGACGCAGATAATGTATAAAAGTGTTCCGGTGACCGTATTTTTATTAAACATAGCCATGTGACTTAATAAGGTAAATGGGGCCCGAACCATCCACTGTATTTATTATTTTTAATTATTATTATTTATTTATTTTAATAAAGTCGCAGATAATGTATAAAAGTGTTCCGGTGACCGTATTTTTATTAAACATAGCCATGTGACTTAATAAGGTACGTTGTGGCCATCACATGTCTAGGCACATGACCGGTGTTCCACCCAAACAACTGCTGATACAGATGACATATTTATTAATGAAACAAAACAGTGCATAGGAATAATTTTAAGTATAAGTAGGATATTACGTAGTTTTATTTGTTTTGCCGAATTGATTATAGTTTTGTATCAGCGGTATCTATACATTCAGTGGAATGAATAATAGCAATAATAAGTACTTATTTATTTAGTAATGGTAAGGCGGCAACTACTTCATTTGTGATTTTTTGTTGGTTTTGTTTTAAGGAGACTATTATGTATGTATTATAAATTAAGTTATAATATGGTTGCAGACATCATTAATAAGTCTCTACCATATTATACCTAAATTTATAATAGATAAGTTAAGTATCTACAAAATAGTCTCCTTAAAACACAGCAAGCAAAAAATCTCAAATCACAAATGAAGTAAATTCGCCGGTGGAATTGCCGCCTAATTCTATATTTAGTAAATATCACTGTTTTCCTCAAAAATGTTTTAAAATTCCTACCGTACCTTAGAAACCGCGAGCGTCAACAATACCTGTATACGTTTTATTTCTTTATTTAATGTCTTAATTTCCCCGAGTTTTTCTGCACTTAGTGAGTGCCCCTATTGTGTTGTAGTACCTATAGAGGGTAGAATTAAAAGATATTAGGTACAGCCTTCCTGCTCCTGAAGCAATCGCCTCGAATTTGTGAAGTAAAAAGTTTTACTTATTTTTACGACTTTCACGCAGCAATGCATTTGCAAGGAGAATAGTGCATTAAAAATTTCACAGGGAAGAAGCGGACTTTGGGCAATGAGCAATTTTAATATTCTTCTTCTTAAGGTTACAATCTTAGCGATTGGTTGGCAGCAACTTTAATATATTCAGAGTGAATTTGGCATAGCTATACTTTTCATAGATTGTACCTACATATAAAGAATTTTAGAAGCTGGATATTCCAGGCACAAAATAAGTCTAATACACCCCAGTTGACTGTTTCTCCCTCCCGTCTAGAAAAATTAAACCGACCTCCGCGAGTTGGGGGGAGTCCATAGTACAAAACCGAAATGGTTGAAAGAGTGTTTTTGAGCAGACCAAAGCCCATCAAGGCAAGGACGCATACAGGGGGGGGGGGGGTAGCTGCCCCCGATCCTACATAAGTGTTTTCTATTTTGACCCTCAGCTACCCCCCCCCCCCAAAAAATGGGCTGGATCCGTCCCTGCATCAAGGGCTGTAGAGAAGAAGGGCGCAGGGGACTTGAGAACGGGGAATATTAAACTAAGTTAAGCTAATTTGTAAACCTAGACGAGATGATAAGGAGGAGGGGGGGGGGTTCAAACGGTAACAATATCATTAGTGTACATATTCATGAAAATATAACCGGAACAAGCTTAAAAAATTCTCTAATACCCAGCTTACAGCCGAGACATTAAGGTAAACCAAAATAATACAGGAAGCAACAAGAGCGGAAGTAATTATTACTGAAAGCAAATTCTTCTTACACTTCGTTAGGTCTTGTGTTTCCAATCGTGAGGACTTACAAAAATTCTTATTGCCTTACCTACTTGTTATTACTCCTGGAGACTGGAGAGTGCAGCCGTAATTATACCTTAGAGTGCATTTTCCAGGCAGAGTGGGCCAACTCTGGATGACGTCACTCTTTCCGACCTACCTCAACTGCACGGTCCCGTTCCCCAGGTGAAGGACCTCTGGTTTAGTAAATGAAATATAAGCAAAGGAACCATCGAGTGACGTCACTGGAAAAGTCAATGACTCGCTAGAGAGATGCGTCATTTGGGGGCGCGACTACAGTTTTCATATAGGAGATATCGGTCATTCGTCCCCGCCCAAGGGTATTTTTGTATCACTCAGAGCAATCAGAGCATGTCCTGGACGCTTCAAAACAACCAAAAATCCCGTCGTGGCTGAAAGGCGTGTTCTGATTTGTCGAAAGAAGGCCGTTGGGGGAAGTGGCTGAAAGATCTCTTGGCGGGAAAGAATTTTCCATTATAACTTTTTTAGACACATTTTTTATGAACTTTTGGTGGCACTGTGAAAACGACTTTTTTTTGGTATTTCGGACACGGAATCTGTAAATTGGTTTCTTTTGCCAAAAAAAGCCGCTGACAAACGGGTACACGTTCTCGATGTCAACCCACACGGGCTATAAAAGTGGTAATTGACAAGCTGAGCCACACTTACCATTGACGGAATGTTAAAGGCGAAAGAATGATTTGACCAAGTTCGCTTACGAGTCTCTCTCATTTTTTTTTTTTTTTTTTGCTTTGGAGACATTCAGCCATGAACGGAACGGAGTCTCTCTCGTCTATATTCGCAAAGCCGTAGCCAGGATTTTTTCGGGGGGGGGGGGGGGGGGTTAGAAATTTCATTGGGTATTACATGGTGGTTTTTATTTTTCCTCTCAAAATCCGATTCAATCTAGTATGAAGCCATTTCATTTCGGGGGGGGGGGGGGGTTGAACCCCACGAACCCCCCCCCCCTTTGGCTACGGCCTTGTATACTCACAAATAGAAGTAGATGCATTAGAGTATTAGACAACTGCCGGTAATGCAAAGTCGATTCCCATTTCCCGCGTGTTTTAAATACCATCGTCGTCTTTCATTCAATATTAGAAACGGAACTCTTGTGTCAACTACTATTACTAAACCAATTTCGCAAGGACTGGAATAAATTTTTTTATGAGATGCAATTTTATTGGGAAAACAGAAAGAAGCATATAGTGACGTCATTAGAAAAGTCAATGACTCGATATCGGGAGACGCGTTATGGGGGACCTTAATAAAAATAAGAGGCAACTCGACACCCCTACTATCAGTTATTACAAGGCCCCACGGAGGGTCCAGGGGATCCGCCCCCCCCCCCCACGAAAAATTCTGAATACGGCCCTGGGCTTTTTGCACAAATTCAAATTTCTCAGTAAAGTTCGATCCTAGAGCTATCATTAAGGAATTAATATAAAGAAGAAGCGTTCCTCGACAATTTAATACTTATTACGTGGCCGCCACTAATACCGATTGACTGCAATTATTTAACTCCTTCACCGGACATCTCAACTATTCGTTTTTTTAACAAGTTCCATAACTGGCCATTCGGTCACATACTAAAAACTCTAGAGGAACACGTCTTTGTCTTTCTGGCAAGGCATGTAAGGGAGGCGGCCCTGTGGCTTGGCGACCTTCCTTGTTGTATATGAGGGGGCTCCTTCATAGCCCACTAGCAGTTCAAGAATTAATGGAAATATAGTTTTTATTAATAAATACCAAACAACCATTGATACTTCTTTGCCGGACTGCCAACAAGTTTTTTACCTCTATAATATTAATTATTATTTTAGCAATATCATAGAGACTCGATTGATGGAGGTAGGTCAGTGGGTAGCCGATCTAACAGGTCTTGCGGATTTTGACTGACAGTCGATTGTACTTGAACCAGTAGCGGATTCTATCAAGGGCCAAGTAGTGGGCAGGTCCTCCCAAAAAAATATCTCTGCGGACAATTCCACCATAAGCCAAGTACATCAATTATCAAGCAGGAATATCAAAATAAAATAAAAAGTATAATAATAAAAAAAAAAATGGTACTCCTACTTCGTCTACCCACTTAGTGGCGAAATTATAAAAAGACTGATGGACAGGTATGGTTTGTGCGTGGGAAGAGGGTCAGTTAAGGACGGGAGACTAATTTTGCAGAAGATAGGGCATTCACCCGTATACGCTAAAGCTGGGGACCGTTGACCCTTTCCCGACTCCAGCTGTCATTGCACGGTATTTATTGACACTTACTGATGTTTCGGATCATTCACAGGTCGAACGTTCGATTCCGGTGCGGGGTTTATTTTTAGAACTAAAAATATACTAAGAAAAGATAACATGGCTCCCACCCGGATATTATTTTCACCATGCCTTAGTACTTCCGGTCAATGCCGACTTTTAGAGCTACTGCTAAGGCGGGGTTTCCACCGACCGGCTAGGGCTAAATACAAATACGGTGACGTGGTAGCAGACATTCAAGACTTAGGTGGGGTTTCCACCGACCTTGCATTGCATAATGCAAATGACATTGACGCGGAAATGTTTGTTTTACTCTGTGCCATAGTTAAAATTGATCAATGATCATACAGTAAAATAGCCGGCCGCCAAACCAAGTTGAATCCAGCGGACCAGAGCAGGTTCAAAGCTGCAGATAACTTGGTCGTGTGCACAGTGCCGGTAGGGAAACATGGTAGGACTTGTCCTGGTCACCTCCGAACTAATCGTGTGACTTCACTGTGTTTCCCAAGTGGTTCGGAATCCACTATAATCAGGAGGTCCACTGTCCTATGTGCTGGCATGGGACAGTCAAGTCGGGGTCGCTCTATGGGCCCAAATTTGTGGCCTAAGTCGTTATTAACCCGACGAACACTACTACTACTACTACTTAATACAGTAAAATCACAAACAAACAAACTAAAATTAAAAAAATGGCGTCATGGGATATGTTAATTACAAACATTTTAATAGATTTCTATAAAAAGAAAAACAAACATTTCCGTCAATGTCATTTGCATTCTGCAATGCGAGGTCGATGGAAACCCCGCCTAAGTCTTCAATGTCTGTTACCACGTCTCCGTATTTGTATTTAGCCCTAGCCGGTCGGTGGAAACCCCGCCTAATTTGCATTTTGAAAATATACCCAACGAAAAGACACCGTAGCAATCAAAGACCTGATGTGGGAATGTATTATTATGGTTATTTAGTGATAAAAAGGAACATACCGCCACATGATTTCTGTGGTTCTTTACTAGGTACTGGTTTTTCTACTGCGCGCGCACACGTCATAATTATTCTCACATTACGTCACACGCAACTGATTTGGGCGCGAAATTCAAAATGAAAACATTGTCCTGGCGCACGTGATAATGATAATACTAATTGTCCAGATAGAGAGAGTAGAGTGTGACTATATTTTATAAACTGTATTTACGATGTGGAAATTGGTATAGTCCTCGCAAAATGAGAAAAGTATGGACATGGTATGTTTTGATCCTGTGCAACGCTGCAAAAATATTCTTTGCACAATTTTTGTTATGCCATGCATCCAATGCAACAAGGTAACACAAAATGGTGCAAAGAATATTTTTATAGTGTCGCACAGGATCAAAACATTCCATGTCCATACTTTTCTCATTTTGCGTGGACTATACATGGTTGTTGTTATTTGTTTATTTATTTATTTCAGACGAAATCGAAAATGGTGACCATGGCCAGAAAATACAAATCTGGGTTTTAAGTTTTGCAACACGATTGCCCTGTATAAATATCAATAAAACTAGGTTATCGTTATATGAGCGATTGATGGATTTACCGGATTTGCTTAATTTTAGTACCTACACCTTTCCTATCTAATTGTAATGTATTTAATTTTTTAATTGTGCAATATGTACAATTGTGTTAAGATTTTATTTACACCAACCTGACCCTAACCTAGATACCAACCTAATCCTTACAAGTAACTTAAATGTAATATCAAACTCAATTTCTAAATATAATTAAAAAGGCTTTCACGACCGGAGTTACGTGATGAAGAAGTAGAATCCGGGATGATAGGCCGTGGTCGTTCTGAAAGCGTACTTCCTAACATTTCCGGTCGACATGCTTGATCCAAAATATAAATATACATTTATGTATATGCATACGATAAAATATAATCTTAGAATATGACATAATTAGTGATGTTATTTAGAGTCAAAATAAAATAATTTAATATAGATATGGTTTTAGTTTAATTTCAGCTTTATTTTTAATTAGGTACACATACTGTAAATATTATACTACTACTATTTAAGATTAAATTTAAGTTTATGTTATTAGCATTAAGGGGGGCCCAGCACGGGAGAAATCCTTTGGGCCACCCCTGCTTCATTATATTATATTATTATAAAACATTATAAAACCTGGATGGCCCTGTCATTGGTATCTGAAAGATCTGTCTGGGACACGGCCAAAGGCCCTAAAAAAGGTCTTTAGTCAGCCTATTGTACCTCTGGCCTCTGGGTAATGTTTGTTTACACACAGCCCAGAGGAATCTTAACCGAGAGATGGTAGAAAGTAGAAACGGCCCATAAAGTTCAGCTTTACATTAACTATAGGTATAATATGAGTTTATAGTTAGGTATATACTACAGTACATTGTAATTACATATAGCCTAATGCCACTAATTTATGATAAGGAAAAAAAATCAGGATGTGGCTAAATCATCATCTAGGATTCTAGAAGTACGCAGTAAAGCCGTCCCACCACTGTGAGAAACTCCCTAAAAACAAGGAAGTCCCGTCCCAGCACATGGGCCTAGTAAGAATGTTCCCGGGGCTGACCTTCGCAAGGAACAATAAAGCGCTTCTCAAAAGCCATTCATGAGCCCTAACAGTAAATAATGTGCAAAATAGACCACAAAAAATAGGTAGTTGACAAAAACACTAATAGGTTGAGTAATTTGTACAAGTACGCAGGCCCGCGGCCGAGTTTAATGCCCCGTGCCATTGTAGTGCGGGGCAATGGCCCCCAGCCGCACTACGATGTTTACTCTGTGGGATGACGTGGGCTTAGACAAGGTATGGCGCGCGCGCGCTAATTTAATTTTTTCCTCTTCCAACATCCGCCTCACCAATGGTTTGGAATATACATATAAATTTGAGGCTGGGCAGTGACATTGCTTAGGGAGAATCGGGCGCCCCAAGCCCTATCTATTTTTTGTTTAAAAAAAAGTGTAATATCTGTGTATAATGTGGGTTAATTGTAAGAGCGGGCCGAACGTCCCAAAATTCGCCCATATGAAAAATAAAGACAATTTTCTTTCTTTCTTTCTAATATCACTGGTCGGTAGGGTTGCCAGATTTACAAAACATAAAAACCGGACAGTCAATGAGCCATTCTATCTAGTGTACATTTTTCTAAAAAAGATAATTTCATCTAGTCTTGAATTTAGTGAATTTTGAGGAACTTTCAATCATAGTAGCTAGCAACAGATTTTTAAAATTATTTAGTTCTATGCTCCAGAATTTTTTTTTTTTTTTTTTTTTTTTGCGAAAAAACATTGTCCGGTCAAACATTAATTTTTTCACCGGACACCTGGCAACCCTACAGGTCGGTTATTATTATTAATATAAGAGCAATCAATGACACGCTTTAGAAGAAAGGCACCACTACATTTTGATGTAGTTTGATCGCGTTGTAAGAATGGGCTCTATGCAGGCACGTACAGTATGCATAAATTATAAAAAAAATGGGGGGGGGGGCAGAGACAACGTTGGATTTTACCAACCAAACCGCTTACTGCTCACTTTTGACCCGAACATCTATTAGAGCTGGCAAATTACCTATTAACTAACAACTAAAAGAGTTCATTTTACCCCCCCCCCCCCCCCATTTATACGCCACTGGCTGTTAGAGAATCGGGTATTCCTTAATCTGTTTTATGCACCAAGTTCAATTCACCGGATTGTGTCGTAGAGTTATAATCGAGGAATTAGTTGAAAAAAGTATTGCCAGCACCAATGAGGTTCATTTGTGACGTCATTTTGTAGATGGCAGCACCAGTTGCACTGATATCAAAGCGTTGATTTTTCCATAAGCCTCAATACTATTTTAAAATGATTTTATTTATGTATTATTTTAAAGTGATATTTGTCTATAAATCATGGAGAATATATATATACATATTAAATTATATGCAGCGAAATAAGGTCCAGGCATAGTAAAAATATTAAAAGAATTAATTAGATGCTAAGAGATTAGCTTTCACATGCAAGCGGCGGCCATTTTGAATAATATGGCTATCGGTTTGTCGTCAGCGAACCTAGTGACCAAAACTGTCCCTACAGAACCTCATTGGCCGCAGTTATGGAACCTCTTCCACCTCCCACTATCCGTTTTGTACTTTTACATACTGTTCCATAACACTGTCAGTGATGGCCACATGCTATGTATCAAAACGTCGAGAAACATTTCTTCTATTAGCTAACTCCCCAATGCTACTTTAAGTCTAGTAGTTTTGATTTTATACGCTTAAAAGGATTTTCCCTCCGATTGTCTAGTAAAATCGTAGAAGGGGGTTAATTAGGTTTTCCCCATTGAATTCCTTGTATAGTATCCTTAGTTCCGGTCGCTGACTCTTGCTGAGTTCCGATCCTGTGAGCCTGTTAACCTTCCTCAATGGCTACATAAAAGCACAGCTTGGAGTCAATTAGAAACCCGATGTGAACTTCAGGAACCCAATGTTTCCTTCAGAGTACAATCACCCCCTGGTTATGAGTCAATGCACTCTACTCAAATGTGAATCTTCTAATGACATCATCCCGAACTACAAAGACCTTAAAAAATAGATCGCACCATAAGACGACTACACCGCGTGATGTACACGCAGTTCTTGAGGTAAATCTTCTTAAAATACTCAACACTCGTAAGAAGCAATGTCCTATTGAAAGGGTTTGTGAGTAGCAGAGGGTCATCTTATGATGTGGCTGTCATAAAGTGGGGGTCTTTGCACTAGTTTGACCTCGAGTGTGGGAGTAGCCCTCCACGTCACGGATTACAAATGATAAGCGGCCCATGTGGTGACGCCAATAATAAATTATTTTATATTGATGGATGTTAGGATGTAGGTATAGTGCAGTGGTAAAACCTCAGGCTGCAGCCAATTAGGTAGGAGGTTCGAATCCCACACTGAACTAATTTTATTATTAAAAACTATGTCTCAAATACGTTATAGTCTCAGCGACGCGATGTTCTGTGTTTTTTTTACGTATCTTACGGTATGGTAAACTAAAACGCTGGAAGGAAGAGTTGGAAACTGACCTCCGCGAGTTGGGAGCGTTGTACAAAACCGAGATGATTGGAGGAATGTTGTCGAGCAGGCCAAAGCTTATCAAGGGCTGTAGAACCAGAAGAAGAAGAAGAAGACGGCATGACAAACAATGAGGAAAGTGTAAACTTATTTACCAACAGTAGAAATGTAAGATGACAGTTTCGCACTTTATAAAAACAATAAACTTTTAATTTCAAGCGTTTCCATTAAAAACTAACAATTTTGAAGTTTGGCCTGTCAGCCTGCCATCATGTAGGCTACATAATTAGTAATGTTATACAGGCGGTGCAGCCCTTTATTAACTTGCTTAGTAGAAATAAACCCATACGAAATCATGGGCCCATACAATCATGGGTTATTCATGCTGTGAATGTGCTATGTAGGAAATGAATCATACATGTTTCGTGGTAGCTACCAGTTCCTTGGTCCATGACTCATTGAACGATTCATATAATTCGAAGCGGTTCTTATCGGCTATTCCACCACCCACGGCTCAGATTCGTTCCATGGTCAAATGGGTGTTTAAATTATAAGGGATAGAACTTATTTCTGCGGGCTACTATGCAGTTTAGTATTCCTGGGGTTAAAAATGTAAGCAAATCAATTTTCAATAGTATTTTTGACTGTAAAATTATCTTGTTTGCATTTTTAATCCCAGGTTAAGATTACAAATAATCGCCGTAGTAGGCCCGCAGAGGGGCAGATTTCAGAATAGCTCGTTGCCAATAAGAAGCCGCGTCTTTTCGAATAAATTAATTAATTCCTCGTTCCACAGCCCCAAAGATGTGAAAGTGGTGAGATGAGAAATGCATAAAAAATTCAAGCTTTCTCAAAATATAGTATATTTCCTCAACTATTACATAAAATCTACCCCGCAATTTATTAAAAAAACAAGCTATAGTCTATACAATATATAGAAGACTATTTCTTACATCATGAGGTATTTTTAATTTTGGGGGTTTACCTACTTGGTAAATATTTTAAGAATGTTACTGCGGAGTCAAATCGCAAGACCAAAAATTTAAAAAAAAACCGCACGTCATCACGCGTGAAATAGTCAGCTACTCTTGTACTGGCAACTTTGGCAACTTGATAGGAAATTAAATAATAAATAAAAACTGGCTGTTTTTGGGGTGATCCATGGGTGGCAAATATCTATCCATACCTTCTTTACTCTAAAGCACCCAATAAAAAAATTTTAATTATGGCGCGCAAAGTTAATTTAAAAAAAATGGAGTTCACATAAAAGTGGTGTGTAAGTCGAAAAGTGGAAACAGTGTTGCTGGCAGTAAAATAACAGAATAAATAAGAAGAGATAGAGAATTAAGGTTATCAGTAATTCGAGGACTGACCTATTTTCCCGGGTGACAGCCAAGAGTTCAATGAACCCAGTGATATATTGCTTCTCCAACTAGGTCAATGACCTCCAACAGGAGTTCTGATAATTTCAAAATGTTCTCTCCTATACTTAACTTACACCGCAAACAATTTTACATTCAAAAACTTATCAAGGAACGTCAGCGGAATATTTTTTTATAATTAATATCACCAAATAGGCTTTTGTGTTTCACGAATTTTGATAAAAAATTGCATAAACTGTATCTATTGATAGAAATGATAACGAAATCAGTTTTAATATTGAAAAATGGTGAACTTATGCTGAAGCTTATGAAACGCCTGCAAAATTGAAGGATACTATCTCATAAGAGCAATGTTATGGAAATAGTATAGTCGTGAATTTGCAGGCGTTATCACATATTTCTCCAATCAGGCTAGGATTGCTCAGGCGGCTATTCCACTTGTCAATTTTCTTCAATAATTGATGAGATCTTTTCTTTACTCTGTCAAAAACAAAAATCATATCAATTATTGACGCACAAATGACAGAATATGGAACAGCCGCCAAAGCAAGTCAGGGTTTAAACCATTCTTGTACTGCTAATAATAATAAAATTGAATTCTTTCATTAGGCGCGGTTTCCACCGACCGGCTAGGGCTAAATACAAATACGGTGACGTGGTAACCGACATTCAAGACTTAGGTGGGGTTTCCACCGACCTCGCATTGCAGAATGCAACTGACATTGACGGAAATGTTTGTTTTACTCTATGACATAGTTAAAATTGATCAATGATCATAGAGTAAAATCACAAACTAACTAAAATTAAAAAATGGCGTCATGGGATATGTTAATTACAAACATTTTAATAGATTTCTATAAAAAGGAAAACAAACATTTCCGTCAATGTCATTTGCATTCTGCAATGCGAGGTCAGTGGAAACACCGCCTAAGTCTTGAATGTCTGTTACCACGTCACCGTATTTGTATTTAGCCCTAGCCGGTCGGTGAAAACCGCGCCTTAGTTAGTGACCTGCATGATTTGTGGTCAACAGAAGCATTTTCAGATTTTGGGCATTATGTTTACATCTTCCAGTTCGGAATTCTATAAAGAAGAGATATTATAACTTTCGAACATGCAAAAAAAAAAAAACCTGAGCCCACCCGATGCCACGTCTGGCTTATGAGTTTTTCAAATTATTGGCGGGAAACATGACACAACTGTCGGGGAATAAATCATTTATAATAAGATAGACGTAAAAGGGGCAGTGTGTTTAAAGTGGCTGGTCCGAGTGTTTAGTTACTTTGTTTACTTTGTCGTGCCTTAGTGCGTCTTCTGCAAACCTAAACTTTGTGGGTGCCGCCCTAAAGGCCAAAACACACCATGGAGAGACACAAGTTTCTTTCTTACAAAACGCCATATTACGGACAATAACTTAAAAAAATCCATATACATAACCTCTGTACACCCCCGCCAGCCAATTAGAACACGGAAGAAACAACACTAGTTCATTGACCCGAGGTGGTGACTGAGGTGTTCCAATAGCCTTCGTTCCAAACCTTGTGTAGTAATTTAAGTAGTGCGTCAAGTGAAAGTGTTGTCTTGCATAATACCATCAAGATACACCCATTGACCTCACAGACCTGTTTTAAACGGTAAATCATCTCGTATAAATTATGGACAACCAACAATAGAGCACACTTTCCGATGACTCAATAAAAAATCATGAATTTATTTTACCTGAAGCGGTTTCAGGCAATTTTAAAAATTGGCAATGTTTAGTATCCAAAGGTATTACATTGTAATATGTATACCTACTTGAAGAAAAATACAAATGATTATTGTTTTATTGTTATTGAGAGCAAATCGCAATACTCCTGCGCGTTTTTTTTGTACAAAATCGATTTCACATGAAATATCGATCTGTCAAAAACGTCGGTTTAAATAGTGGAAATGCTCCTCTACATTTCGATATGAAGACTAACAACAATTGTGTCACCCCTAAAATTTGCTGCTCTAGTCCGCCTATTCAGAAATACATTAGTGCCAACCATATGAAAGTATACTTAACTGTTGTTCGCTACAAAATATATAAAAAAAGGGGAAAAATATAAACTAAGCACCAAATTTCGAAAAGCCTTTTAATGAAACCTACTGCTAGTTACTAAACTGCAAAATTCAAAAATTTGATGCAAAAGAAGAGGGTTAAAAGGGTTGAATGAGCAATGCATGTTCCAGGTAGTAAATTCATAAATTAATGAGGTAAAATTGGAAAAAAAAAATGTTGTTGACCCCGTGTCATCAACCGTTGACAGATAAGGGTATCATAATGTGGAGAGGGCAATGAACTTAGCGCGTCGGGGCTGATGAGTCAAGGCCGTCGCAGCTCACGTCATCAGTCAACCTGTGCTTTGCCTCAATTTTGGTCCAGTCCAGTGCTTAAAAAGAGAGATAGGCCATTCGCCTCCCGCCAAAAATAGGTTTCAGGTACATACACCTGCTAAGTCTCCTGCTGTGACCCGCCCCCAGACATCTCTCTTATACAGAAATGTAGTTAAAACATTCGTACAGCTGCTTAACACATAGCGACAATGGCGGATCCCCCTAAATGAGTAAATTCATAAGATTACAAGTTACTACAAGTTAAAAAAAATGAATAAACACAACTTTTCAACAAACAAAAAATTACCTTTTAAACTTTCAAACAACAATTGACCTCCCTACATTTTTCCTCTAGATCCACCTTTGCATAGGGACACCCGGAAGTAGAGAATTTTGAAAAATCCCACCAAGTCCAGATTCTTCTATTGATCCTCTACTTTCGGTTATAATTTTATAGCAACCTAAGTTAGTTTAATGTCAGTATTATATAACATATAATGCTACAATAGCTATAGGGATACGTTGGAAATCCAAGCGAAGCTGATAAAAATTCTTTTGGTATTTAAATCCCAAACATTTAGTTGATATAGCGGGTATAGGACGAGACTGTTTGGGTTTAATGGGTTAACACATATTATCAGGATCTGTCACATAAGTCGTCATCTTTGAACAGTTGTTGCTCACGGAATTGTGATAAGAAAAGTGGAACAACCGTCAACCACCTTGAGGTACCAGGAAATAAATGCACGCCACTGCTGTGTCCTATCTAACTGTTAAGTGGAAATTATGATATGACGCTGGATGCATCTAGACAAGACCTATTCAGCTGCACTGGCATCGAGGTAGAAAACCGAACTGAGAGTGACCGAGTGACCAGTGTTCTCAGATGGCCAAAGTGTAAAGACATGAGATCGGAACATGAGATTAGGGAGAAAAACATGAGATCAAAATATTGCTAAAAAATTACTTGTAATGAGCAAATGAACAATATATGTAAAGTGAATAAGTGAAAAGTATGATGATTGAACAAGGAATCAAGATTATTTTGTTGAAAATGCTCGATTATTTTCACTCATTACATTCCACTTTTTGCTTTCTCGCCCACATGAAATATATAGGCTTAGAGAAAGTATTGTTTTCGTCAAAAAAGTTGACCTCATATTTTCACCTAAAAAACATTTCCCATATGACAAAAAGTGAAAAAAAAACGTTCTTTTACAGTTTTACAAAATGTATGTGTGTAAGTGCGCAGAGCTAGAGCCCAAACCAATGGACCGATTTTGTAATTGAAGTAATTTTTAGAAAAAATGAGATTTGCTCATTTCATTGAAAAAATACATGAGATCATGAGGTGGAAGAAAATACATGAGATCTGAGAACCCTGACTGAGACACATGAGGGATTGGCCCAGCTCTACTACGCGACACGGTCTACCAGCCAAGGACGGGCGTTGGCTGAAGAAGAAGAAGATCTAGACAAGTAAATCCCAAATCCCAATTGCATTTACGATGATTTGGAAAAATTGACTGGCAGCGTTTGGCTTGGCATATAAATTTGTGGGTCTGTAAACGGTTGTCTGTAAAACTATTGTATGTACAATAGGTATATGAGGAGAGGATGCGAAGAAAGATGTAAAAGATTAATATTAAATAAATAAATAAGGATTTCTATTAAATTATATACAATCAAGTAATCAATCAATAATAGAAATACTATAGATAGATAGATAGAAAAAGTAGCTGGGCTTCTGAGTAATGCCTTATGGTTTCAGAGGCAAAGACGGGAAAATCCGTGTCTGTGCCTCTTTGTGGTGAAAATGGAAGCTCGTAATGGCGACTGAACAGATAGAGGACCAAATTTGACACAGAATAAGGGAAAAAAAACGTTTTTCCTTTGGTCTTGGGGTTGGGAAACTAACCCCGAAGGCGGGGGAACTCAATGAAGAGTCAACGGCATAAGGATGCAGAAGACAACGGGAAACACTGCATTACGATCTCCTAGTATAGTCATCACGACTACAATTGCCATGATGATCGCCAATCTTCGATAGAAGAGGCATTTGAAGAAGATCGACTAGTATAAAATTGGAACCATTGTCATGGTCTACCTTGCCCATGTTTCGGCATGAATTTTGACAATTGCTGGTAAACTGGCATATGTCCTCGATGTCTACCTACACTGGGTACAAGCGACAATGAACAACCTCAGACATGCTAAATAATATTGATACATTGTAAGACGCTAAGGTCTGACTTAACCAAGCACGTGTACGAGTCATATAGGCTACCCCATAGCCGTGTCTTTAAAATTTGTGTGATTACAGTAGTGACCCATGTACTTTTTTTTTTTTTTTTTTTTTTTTTTTTAATAATCATAACGCAACGCCCTTTGGGGCTTACGCGTTGTATGTTTATGTGTTGCAATGCTGTAGTTTTTAATGGGGTTGGTATAGTGTGTACCTATATTTACATCTGACGTAAATCATGATGTTTTTGCTTTCCAATTTATTATACTCGCGGTCAGTACCGAAGATGAACGAGTATATGCACATCATTTATGTCCTCTTTTAGTCTTTTTCCTCCCCTCCCCCCTCTTTTAAGAATCAGGACCCGCAGTTGAGTTTGATCTTATTAAAAAGCGATCCCTTCACAAACTACAATACAAGAGATATTTTGTCTGCCTTGTACTGTGTAAAATTTTACAGTTAAATAAAGATGAGGTGTTCGTCTTTAGTGGCTCAAGGTTCCTTCATGTTAAAATACGCTTCCGTAGACGCTACCCCATATGATTCGGTTCACTTCCTCAATCACCCTAAGGTCGTACTATCACAGCCAAAGCCGATACTCTGTGTCTCTCCAGCCTTTGGGGCCGAATAGACTCCAGGAAGCCGACACGCAAGGCTACACGGCAAGGTGGGCCCCCCCACTACATCAGGAAACGTTCGGCCATGTTCGTCCACCATCGGTGTTCTGCAACCCGAAGTTGAACGACCTTTATATCTCATGCCAAGGCCGTTCAATTATAACCACCGTAAAAAGACAGTAGACATAATAGAGAAAGCCTAAAAGAAGCGAGGATTCTTAGGTTGTACGAATTGATTACACAAAAGGGGTATAGGATTGACTTTATCGAGTAGGATCGTATGACAAGAGTTTATTGCCAAACCTTCGGTACTTTGTTAAACCTGATGTTTATTAAATTGTTGTTCCGGAACAAATGTGCATTGAGGCCTTCCGTGTCTGTTTAGTAGGCTAATATTTTAGTAGGTACGACAGGTTTAAACGTCAAGGTTGTCGATTATCGCCTAACTCTTCGATTATTATGTACTGTGAATTGAATTTGAAGGTAGGAAAGAAATTAGGCAGACTCGATTTCATAGCGGTTGTAAATATCCTGTGTCAAAGAATTGATTAGGTAGGGAACACACTTTTCTACAAAATACTTGTCTGTTGCCATTTTTAACCACATTCCAAACTCCAAAGCATCGGACAGCCGTGGCAAAATACACGGCATCTCCGCACCGTATTTTGAGACCAAATAGAATACAATAAGTCACAAAAGTGCCGCATCCCACTCTAGGTTTATTGTGATTTTACCTTGTTTAGAATTTTAAAGCCCACTGCAATTCGGCAATCAGGCCTTCTGGATTTGTTTCGGGGTAGGACAAAAAAACATGAAAGGTAATCAGGACATGTAGAGTAGTGGTACAGACTCCGACTTTCACCCGAAAGGTTGTTGGTGTTCGAGCCCCACACTTGCTACATTTTCTGGCCACGCTTCGGAGGGCATGTAAAGCAGGCGGTCCCGGGCCTTCCTAGTTCAGTGTAACAGTCCGTTAGGTTGGCTTAGTAATGGAATAAAAAGCCAATACTTATTTATTTAATAAGCTAGTGCGGTTACCCTTAGTTGGTATATTTAAACCCGCTACAGCCATTTTTGCTGGACCAAGGATACTATAGTACATCGTATTAGCGCGCTAAAGTCGCGTAGAGAAAGATTTCGCTCTTTCGTACTAGTGAAAAACATTACTTGGCCAGGAGAAAATAAAAGGTATCGTTCATTTCTACACAGAATTTTAAAATTTCGGGGCAGCACGTGTCCTACTTCTTGGCACACCCGTGACCTGCTGTATGCTTGGTTATTGAATTTTGTATAGTTATTGTGACAAATTTCCGGTAATATTCTCATTTTTGCGTGCTTTAATGTTGTCTCTAAGTACCCTTCAGGCGTCAAGCAACGCTGATTTTACCTCTCAGCTATATTATCTTCCCTTTTTTAGATTTGACTTATGAATTAATAAATATAGTATTAGTGTTCTCAAAGACGGGTGAATCACGTTTCATCGTTCTGCCTGTTCTTACCTATGCAGCCTTACACAAGCCTCCCTTCTCATTCCCAACCACTTGCTTCGTTAATTGTCAAGATAAGGTTGACCTTGTAACCTATAATCGCGGAATCCATAATGATTGTACAAGTGTTTAGTCACTAGGTTATACAGCCGAACACGGCAGGTTTAGGCCTAGAATAGGCCAAGGAAGGTTAGTCATGCAAGACGCATTCAAGATAAAATGCAGAAGTATCAGTAGTTTGTCAAATATTACAATGTAGGCGAGGCGAGTCATTTAAGAGTGTACAGCCCGTAGGAAATTGGCAACCCGAAATTTATTAATTTTTATTTAATTAACTAAGCATGTTATTAAAGATTTGGCTCATCAAAGTTGTTGAAGACTACTTCATGCATCATATAATAAGGTATTTTTAGTTTTCGAAATTGTAGTTTTTTTATAAAATCGCTATTACGTGAAAAGTTATTGTTTATGAAAATATCTGCATGTTTATGAAAAAACTAAAATTTCGAAAATTAAAAATATCTTATAATATGATGCATGAAGTAGTCTTCTACAACTTTGATGGGCCAAATCTTTAATAACATGCTTAGTTAATTAAATAAAAAATAAAAAGGAATAAATTTCGGGTTGCCAATTTCCTACGGGCTGTACACTCTTACGGCTCTATCTCTATTACCCTGTTCAAAATGGCCCTCTATGGTATATTCCTGTGAAACCTGAAATCAACCTAACTTGAGAAATCCTATCATAATCAGGGTTACGAGATCATATTTTCGGAAGAGAGGACGTTTCTATAGACAAAGGAAGACATTTTATGAGAAAAGGTGGACAAAAAATTGTCTGTTTATTGAATACTGAAAGAACAAAGAAGTGACTGAATTATTAATCGTATTTTCCTTTAGAAGCGATTTCGTTGAGCAACTGCGGTTTACTTAAAATAGTCTATGTATATTTATAAAAATCAGTAAAATTTAAGTTCTTAAAGTTGAAAACATTTATGTATAATTTTTTTTTAATAAATTCTAAAATCAAGACCAAAAGACATTTTCAGTACTTAGTACTCAAGGCGCAAAAGGACTAAGGAGGACATTTTTCCAACTTTGGAGGACAGGATACATCGGCAAAAAGGAGGACATGTCCCCCAAAATGAGGCCGTCTGGTGTAACATTATAATCCTACCTATTAAGAGGACATGCTACGAAGAAGAGCACCCCATGGTTTTTTTGTTTTTATTGACATTATTTTTTATTTAGATAACAACGCAAGTCATTAAAAATTTGGCTCATGGAAGTTGTAGAAGACTGCTTCATGTAATAGGAAATATTAAATTTTTGGTACCTTAGTTCTTTCATAAATACCGGAACGTACTAAAATTATGCGTATTCTGGGATTTTTGGAAGAACTACAAAACAGAAAAGTAAAAATACTCGATTATATGATGCACGAAGTAGTCTTCAACAACTTCCATGAGCCAAATCTTTAATGACTTGCTTTGTTAATTAAATAAAAAATAAAAAGTCCATAAAAACAACAAATTTTGGGGTGCTCATTTTCTACGTAGCATGTCCTCTTAATGTAGTGGTATACAATAAATAAATTGTATAAGATGTTCACAAGAATTTAAAAAAACGCAGAAGCCATATTGTCAATGAGAGCAATAACCTGTAGACCTAACACCCCATGGAAACGAACAACCAGGAACTTAATGAAGCAAAACAATTGATTTTAAGGTATACTTCCGCCTTATTTTATATAGGGACAGTGAGTGATGCCTCTATTGAATTAGAACAAATAATACGATTACGCGCCATAGTCCATTGAACTAGTCCATAATGGGTCTGTCACCGTGCCTCCCATGGAGCTGAAAAAATATCTTTGAACAATACAGGCCCGACAAGTAATAGGTACCGGACCGAATTTATTGATGTTGCCGGGGCAATGATAGAGAGGAGAAACCTAAAATTTTTTGTAAAGGTGACTGCCTCAAAACAATAAAAAAATAGGGTGCAAAATCGGTGGTCGACCTACCTAGTACAGCCTAGAACCCCTCCATTTAAAGTACATCAACCCCCAATGGCCCAAGGAGAAGTTGCATCATTTTGGATTTGGAATGGAATTGTGGCCAAAACGGAGGAGAAAGTATATGGACCCCGACTTTCACCTGAAAGGTTGTTGGTATTCGAGTGCCACACTTGCTACGTTTTCTGATCATGCTTCGGAGGAAATGTAAAGCAGGCGGTCCCGGGTCTTCCTAGTTGGAGTGCATTATAGCCCCAACTCCGCTAAGGCAGATATTCCACTGGTCGAATTTACATCATTTGTGATTTGAGATTTTTTGTTTGTTTTGTTTTAAGGAGACTTACGTAGATACTTAACTTATCTATTATAAATTAAGTTATAATATGGTAGAGACTTATTAATGATGTCTTCTACCATATTACAACTTAATTTATAGTAGATAAGTTAAGTATCTATATAATAGTCTCCTTAAAACAAAACAAACAAAAATCTCAAATCACAATTGAAGTAAAATCGCCGGTGGAATCGCCACCCATATTGGCTTAGTAAAAAATCAGTCATTATAATTTTTAATACAAATATTAGTGAAAAAAATGTTGCTGATGTCTGGATGAAGCAAAGCTAGTATTTTCTAGGAGGGGGGGGGGGGGGTCAGAAATGTCATTGGATATTACATAGTAATTGCTATTTTTCCTCCCAACATCCGATTCTATCTAGTGTCAAGCCATTTAATTTGGGGGGGGGGGGCTGAACCCCCATGGCTACGGCCTTGGTAAGAAGAAGGTTCAAAACTGACCCATCGGTTTTACTACACATAAAACTGTAAAGGAACCTTTTTTTCCTTTTTAATAGCTCCTCAGTCCTCAGTATCTCTGCAATCAATGTCCTGTGAAATTTGAAAAGGTCGTTGGGGGGGGGGGGTGTCGGGAACTTTGGTTGTCTCTTAATGAATAAATTCAAACGTCAAATTTTTTCTTTTTCACTTTACTATTTCAGAGAGGAGCCCCCCCCCCCTTCCCAGCTCCACTGAACTTTCTAGTGGATGACTCATGCTTTACACAATAAGGGAGAATTTCAACACATCCGAATTTGCAACAATTGTCGAAAATTAGGTAAATATAAGCAGATGTTACATAACACAAAGGGGTGACCTAACCCTTATTGCGCCAACGTATATTTCACCCCAAAACCTGATGGTGTTTCCCTAGTCCATGTGAAAAAATAACAGCTGTTGCAACCCTTCTGTGATGTAACCAATATTTTTGGGCAAAAGGGTTCGAAAATGTCATTGTTGTTCCCGGGAATTGAAGGGAAATGGTGCAAATGCCGACCGGATGTTTTCGGGTTCATATGGTTTTATTTTTCGGAAATTTTGGAGACAGGTAAAAATTAATTGAATCGGGGATGGAATTCAATGCACACAAACGGAATAATGAATGGATTTAAAATAATTTATCCTGTTAGTATTTGTATATGGTAGCGAACGGCAGAGGTACGTATATAGGGTTACTTTAACGTTCACAATGAATATTAGTATTTTTTCTGTTTTCTATTATCGAATTTTGTTGTACAGCATTTAAAATAGCCTCATGGATTGAACGGATAAAGAACCTTACAACAGCAAACTCAAAAAGGCATTGTAGGCCCGTTAGATTAGAACAGCATGACCTTTTTTTGGCGCCTGGGGGGGACAACTTGGACCATGTCTACCCAAAATCCCTATTGTATAATTGTGCAATACATCGGCAAATAAACTTCAAGGTGAGTCATGCAGATGAGAACAAAGAACTGCCCCTAAAAATAACGGTTAAAAACTTTGGGGTACCGTTACATAAAAGCATTTAAAATTCATGGCCAACCTTTACCGTTACTTTATTTTTATTTTTGAAGGAAACTGGCCACGCCTGAACCGTTTCAAAATCTCTTGGTTTATATTTTTTATTTAATTAAATACCTAAGTTATGAAGGTTTCTTATATCCAAATGGCATTGGAATAATACATACACAAGGATTTTTTTTTAGTTTTAGTGAAGTGATTTTTTCATGAAACTGATAGGTGACGGAAATTTACCGCAGGCCTGTAACCGTAGTTCACAGTCCGTAGCCCCCCCCCCCCCCCGAAATTTTTGACTTTACACTAGATATAATTTAACTTTCCAGACCTGCGACATTTCACTGCATACAATACGAAAGGATCGCAGCCGTCCCTGAAATAAAATCCAGGTTACGGGTCTGATTTATCGGATTATTACATTTATGCAAAAATTATAGCACCAACTAAAAATATCTATATAAAATAGCCTTCTACTAATTTTTTTTTCCTTGTCCAGTATTCCCTGGACAAGGAGCATGTATTACAAAAAATACAATAACTTAACATAACATCCCGCATCCCCAAGCTAGCGCTTTGGGACAAAAGACTCATATACAGTGCTGCTAAACAAGGCTTAATCATTTATTTTTGTTATTTATTTATAACGTTTATTTTATTAATAATAATAATCGATAAATAGTTATAAGGTGCTTATTAAATTAAATAAAAATTATAAACCAACAGATTTTGGCGGGATTTAGAATCTAGATTCTAAGGCCCAGAGGCGGCTGAATGGCTGATACCTACGGTCACTGGCCAGATTCCTTCGATTCTTGAAAAGGAAAGATAAACACGTGATGGTGATATTGCTCGCATCCCCAACGAGTATACACTGTGAGGAAGTAGTTTCCCCAACCCTCAAAAATTTGGAAACTATGAAATATAGAGCAATAACCTGGGACAATTGGGGACATTGCTAGCCCTCGAACGTGGCAGGCTCCCAGCCATGGGGGGCCAGGTCAGTCCCCCGTAAATAACAAAAGTACACTTCCTTATTGTAAGGTTTGGACGATAAACATGATGTTTACCAAAAAAGCTGGAAAAGGTTGAAAGGGACCTCCATGATGTGTAATCCCTGGAAAGTCTAAAAGAACAAGAAATTGGTGTATTTAAGGAATTTCTTTCAAAAATTTCAAATTTATTGCCAGGAAATCGTGAGAAATGGGCCAGTATCTTATCTTTTCACTTTTGCAACAAAAATGACTGTTTTCTTTTGCTATAATGGAAAATACTCATATAAGTATAATTACAAAGGCTTTCACGGCCGGACTCACACCGGAGCATCAGAATCAGAATCATAGGCCGTGGTCATTCTCAAAAGTACTTCAAAACGTTTCGTCAACATCTACGATCGACATCTTCAGTGGAACTGCGTAGACTTCTATGATTGTATATTAGAAGTCTACGTAGTTCCACTGAAGATGTTGACGAAACCTTTGGATGTACGCTTTCAGAACGACCACAGCCTATCATCCCGGATTCTACTGATTCATCACAGTCAACAATGACTCAATGAGGTTCTGTAGGGACAGTTTTGGTCACTAGGTTCGCTGACGACAAACCGATATCCATATTATTCAAAATGGCCGCCGTTTGCATGTAAAAACTAAGCTCTTAGCATCTAATTAATTCTTTTAATATTTTTACTGTGCCTGGACCTTATTTCGCTGCATATAATTTAATATATAAGTATATTCCCCATGATTTATAGAAAAATATCACTTTAAAATAATACATAAATAAAATAATTTTAAAATAGTATTGAGGCTTATGGAGAAATCAACGCTTTGATATCAGTGCAACTGGTGCTGCCATCTACAAAATGACGTCACAAATGAACCTCATTGTCGGCAAAAAGTCTATGAGTCCTGCTGATTTGGTAGTCTACCGAAACTCGGCCCTGGCCTTGTCTATAGTATAGCAACCTGTACGGTGTACAGTACATAGCACGCACTCAGGTTTTTGTTTGAAGGTCCATGGTCAGGGTTAAAACGAATCCTAGTTCCGGGCGGTATACCTATACCAAACCTACAGTAGGCCCTATAAAGTTAGCCCAGTCTAATCGTCAGTCGCACCTAGTTCTAACCCGACTTTGTGACATTGAGATTTTAACATGGGATGTTACCGAGTCCCAAACCGTCTGGCTGATTAGTGTATATTCAAACAGTGGCGCAATTAGGGCCCAATGCAATGAGTCTGAATGCCGCATTAATTAGCGTATGTAGCGATCTTGACGCGTGGCTAGAAGGGGGGGGGGGTGGAAAATGAAGTTAGGCAAGGCCGTGTGCCCAGGTTTTTGTTTGGGGGGGGGGGGGGGTTCGAAATTGTTTTTACTTATTTTATTAATGAAAGTCCATTCTATCCAGTGTAAAGCCCTTTTATTTCGGAGGGGGTCCAGACCCCTTGGACCTCCCCCTGGGCACGGCCTTGAAGTTAGGGATGGACGGGTCAACTTCTAGCTCACCCCTAATTTTTTTTCAAATTTAAATTCCCGCGTCTGCAGAATTAAGCTGACATACACATACATAATAATTACCCCATAAAGAAATCATTGTTATATACTCGTAATTACAAAGACGGCCGTAATTATCCAATGGAGAAGTAGAATCCGGGATTCCACTGAAGATGCCGACCGCAGATGTTGACGAAACGTTTGGAAGTACGCTTTCAGATCATCCCGGATTCCACTGCTTCATCAAAGAAATCATTATCAATGCCACCGAATGCGGATTGAACCTACCGCTAGAATCCCAATCTAAAAGAAAATCGGGTGGGAAATAATTCTGAACACTCACTTGTCCTTTGTCGTATAATATAATATAATGAATTTTCCTAAAAAGAAACGACGCCTGTTTGCCCAAATTCAAAACGGTCAGGCAACCTAAAGGTACATTCTTTCAGAAATTGGAATACGGGGTCCATTAGACGTCACAGGATGTAAGGTAGCCTCAATATATTTAAAGCTCCATTCTATCTAGTGTACACTGCAAATATTTGGACCCCCCCCCCCTCTGGCTACTGTCTTGGCCAACACTACATAGTATTCAATGATTCCAAAATCTAAATGCAAGTATAAGTTGGATTATAAATACACCTTCGGAAAATATGCCAGAAGTTTATAAATGGCTTGTCCTAGTGACTACACGGCTATATTTCATGAATCAAGTTTGGTAGTTAGGGAATATAATGACTAATCCCCGAATTTGGGGACCCTAACCCCTGTTACATTGGGTAAAGTCTCAGCTTGTCCATTGTCACTAACAGCCGTTGTAGGTTGACAGCGAGGTCAGCAAGTTTGCCACACCAAAATTCATATACAGAAGCAAGGGCGGATCCACGGGGGGGTCAAGACTCTCCCCTTTGCAGCCTACCTCTGTTTAAAATGTGTTTACGGGGTTTTATATATTGACGATTGCTTATTAACGCTTACGTAATTACTTTTAATTTTAATTTTGAAATATTTCTGTGTTGTGAATTGCTAATTGTGTTGTTATTGTAAATGCCTTCTTTATTGGATCGATTTATTTCTGTTGTTGGCATATAATAAATATTCTATTGTAAATGAGTAAATTCACAAGATACCTAGTTTAAAAAAAAAATAAGTCAAACTCGACTTGTACCCCCTAAATTTTCCACCGGATCCGCCCTTGTACAGAAGCAATACCAATAATGTTCGAATAATGAAAGAGGTCGTTGGCAGGGCAGGATTGAACTAGAGGAGGCCTGTGTCCCCATAAAGACCTTCAAATATTCGGAAATATAATGGTTCTTCTTCTTTAAATGCCTCTTCTATCGAAGATCATAATGGCAATTTGAACCTTGGGAGACTGGTACTCTGAAAAGGAAAGTCGAACTCCTGCCAAACCACTGCCTCAGGTTTTTCAACCAGGATATTCTTCTTCAATCTATTTCTTTCTATCTTCCCTTGGATTATTTCAGGTAGAAGTTTCCGTTTCTTAACCGTCAGGAGCAACTCGGCTTCTGTTCCCAGGACCTCATCATATAACGTTTAGATGAGCACAACAGTCTCGATTTCATCGCATTCAACATGAAAAAATGCAATGCTTCCTGAACCAGTACCTTAATAGACTCATAGCCGGCCGCCATACCAAGTTGAATCCAGCGGACCAGAGCAGGTTCAAAGCTGCAGATAACTTGGTCGTGTGCACAGTGCCGGTAGGGAAACATGGTAGGACTTGTCCTGGTCACCTCCGAACTAATCGTGTTACTTCACTGTGTTTCCCAAGTGGTTCGGAATCCACTATAATCAGGAGGTCCACTGTCCTATGGGCTGGCATAGACTCATTAACGGACTTTATTCGAACGCTCCTATAGCTCAGTCGGTTAAAAATCAAGCTAAGCTTCTAAACAAAGAAGTGAGGCAGCAGGATCAATTTAGGAAGACTGAAGGCCAAACTAAAATATAGAAGACCGTCAAAATTTCAAGGTGAACCAACCCAGCCCACATAAAGTCTGCGCCTACTGCTTTTTGGGCAAGCTAAGTATGGGTGTTGCACGCCTATCAAGTATCTTAATTGATGACTTAGTTTGTCCATAGACCCGCAATAAGCTGGGAAGAGACCAATTAAACTCAAGGCCTTGTATATATATACAGTAGAATAAAATGCCGCAAATCGTCGCTGACAATGCAAAGCCGCGTAAGTGACTTTTCTCTACTTTTGCAGGAGAGAGGGAAAACTATTACGCATTTAATTACGCCTTCTGATACGCGGTTATGTTTTTAACTTTCTGTTGTTTTTTTTTTTGTTATGCTTAGCTTATAAGACTTTAAAAATTTTGCAAAACAATGTCTAATCTCGATTTCGAAAAAACGTCACTTCCGCATATTTTTTATTATGTACTATAAAATATTATATTTTATACTTCTACTTTTGCATATACAGCGACGAAATGTATTCTCAAAAACTATCTAATGCTGAGGAGTAAGGCATTATCGGGTCTTAGCTTAAAATGGGTTGGAATGGTTGGATTCATTAAACATAGTGTATTATTTTAGTGTTTTAATTTTTTGTTTATTGTATTCGTTCAAAGAAGTTTAAAAAATTAAACAATTAGTGGGAACTTACCTTGCACCCCTCACAGGAATGAACTCCATAATGAAACCCTGAGGCTTTGTCTCCGCACACACGGCAAAGAACAGTAGTTCCATCGAATTCTGAAATAAAATAAATAATAATATTAATAAAGAGAATTAGAAAAAAGCAACCTTTCGTTATGCAAATGACAAAAAGAAGGGGTTGCGATATTGAACCTTGGGGCACGCCTTAATAATTAGTGCTGCGATCACTCAGTGACCCCCTTTGGCATAATGTTCAGGGAAAAGACAGGATGCAACGGTTTTTATAACTAGCACATGCTGTAGTGGTCCATAGACCGTAACGCACTATCCACACCACACCACCTGACTAATTCTTGTTGAAAAACACGCAATATACCACATTTTTTGTACTCTAAATTATGCACATTGTAATTGTCTGCAACAGTCTCCTAAATTTATATTTATGTAGTTAGGGCAGCTAGTTCACTCAGTAGCTTTAAGAAAATTATTAAACAATATATAACGCTTGAGACTCTCTCCGGTCTTATAATGGTGACGACAATGGATCCCCCCCCCCCTAACCTTCTGCCCCCCTCTTCTTCTCTTGTTTCTTCTCTATTTAATTTTAAGCATCTATATATTAATACAATAGGTTTGGAGAATTAGAAGTTGCTTGGAGAATTAGAAGTTGGGAAACGTATGGCTGAGGAGTTATATCAAGGAGCGTATAGAGTATAGGAATCACGTTGGTAAAAATGTATTGAAATGAACGGGCCTTATTTGGAATAATATTAAGTTGCAGTACTAGTGCTTGTATGCTCAATCAATTTTATAAAAAAAAAATCAGGCTTGAAATGAAATGAAAACGACTTTATTGAAAATAGATAATAAGACTATAAAGTCTTGCTTTCATGCTAACCCTAAAAACAAAACAAAAACATTGTATTATTGAATGGTTGAATCTAAATAGAGAAGAAAACAAAGAGAGGAAGAGTGATAAAAAGGAAGGATAAAATATATACGGGGGGGGGGGGGGATCCATTGTCATCAACATTGCAAGACAAGAGAGAGTCTCAGGCGTTATCTAAGATATATTGTTTAATGAGGTTCTGTAGGGACAGTTTTGGTCACTAGGTTCGCTGATGACAAACCGATATCCATATTATTCAAAATGGCCGCCGTTTGCATGTGAAGGCTAAGCTCTTAGCATCTAATTAATTCTTTTAATATTTTTTATAATATTTTTACTATGCCTGGACCTTATTTCGCTGCATATAATTTAATATATATATTCTCCATGATGTATAGAAAAATATCACTTTAAAATAATACGTAATTAAAAATCATTTTAAAATAGTATTGAGGCTTATGGAAAAATCAACGCTTTGATATCATTGCAACTGGTGCTGCCATCTACAAAATGATGTCAAAAATGAACCCCATTATTTTTTTTAAAGCTAGGCTACTGAGTGAACTAGCTGCCCTAAGGCTTATTACTTTTCAGACATACCCTGTAGACCTATTGACCCACTGAATTTGAAGGCGAATAAAAAAAAATCAAATTCATATACATAAGCACATGAAAAACGTTTATGAGAGCAATCAAAACATTTTACAAAATCCCTAAAGGATCTAAACAACAACAAAAAACCGTCGGGATGGCAATAAATAACAGTGTATTACGGTTTGAATTGGTTTCACTTTTAACAAAAAGTGAACCTTGGTATAGTCTAGCTGCTAGCATAGTAGTCCTTCACGCGTGCATTGTTGATTTGGAATCTTAGACCCCGGTACTACCTGCTAGAGTCAAAAATACATAAAATGGGCATAATACAAAAGTGAAGAAATAAATAACTGCTTGTTATCTTCAGCCGACCGACCCTTATTTGTTGGGGATTGTAAGGGCAGTAACCTTGTGGGCAAGGTCACTTTTGCTTTCGAAACGGGCCTTTTGTCATCAAATCTTAATGTGTCACTCACTATTGATGCCGATCAATACAACTGTTACCATTTTATTGAGGTCATCACCGAGAGTGAGGTACTAACGCGTTTGTGTTGTAGTTTCAGCCATAATTTGTTGAAAAGGTGTTATTGTTAAAAAATATTGGTTCTGTTAATATATTAGCGCCCAGCACGGCCATGCCCAGGGGGGTGGTCCAAGCCCCCCCCCCCCCCCCGCGCGAAATAATTTTTTTTTATGTAAACCTGTATTGTTTGAAGAATTAGAATAAATTTATTTCAGTTTGAACACTGGATAGAATGGACTTTATTTACGTACAAAAAAAAAAAAAAAAAAAAAAAAAAACTTGGCGCCCAGAATGGTTACCTGAAAATTTAGTGGGCTATTGTGTTTTCCCAATTCTGTATCGCACACTAGTGGATGCAATACGCTCACAACTCGGGTATCGTGAACAGGGGCGCCATTTGGCGGTCCTAGAGGGGAGCGATTGGAAAGACTTAAGACAATTTAAAATCTACTTGTACCTAATTGTCATCTAGCCTCCCCCTGACAAGTATTCAAATGACACTCGTACATTTCAATTTTCAGATATTAAAATGTGCCACTGTGGGGGCCATTCATGGCCCGGCCCCATTGTTAATCTGGCACTTTATATATACTGTATACTGTAATGGCTGTAAAGGGCATATTTATGATATTATTATCACATGAATTAACTGTCCCTAAAAGGTTATCACATTTTATATACATGCTATCACATATCGAATATACATAGGCATCATTAATGGGTTAATCACCTTTTCCATATGTCTGCTGTTAGCAGATATATTATTGATGTCAATACAGGCCTATATCAGTAGAATTAATACAATAGTATTTGTATTATTGTACAGTACTGTACTTATAACATTGTATTGTATTTGTAATTGAATTGGTGAATGCACTATGGGATAAATATTAATATATAATATCGCTCATGCACGAGAAAAGTGACACATTTCAAAAAATTGCAAAATTGAGTTATTTATACAAAAATGTCGAGGAAAATATAGCGAATTTTATTAATGTAGTGTCACATATCTAGTTTAATTTGTTTCCATAAGATTGCGTTTTGTCACGGATCCATTGTCAAGTTTGACTACTTCGGGTTTGGCAATACTGGCATAATTCGGAATGTGCTCCAGGCGTTGACGTGGTAATTACACTTCTCTTTCAAGTAAAATGTCACTTCTCGAAAGTATTAAGTGCCTCGATAGTACTACAAGTAAAAACTAAAAAATGGTCAGAACTAAAATTTGAATTATCTCAAAAGTCAATATTTAGAAATGTGTCACTTTTCTCGTGCATGAGCGATATATAATAAAAATCTTTATCTATTTAGACAGCCGATAGTCTATTGCCTAAATTAATTAGGAGGGGCTGGAGCCCCTAAACTAAGCACCAAACAAATCGGGCGTCGACACCACTACAGAAAATAATTCCTGTGGGCAAATTTTTTACCATGACAACCAACAGCCAATCAGGCTCTCAGTCACAGCCTCAGAGATTCTCTGAATTATCTGCTCACATTTTATATATTTTTGTTGCAGATGGTTCGCGTTCTAGAGCACAAACACCACCATCAAAACCAAACTAAAAAATTCGCTTTCATTGAGGATGTAAGGCTTGCCTGAATATTGCACTTGGCATTATAAAACACCCTCGTAAACCCGCAAGTCTACTGACCTGGTGCAAAAAATAATGAGGGTGAAATATGAGACCATTATGGTTTTTGGGTTTGGGATCTGCGGAAGGAGGGTATTTTAACTATTATTAGAGCGGCATATTTTTGAAATTGTTTCGTTTTATTTGCTTCCTAGGCTCGCAGGGCTTTATTAGTTCATTTGGGGTCAAACGCGTATACAACAATTCCTTAAAGTCTGGGACAGAGAAGACAGCTTGAGAGAGAATTGCATAATAATAAGATAAAAGATAAGAATTCAACAAATGAAATAGCAATTGCGATGGTCCCAGGGGCGGATTTGGCTTTGTGCGGACATTACATTAATAATTATTGTATGTATAGCGGGGGGAGCGGGGGGGGGGGGGGGGGTTCACTAATAAAAGTATTAAAACCCCTATTTAAAAAAAATTATTCCTTAATATCTGATAATTATTATAATTTGTTTACATAATATGCCCAAAAAAATCATTCATGTACGCATATATAGGCATGTACCTCAGTTGCTGGCGTTGCTGCCTATTGGTAAATCCGCCACTAGATGGTCCTATAATTACGAGTAACAAGACTTGTTGAGTAGTTGTAACACGCCTTGATTATTAATTAAATAATTCCTTAATGTACCTTGTACATGTTATTTACTCCTGTAGATTAGATAAGCAAGAATGCATTGAATTTTTAACGTATAATTTGAAACTATTACTGTCGCGGCATTGTTCAAAATTATTTCTTTACTTTCAAACCAACCTCTTAAGTCTAAAAAGGTTAAATTCAACAAAATCAATTACAGTACATTTAAGCATTCCCTTGTCATAAAATTATTAGTAGGGCAGCGGACTACAGCTGAGTAGGTAGCCTAAGTAACTTTGAATTTTTCAACTTTAGAGATTGGTTTTATTTTTAGGTCACCCTGAATTAATTCAAACTTTTTTTTAATTTGGTTAAAGTTTAGTTAAATTACCCGCGGTTCAACTAGTCACATGAAAATGCATTTAAAGTGGAAGGCAAACGTCTGATTTGCAAAATAATTTATATTTTAAGCAAGGATTGTTTTATTAGCATGCCTCTGACATGTTCCTTCCATAAAATTTGCCCTAAGCAATAAGTCCCAAGGCCTGCCAATTTTGTTATTTTCTTAGAGGTAGCTAATCTGGACTTTTAAATAAATATTGACGTTCTATTACTAAGCCAACCTAGCGGAGTTAGGTTTTACCTTACTTGTTGCCCGCCCGCAGCTTTAATGGACAAAAGCTCTCACCCTCACTCACCTCCCCGAAGTCCGTTTACACAACAGTGGACTTCCCTCCCTCATAACCAAATTTAGATCGCTCAAAAAAATCTTACATACCAATATTCAACTCAGGCTCTCTTCTCATTTGATGCATATGATGGGACGCCTCCATTATATCAGGATCAACACTCTGAGGATCCATCCAGGTATCCTCAAAAATGGAATGACCCTCAACGTCCAACAGCACCATGGTTCCAGCAGAAATTCACCCACCAAAACCACCACAGACACTTTTCATCAACAGCACACACAACAACAAAACTGACGTTTAGCGACGCGTATATTTTTGAAACCGAAAGTGACTACGTACTCCAACTACATCACCCCGGCAAATGAAATGCTTAAAGACCTAAAGGTTAGTTTCACGAATTCACCCTAAAGATTTTCAGCGTTACGTATACGAACCATTGCAGGCAATGTGGAAGCTACGCAAGCTAAGCACAGTCTATGCGCCACACCAGCCAAACGTCTACTTCCTTCTAAGCTAAACATAGTAGGATAATATTTACTAGCGTCGGCGGTGTAGTGATGCTGTAATTATAAGCTAAACATGGAGAAGTAGGAATGGACAAGTATTTTTCAACGTAGAAGGTCATTGACAACTTTTTGAAAATGCGCGGCAAGCGGTAGAGTCAGCCCGAACAGTGGCGATACGTCCTTCTCGTTTGACTTCCGATATTTTCTGGTTTAGTGGCTCAGAAGATATGGGCCATTCATTATATCATGCCCTTGGGCTTGGGTGGCGTTTAGTAGGAATGCAATTTTTGGAAGCCATTAAGATTGAGTTATTGCTTGATTTTAACGCTTGGGCTGCGGTAGGTAATAAATAGATGACCGGAGAAGCTTCCCATGCAGGAGGGTAGGCTCAACAAGTAATCTATTGGTAAAGGTTAATGGCAATGGTCAAGCACGTAGCCAGGATTTTATTTCGAGAGGGGCTAACTACCAGGGGGTTGGGGGGGGGGGGGGTTATGGAATACCCCCAATAAAACGGCGGGTCAAGTCTTCCGTAATCTGCGGAAGTATCTTGCACTATCGAATCTACTGTACATACACTGAATCAAGCGAGAACAAATATAAATAAACTAAAAAAATCATTTTTCCCCCTTTTCTTACATTTCGGGAGGGGCTTCAGCCCCCAAAGCCCCCTCCCTGGCTACGTGCCTGGCAATGGTGCAATACTATTTAACAAAGGGTTAGTTGGACTTACATTTCCTCCTGTGCTAATAGTCATTAGCGGCATGGGCCTCATAGTCATCGAGCTGTTAAGAGGGAGCCCATTGTCAGGGGAAGAGGCAACATTGTTTTGTATTTATCTTGTGACTTGTTTATTTATCTTGTGTGATCGTTTGCTGTACGGCACTGCATAGATGCAGGAAAAATGTCACTAAGGGAATCATGCTATTTTTTTAATAACAACATGGGGAGAGAGCTAATTAATTAATTTCTCGGCCCAGATCCCTAATACGGAAAAAACGCTCTTCTAATTCATTGTGATAATACACTATAGAGTTTGTCATGTGAACTATAGTTAACTTAGAGTAAGTCGTATTTTATTATTTTATTTGATAGATTAACAGTAGCTCATATTTCAGGAGGTGTTCGAGAGCGATTTTGCCAATACAGCCACTGTGTAATAAGAATTAAATCAATTAGATACCTCGGTACCTCACATTTGGTCACGCCGTGTTGTTTTCCAAAAATTCCAAAAACATTTTTATATCTCTCTCGGACTCAGTTTCACAGTGTTTTAGTGTTTGTGTTCCATTCTCTCGCCTCTAGCTCTAGTTCCAAATTTCGTGTGCTGCGTCTGTGGCAAAGGTTAGAAATAAGAGGTAAGAGGTAAGGCCCATGCCTCTAATGACTATTAACACAGCAGGCAATGTAAATCCAACTAACCCTTGGTTAAATATATATTGCAGTACAATAGGCATGTAATACGTAGTACTTAGCATATTCATATGTCAGGACATGTAGAGTAGTGGTACAGACTCCGACTTTAACCCGAAAAGTTCGAGTCCCACAATTGCCAAATTTTCTGGCCATGCTTCTGAGGGCATGTAAAGCAGGCGGTCCCGGGCTTTCCTAGTTGAGTGTAAGAGAGGGCTTTATATCCCTAGGTTGGCTTAGTAATAGAACAAAAAAATCAATATTCAACTCTGCGTCACTCAAAGAAAAATATCGAAGAGTTATTCATAGCCCCCCCCCCTCCTCTTTCAGCAGCGACATTCCAGTCGTCCTGTGCCGTCAGATTCAGATGCATCCATTATGCAATATTAGTACGATACACAAAATATACAGTAAAGATAGTATAAAATTTCAGCGAGCTTCAAAGTGGACTCAGCGCCACTGACAGTTCTCAACTGCGACAAGCAACGGTTCCCTCAATACCAAAACAGCACAACTCAGGGACGCAATGGATGTTTTTAGAGCTTTGTTCTACTGAGCATCCCTGCCTGACATTCGTTCATTGGTTAACCTTCAGCATCACGGCCTCCCCTCTCCAATCAACGACCGCCGTGAATGTCAAAAACGTCATACTCCTGAATGGATGAGGCGCCTATGCGAAATCAATCACTAAGGAAGTTTTCTTATATTACGGAAACCGGCAAGTTCATTGCCTTCAAGCCTTGACTGAATTACCTAGACAACTTACGGCCAAGGTTATGTCTCGCCTACAGCAGAAGCTCACTTTGCTTAGCTTACCTGCGGTTTCAGGTACACAAACCTGATTTCAGCTGTGAAGCTGGACTATCGCTGCATAAGAAGATACAGGACTACTGAAGGTTTGAAAATGTACCCGATAATAAGGAACCACTAAAATATTACATACAATACAATTTGGATTTGTCTTTAGCTTGTTAAAAAAACAAAACAAATTGAGCAAGAGCATTTGTTAATTGCTTCAGAAGAATGATTCCTCATTAGTAAAAGATCGGGCTGTATTCATAATTTCAAGCATTTCTCTGCGCATCTTAGATTTCTCGAGCTTTTGCTCACTGTCCGGAAGCATGAATGCAATGAAAAAGAGCACATGATCAAACTTCTACCTTTTACTCCTGAAGTAAATACTTCCTTTTATAAATTCGGCTGATTATGTTATTTAGTACCAATGTATAGTAAGTGGATGGCCATGATTATCAACGGGCCTACTATAGCGTTTAGTATTAACTTATTCCTGGGGTTAAAAATGTAAACAAAACAATTTGTAATATCTCTTCCTATTGTAAAATTATCTTGTTTACATTTCTAATCCCAGGTTAAGATTATTAATCGCCTATGTAGACCCGCAGCAAAATAAAGTTAAATTATTGTATTCCCGATGTAACCGGCATTGAATTAATTCACTGAGCCCAAACCCACGAAGTACTGAAGCAGTGAAAATAATGCTGACTTGCTTAATACATCACATGGGCCATTCAATCCCTTGTTAACATTAATCAACGGATGGCCACTGAAATTCAAAAGACCTAATTTAAACTCAGTTGTCCCTACTTAAGCCCAGCCGAAATTGGTAAAATAAAATAATGTTACAACATCGCATCATTATAACTTCTATAGCCACTTCCAAGGGGGTAAATTTGGGGGGGGGGCTCGGTCCAACTTGCCCCCCCCCCCAGTCTCGAGCATTGTAAGACGGGGTTCATGCTTCATGAAAACCCCCGGTCCCCTTTGCAGCAATATGAATGTAAGCATTCCTTTGTTAGCTTTGTAAAATCTACAGCTATACTTTACTACTATTAAAATGCTAATACTATTTTCCTCTTATATTTGCATTTTTTTCTTATCCTGCCTGATGACGTCATAATTTTGCCCCCGCCATCATTCAAAAACTTTACGCCTCTGTCTGTTGCAGTATTGTGACTTACTGTAAAAACCAGGGGTTCTCAAGAAAAAAATCTGTGGCCACTAGAAAAAATTTTACTCGAGCCGTGTCCCCCTGCCTACATAATAATCCGTAAACCGCCCCTCTTAGGGAAGTCACAGCAACCTTCTTGTGGACCCTTGATGGCTGAATTTCAGGGGAAATGAATGATTCATTACATAGTGTTTTAGATATTAGGCTAGTATCTATTCTACCCCATGTTTTATACAATATTTAAATTAAAATATGCACTGATTTTTATACATTTTTTTTTCGTTATTTCAGGTAAGTTTTATGGAATTAAAAAAATGTGGAGGTGATGTGTATTTCGGAAATTATAAAATTAGTCATGTTCCCTAACCCTTTGAAGTACACATTAAATTTTTTATTCCTAAAAAAAATACATATCAATGAAAATGGCAGCCAGACTGAAAAATATTGCCCGGTAAAATTTTAAGCCATGAAGTTTTGCCCTTCTATATAGTGGTTTGAGCGGGGGACAGCTGTTGTTCCACTAAAGGGAGCCAAAAAATAAGTGGCCCAATATCTTCGGAAAGGTTCAAAACTAGTATAGCGTCTTTAAATTGTTTTGATTAGATGTTCAACTCAACCCATGCTTACACTAGAAAATTCCGAGATAGTGCCTTAAACCCCCTAAACCCCCCCTCTGCAGTACGCCAATCCATCATTAAATCAAGCCATATGAAGCTAGTCATTAAATTTTCCCATCTCCATGTTTTTTTTTTTAATCGACATAACTTAATTCAAATTAACCAATGACGCATTTGCATTATAAAATCGCCCGTAAACTTCAGGCACCACGAATTCCAAATTGAGCGCCAAACCACAGGACTGCCTACCATACAATTATTTTCCCGCAAAACGACGCAGTGCCCTATTTCAGCGGAGATCTGCGCATCGACCCCCCCTCATCATAATGATTGTTTACGCCCGCCATCAACCATGCCACGTTTTCGGCTCTCAGCATGCCGAACCGCGCAAATTGTTGAACTTGACCTCCAATGGAAGGCAGCCGAGTAGAACGGCAGAGGAGACAGTGAACTTGGGTTACAAGAATAGATAGGATTGGTACGACTAGGACTAGGTTCTAGCCAATCAGAATCGAGCTAACATAATTACGCCATCTACCTACCTATCATTTTTCGCAACTCTTGCTTTTTTTCTTCGGGATGGGAAGATAAAATAACCGGGTAATAGCAAGTGGTTATGCGGTGCCTGAGGCGTTTCCAGCCGCGGATTGTATTTTGTATTGGAATCTGCGTTGAACTTTTAAACTTTCGACCGAGTTCGACGAAGAAATCGAGTGGAATTTCTTGTACAGACAGTGAAATCATGATACGAGTTGGTTAAGTAACTGAGCGAAAGGATTTAGGCCTGCACTGCTTCGGAGCCTTATGAGTTGTTTGGCAGAACATATAAAACAGAACATATATATGATATATGATATAGCTAACATCCTGTGGGGTGGGGGGGGGGGGGGTGTCTAGGGGCGGATTGTATTTTGTATTGGAATCTGCGTTGAACTTTTAAACTTTCGACCGAGTTCGACGAAGAAATCGAGTGGGATTTCTTGTACAGACAGTGAAATCATGATACGAGTTGGTTAAGTAACAGAGCGAAAGGATTTAGGCCTGCACTGCTCGGAGCCTTATGAGTTGTTTGGCAGAACATATATAACAGAACATACATATGATATATGACATACCTAACATCCTGTGGGGTGGGGGGGGGGGGTGTCTAGGGGCGGATTGTATTTTGTATTGGAGTCTGCGTTGAACTTTTAAACTTTCGACCGAGTTCATCTAAGAAATTGAGTGGGATTTCTTATACAGACAGTGAAATCATGATACGAGTTGGTTAAGTAACTGAGTGAAAGGATTTAGGCCTGCATTGCTTCGGAGCCTTATGAGTTGTTTGGCAGAAGTCAGAACATATAAAACAGAACATACATTACTATTGATATACAATCCTGTGGGGTGGGAGGGTGTCTAGGGGCGGATTGTATTTTGTATTGGAATCTGCGTTGAACTTTTAAACTTTCGACCGAATTCATCTAAGAAATCGAGTGGGATTTCTTATACAGACAGTGAAATCATGATACGAGTTGGTTAAGTAACTGAGTGAAAAATACATGTTTTGTATCATGCAGAATATGAGCATGCATTTTCCTTAAGATAATATGCTGTGCTTTATTAGAGTTTAGAGGTTAACGCCATACAGCACCTCACGTTGTCTGTAACATCGGAATCATATAGGATGACATAGTGTGTCATGCAGATGCAACTGCTAGCATACATATCAGATAAACAAATGCAGTCCGAATATTTAGGACTCTGAAAACTAATGAACGAAAGTGAACATTTAAAAAAACGAGTTCATCTAAACGAGCATCTACTATCTACAGTATATAGAATTCACCTCATCTCTCACCTCGGCAATGAATGAATATAGAATATAATGAATATTAGAATAATAAATAATAATAATAATAAAAATAGAATTCGGACGCGACCCTAAACTTGTACGGGGTGCCTGACATCTGACGCATGGGGTCAAGGAACCTGTTATCGTCTTAAAATACCCCTAATTACCGTAAAAGCCATTTCATAATTACCCACACGACAAAGCCTTCCATTGATAAATGAACCCCAGCAAGTATAGCAACACGACCAGCTGTCAACCACAGCAGAAGAAATAAAAAGTGCTATAAGCAGCCCCTCGTGCGCGCCGCCCACCCCCTGTTGCTCGGGGGTCATCGACACCCCATTACCTTATGTCAGGGAGGGAAATAACCTTGGACAAACAACCCTTCGGTCGCTCACCTCTGTACACAAATAAAGATAGGGTTTCCTCTATCACCGTATGTGTGTGTTCCTCAGCCGTCACCTTCAAGGGGGTATAGAAGAGCAAGCTGTCAATGATTCTTTTTATATTTTTGAAATGGTAGGGTTGACGACGAGGATGTTGGACGCACATTTTGTTTACCAGTTGGATTTATCAGGTATTATATATGTGAGTTACACCCCTTGCCGCCTGGCTGTCGGGTTTTTAGGTTTGGTTTCAGATGCTTGTACCAGGGCAATGAACTTCAACCCCTTCGTCTGGTGAGCAGCATGCTGCTGGCCGTATGGCGGGATTTAGGGTTATAAAGGGTAATTAACTTTTTAGGGTGAGTCAGAAATGATAAACAATTTTTATATTACGCGTGATTTTAGATGTGTTATTGATATTATTTAAGAAAGGGTTATTGGGACTTACATTGCCTGTGTTAATATAAGAGGTAGGGGCCTCACAGTCATCGAACAATTAGAGCGGAGTCCATCGTCAGGATCCCTGCCTCGAATGACTATTAATATTGAAAAGAGCGTGAAATTTTATTTCATTCATTAAACACCAAAAATTAAAAATACCCTATGTGTGTATTGTAGCCCCCAACAACTTCCATAGACCAAATCTTTAAAACTTGCAATAACTAAATGAAAAATAACAACAGATTAATAAATCATGAAATATTTTTTTACTGCAACTCTTGGTCGGCCCCAGTATTAAAAAAAAACTTCGATGACATAAGGGTAGCTTGTTCGTACTTGTGCGAGTCTCTACACGTCATGCGATCGGTGACCTGTCGTAACTCAACACAGGTATTACTTACAGAGGCGACTGAAGAGGTTATTCGGATACATTCATTGAATTGTTTTTATGCAAATAATCTTTAAAAAAAAAAAAAAAAATTGGAGAGCTCGTAAGCCGCATCTCTCTTATACAGGACTCTAATCATACTTTGGTGCCCTGAATCCTGTAATCAAATTTAAAGAACCGGTCCGAGTTTTATCGAACATGCTTTCCAATTTATCAAAATTAGTACATGGAGAAAATGAGTAATTTCATGGTAAATAATTTTCCTATGGTTAAATTTCAGATATCTTGGGGAGGGGGGGGGGGGGGGGTTCTCCACCTGACGTCACTGACGACAGGTGAGGTAAATTCTAGACAGGTCAGACCAACACATTACCACACAGCAATACTGGCAGGGCATGCAATGCATTTGAGCGTTAATTTTATAATTTTTTCAAAACAAATATTTTACTGTACAAAACCAAACAAAACCAAATACTTTTCTGGGAAAGCAACCCGACCGGTTTCGTTACTCAATTTAACACCTAAAACATACCTGAAAGTAGAAATCATCGATTGAAAGGTTTCGCAGAAAAATTATTTTTTAGTCATTTTTCATGAAAATTTAGTTATTTTTATTTTTTTACCCCCAGAAGCAAACTATCAAGGGGCAAGCGGCCCCCCGCATTTTATCAACATTAATAACAACTACAATATATGTGAATTTAAAAGAAATCGTTGGAGCCGTTTTTGTGAAATCATTTTTTTTAGACGTTTTTTTGGAGTTTTTTTAGACTAAAATCCCCCCAAATTAAGTTAGCCCAAAATAAAAAAAAGTCCCTAGGTATGATTTTTGTGAACCTACATGCCAAATTTCATCAAAATCGACCGAGTAGTTTGCCCGGAAATCGACCCACTGACAGACATTTCGTAAAAACCACTTTTTTGGGTTCCTCGGACCTTAAAACGTGTAAATCTGTTGAAATCTCGGAATCGAACATTTCGACCGTCACAAAACTTTCCTTATACTACGTATAAATTGGAAACCAAAAAGGCTTCTAACCCTTTTCGTATACGCTCCTATCTGCAGCTGAGAGTCACCAACGATGGACAGCCTCGCCAGAAGGTTAAAGGTTTGGGGAGCTGCCATGTCAGCGCCCAGCGGACGCAGTTTGACCGGCGTGAACTTTCTGGAGTGGGCTGCTTGTGGGGAATGACCTGTTGTCCTTTACAACATACGAATTATACTGTATGTTATATATTGTCCCACGACCATAATCGACTGCACTTGGGAAGCTCCTTGGTATAGTCTTTGTAGAATTGCACTCATAGCTGGTCCCACGTGACTTTATTGAAGGTAGATAACCTGCGACGAAAGATCAAGGACGTCCATGGCAGTGCCATCTTGTGGCAGCCACGTCGAGAGCTTTTCATGGTGGCGCGGGTGAAATGAAATTGAAGTACGTAGCCTAAGTTACAAAACAGCGAACTGATGCAATGGCAGAGCTTGACGACGTCGGTCTGACAAACCTATAGGCCTCGTTGACGGGCGAAAGAGAGCGCAGAACTGTGCGTACTGGCTCGATGTGGAGGAGCAAGCCGGTAGTGCGAAGGAGTAGGTAAAAATCAACGGCAGCTCATCAATAATATATCAAAAATGTAAAATATCCAGAATATCCAAACACTGGAGTCCTGTACACTGACCAGCACTGGAACTGTTTCTAGAGGATTTTCAAACGATGTCTGCCCCAAAAATAGTCATACCTAATTGCATGCCTAAACGAAGCACGTCTGGGGCGCCATCCTCCTCTACCTAGTTCCTCCAATACAATCTCATCTTCATATTACACTTATACTTGTATTCTGTGTTCAGGCATAAACCTAGGAGCTGTGTTGTACGTTGGAATACTTTTGGTGCACCTCCGACGATGATAATGACGATCAGAATACCCCTGGTACGTCAGAATTAGGTCTTCCTAGTTGAGTGTAATAAGAGAATGCAATAGAACAAAAAGCCAAAAGCCAAAAAGAAATTAATAATAAAGCAAAAGTGCATTGCAATTATTATTTACGGCGTGTATTCCACTGGTCAATAATTCCGTCATTTGTGATTAAAAAAAATAGAGATTTTTGTCTTAAGGAGACTATTATGTGGGTTAATTGTAAGAGTGGGCCGAAAGGCCCAAAATTCACCCACATGGAAAATAAAGACAATTTTCTTTCTTTCTTTCTTTCTATTATGTAGATAAGTTAAGTGTCTACATAATTATGTAGTCTCCTTAAAACATAAATCTCAACTTTTTTTAATCCCAAATGACGGAATTATTGACCAGTGGAATACTCGCCTAAGTAGCGTCTATGCATGCTTTAATCGTTTTTATAATATACTGTATATTCCTTATTTATATTAAATTATATATAATCTTATTACCGACTTCGATTGTAAGGTGGTAGCGTACTTGTACTAGTTGTACTTCTGCCGTGCGATCGGAGACGTGTAGTAACTCAACACGGGTATACTAACCTACAGAGGCGACTGAAGAGGTCAATCGGATACATTCATTAAAATTGTTTGTATGCGATTAACTTTAAAATAAAGAAAAATCCCCCGTATTTCGCGTGCTATCATGAATTGAGTTTTAAATAGATGGCGTAGAGGCACAACTCGGCTAATTCCAGCGCGACGTCGTGACGTGGCCCATATAGACTAGCATAGTAACCCTGTTTGAATTAGCATTTAGCCAGAGATAGGCCTTTGTGGTAATCAAACACTTGCAGGTTTTTTGACATTCTCATCTCCTTATCGGATGCTCTAAAGTGCCACTTATCAATTTTTGGGGAAAGGACCCACTGATAGTGCGATGAGTCGAGGTTAAAGTTTCTTTGCGGGGGCATTGACTTCACTGATTATCGCAAATCTTTCTGCAAACAGCTATGTTAGAACAAGTAGCGCATAAGGCATCTGACTCAAAACTAAGACTGTTGGTTCGAGCCCCATACTTGCTACATTTATTGCACTGAATTTGGGAAGTATATTTATTTATTTATCTCGGGAAAGGGGGAGGAGGGGGTGTATGGTTATTTTCAGCTAAATATAACTTTTTAGCTCCTTTTGTTTCATTACATACATACACGCTCTGACCTATAGCATAATCCTAACACAGGGTATATTTAATGTTTAAGTTGCTGAGCATGGTTTCTCCTAGGGGAACCGCTCCTAGCAAAAACCAGGACATCGCTGTGGCAGCGTTCCGAATGGCCACAGGACATGACTACCTCCAGAGCTACTTTCACAGAATACGGATCGCTGAGTCATCCGAATGCCACCTCTACTTCCAAGGGTAGGGGAATGCCGATCACCTATTCAGCTGCACTGGCATCGAGATAGAAAACCGAATTGAGACACAGGAGGGATTGGGCCCAGCTCTATTATGCGGCGCGGCGTCAAATGGCCTACCAGCCAAGGACGGGCGTTGGCTGTAGGAAGAAGAAGGAAGAAGAAAAAGAAGAAGGAAGAAGAAGAAGAAAAAAAGAAGAAAAAGAAGAATATATTTACGTTTTTTACAAAAGCTTGGGGTTAACTGCCTCTTCCAAAATGACACCTCTGATTTTAATGCTGGTGACTTCGGACGTCTAGGTACGGCACTGCTACCTATCCACTCTATAATAGTCTAATAGTTGAGTATATACTTATAAGTATAGACACATAGGCAAGTGAAGAACATAAACAAGCAGGAAAAACGAGTTCTGATCAGGTTTGCTGCCCGCAAGCCAGAGAGTAAGAAAGGGAGTATAGACGAGAGAAATGAGAAGGAAGGCGAAGGCATTTGACGTAAACCGTGTAACTGCCAGCATAATCGCTCGGATTGCGGCTGCGCAGTGAGCAAAAGTAAAACCTCGATGCCGTAAGTTCAGGATGGCATGGAAAAGTGCTATTTCTACCGGACCAGAACACTTGGGACGGGCTGATCACTCATCCGTGCGACCATTTTGGTGGGGGAAGAGGGGGGGAGATATAGGGCATTCACGGTCGTAGTTATACCTGGCTATACCTGTAATTGTTACCCTCTGTTGCCCACGCTGACGTCAACCGATCGCGGGGCCCCAGGTTTGGTTTTTTTTTAAAGGAAAACCACGAATGACTCATCGATTTTCTTGCGTAGGATCAATGGATTTATGGGGACTTAGTTTATGATTTCTTATAATATTCCTACAGTCATGATATTAGAATATTAATTGGAGCGCCTGGAAGCCAAGGGGTGCAATTGTCATTTTTTGGAGTTAATTGAACCATGCTGTTACTGTACCTGCTCTTTTAGCTATTTATCTTAGAAACAGGAATTTCGGGATCTGTCATTTTGAAAATGTTAGAATTCATGGAAAAGGGGTATGCCTATGCATTTTCAATTGCTAGAATCCATGGAAAAGGGGTATGCCTATGCATTTTCAATTGCTAGAATCCATGGAAAAGGGGTATGCCTATGCATTTTCAATTGCTAGAATTCATGGAAAAGGGGTATGCCTATGCATTTTCAATTGCTAGAATCCATGGAAAAGGGGTATACCTATGCATTTTCAATTGCTAGAATCCATGGAAAAGGGGTATGCCTATGCATTTTCAATTGCTAGAATCCATGGAAAAGGGGTATGCCTATGCATTTTCAATTGCTAGAATTCATGGAAAAGGGGTATGCCTATGCATTTTCAATTGCTAGAATCCATGGAAAAGGGGTATGCCTATGCATTTTCAATTGCTAGAATACATGGAAAAGGGGTATGCCTATGCATTTTCAATTGCTAGAATCCATGGAAAAGGGGTATGCCTATGCATTTTCAGCTGCTAGAATTCATGGAAAGGGGATATGCCTATGCATTTTCAATTGAGTTACAAACCTCAATTATCTCAATTATCTCGAATGTTTATTTTTGTCACCCCCTCGCTCGGTCTCTAGGCACTTCAATTAGTATTCTATACAGTATGTAATCTATAAACCTGTAAACTTGTTTGCAGGTTTGGACACTGGAAACAGGGTAACATTTAGGAATTTGGACATGGATTTAAAGCACGCTATGGCAACTTTGTAGTGCCGCATGAAGAATGGAAGTACACTGATTAGGAAGAACAAAAAGATATTCTCGAAGAACCTAAGATGAATGAGATCCGTCGTAAGGATGTCAGACCCGTCAGAGGTCCACATGCCGAACAAAATGTACCAAGCAAGCGGGAAGATGAGAGAAGAGATGACTAGAGGAACGTCCACAAAACCGCTGCTAGGACGAACTAGAAGCCGATCTCTGCAAGTTTGGAGTCCATAGATGGTAGAGCGTTGTACAAAACCGAGAAGATCAATCAATCAATCAATCAAATCAATCAAAAGGTGTATTAGAAAATACAAATACACAATACTGTAGGGCCAGACGGCCCATAACAGACTAAAAAAAAAAAATATTAAACCCTTGAAAAAACGTTTAACATTAACTTACGTGCTAATAACAGGTCCACAGACATTTTTTTTTCTAATCCATAATTTGAAACAAAGATTCCATCTCTTCCCGTCCAATCAGCCATTCCCGAAAAAATTTTGAAAATTTATTTGAGGTCTGAGATCCAGGCCGTAATTTTAGTTGATTAAATATCTTTGGCGCTAGGTATTGGTAGATTGGAGGAGTGTTGTTGAGCTGACCAAAGCCCATCAAGGGCTGCAGAGCCACAAGAAGAAAAACACCTAAGGATGGAGGGAGTGGCTTTAGGTAATAAAATCAGCGGAAAATTCCAGGATGAGCTTCGGTGGCTCACTCCGCTCACTAGGTTAGAAGGCCCCAAGTACTGAAGTCACGCGTGCCCTTCGCTCAGGCGCAAGGGTAAACCCAGGTTCCAGGGACAGTGACCCATCAACTTCGGACATCCCCGCCAGAGCTCGGCGGGAGTCGGTGCGGCCAGGTCATACTGAGTCAGTTCCCCCGATCCCCACTTATATTGTACTTTTATTAAACCTGATTTTTGCTGAATTCCTCGAATGGTATAATTTAATAGGCCTTAAAACCATTGTAATTATGGAGTACTCTACCCATTCAAGTTACACAGTCAAGGCAGCAAGGCTTTTATATAGTTGGCTTCGGTGCTTCGAACCCCATCTGATGATTTTTTTTCGTACCTGTTATATCCTTCAAGTAATAATAAGGAAGCTAACGTTTTTTTTTTCAACCCCACCACCCTGACACTCCTTTTCAGTATTAAGTCAGGTTGAGCGGACATTTTCTCTTCTGGTTCTAGATGCTATAGTAGTATCAAGACTATAGTATTTGTCTGTATAATATAGTAGTATATTTCTATATTAAAATAATACAATGTTTGTTGTGACATCATCTACCGCAAGGAGACACCCGCAGGGTTTCTTCCAGGGACCTTTAAAGGGGTCCTGGGGGGGGGGGGTAGCATTATTTTATGCTTAGTTGCAAATAAAGATTGTTTTTGTTCTTTCCAACACCTGCCTTCAGCATTTCTGCTGGCCTGGCGGGGGGAGCGAGTCTGTTTGTTAACTTGAGCCACCCTAAAGGCAGACTCTTACCCCTCCGGGGAAAGGAGAGTTGACTGACAGGGTGGACCTCCCGATTATAGTGGATTCCGAACCAATTGGGGAACAAGTCACACGATTAAATCGGAGGAGAAGGGGTACCCTTCCCACATTCATATAGTTTTACAGGTTTTTAGGCCTAAAGAGGGACGTTTACGTTATAAGGTTGAAATATAAAACACGGGAAATGCGGTTTGGCTGTTCAATTGTTGAAATTGTCCCTCCAAATTATGGCGCCAAATTAAAAAAAAAATCAAACCAGTTTTTATACTTTTATTTTTTGAGTTAAACGAGAAAAAGAATGAGGTGTGCATGGATGATCACGTGACTTTTTACAGCTTGCACAGCGGACATCTCGTCGCCGCGGCCGGGCCAAGTTGCATTCTTGCCGTTGCACCGAGAACGGCATTGGTTCATTGAACGCATCCGACCTGACAGCGTGCATTGCGCCTGCGCAGACAGGTCGTGCGCTGGCAGTGAGAGGAAAAGGAGGATGGCTGCATGCAAGCGCAAGTTGTTTGGCCAGCTCGTCACTTCTACTTATTACAAAACTAAGCGTTATGTATTTGCTTGGTAATAGGAATTCGCGGGAAGGCTAGGGGTAGACGGAGGAGGGGCGCCTGCAGAGAGGGTACCGGGGGAATAAAGAAATATTTTGTTCTATTACTGAGCCAACCTAGCGGAGTTTGGGCCATAAAGCCCTCTCTTACAGTCAATAGTAAGGCCCGGGACCGCCTGGTTTATATGCGCTCCGAAGCCTGGCCAGAAAATGGGGCTAGGGGGGGGGGGAGGGCTAGGGGTAGGCGGAGGAGGGGCGCATGCAGAGAGTGTGCCGGGGGAATAAATAAAGAAATATTCTGTTCTATTACTGAGCCAACCTAGCGGAGCCCTCTTACAGTCAACAAGGAAGGCCCGGGACCGCCTGCTTTATATGCGCTCGAAGCATGGCCAGAAAATGTAGCAAGTGTGGGGCTTGAACCAACAACCTTTCGGGTGAAGGTTGGATTCTGTACCACTACTCTACCTGTCAGGAATAAGACCAGAGATAGGCATGCAAGATCTTCGCGTTGGTGCTATGGCTGCTGAAAGCACTGTCTCCAAACAATTGGCCCACATAGGCTTGAGTACCGAAGTCTATAGTGGTAATAGTGCTGTATGAATACGCAGAAAGGTAGGTACGGATCCAGCCCTTTTGGGGGGAGGGGGGGGGGGGGTAGTTGTGGGTCAAAATAGGAAAAACGTATTGTATTATCGATTAAATCAGAGCGTAATAAATTGACTTACAATAGATCCCCCTGCCCCCCCCCCTAGTATCCGTCAATGCAGAAAGGGTACGGGTAGATCAAGGAAGAATGGGAGCTGAGAGAGACGAGTCAAGGAGGTAGGGGGAGGTATATAGTCATCCGAGCTAGGGATGGAAGAACCTCGTGTTGACTGCTGACAGGATTGTCAGAATATTTTGAAATTATAAGCTTGAGTACAGAAGCCTAGTCGTAATAGTGTAGTAGGAATTCGTAAAAAAGGGAATTGTCTTTGTTTTCCATAGGGGCTAATTTTAGGCTAGAACTTGGTTTGTTGATAGTTTTGCTGATTTCAATGTGAACTGAACTCTTCCAAAAGGTACACTACAATCATACCATAATGCTGACTTAGGAATTAAGGACTGACTAACGTAGTTACTTCGAGACGTTTAAAGACTCGCTGTCCTTAAAATTGTTCTCGATTGTACTATTTACTATTACTATACTATTTCAATCATGCTTCTTAGGAAATTCCTGGAACTTGGTATGTTGGTAGGTATATGGGTCACTGTCCTGACTTTACTTGTGTTTCAGTACTTGTCCACCAGGGGCTCTGGCGTCTTTCCTCTGTAGCCTAGTATTAACTACAATTACCGTACTCACTACACGCCGCGAAGACATGTTTTCAACGCAATTCCTCTCACCATTTTCTTGCAAAACCTTCCTATTTGGGGAATAATAGGTCAATTATGAAGATTGGGCGCTGCTGATAAATCCAGACATTTACTATTGTCTATCATACGTAATAAAACGCGTAACCATAGTATTAATGAGCAGGGTGTTTAAGATGGGTACCTTGATTAATTACAATTATTGTTCAAGATCATGTTACAGTACTTCCTACTATTAGTTTTTCATTTTTCATTTATTTTTGGGACACAGCACGTTGCTTATTTACTTAAGCCTTTAGTAGTGGCTTATTGTGCCCCCTGAAGAGTTTGCAATACTAATTAGGAAACATCTGTTCCTACTCCTAACGACTTCGGTGGCAGGTGGTAGCGTGCTTGTACTTGTGCGAGGGTCTACACACCCTGCGGTCGGAGACGTGTCGTAACTCGACACAAGTACCTATTAGGTTACTTAGTGAGGCGACTGAAGAGGTTAACCGGATACATTCATTAAACTGTTTGCATGCGTTTAACCTTCTTTTAAAAAAAGCAAAAAGCCAAAGCAACTCCTGGAAACCTAGGGGGGGGGGGGATTTCATGTTATGGTAACTATTTGAAATTGTTTTATCTAGTTTTCACTGGTTTTTCTCGCCCCCCCCCCCTTGGGGCCACCGCTGGTACAGCGCGCACTCAGGTTGCTGTTGTTGCAAACCAAAACATCTATGAAATAGAAGCACTGTGTTTCCAAAAACCACAAGGTTCGTTAGCGCAATTTGGCACTGTCGTTTATATATATAATATTTCCGATAGGGGCCCAGACCAGACCACCCCGAGCTACCAACCAACCAAAGCTTACCACTCCCTGTTCACCATCTGGGCATGGACGGATACAGGGAGGGGGGGGGGGCAGAGACAGGGATGGATCCAGCCCATTTTATGGGTTGTAGTTGGGGGGGGGGGTGAAAATAGGAAAAACATATGTAGGATCGATTAAATTAGAGCGTAATAAATTAACCCCTGCCCCCCCCCCCTGCATCCGTCCGTGGGCTCTGTTGTAAGTTAATGTTAATTTAATCAACAACATTATGTCTGTTCTATTTTGACCCACAACCCCCCCCCCCCCCCAAATACAGGTAGGTTGGTTCCATCCCTGCCCCTATGCTCCCATGTATACACCACTGATGCCCTAAATTCTATCACACTGATTTTGAGCACACCTTAAATCTGATAGATTTGAAAATCAATCTTTGAACCGTCTTATTGAAAGGTTTCCGAAGACCATCAAATGTTCACATTCAGGTATTGAGGTATAGGAAGTTATTTCATTGATATAAACAAAAGCAAAAAAGGTACAATACTGTATATTACGTACAGTATTAACAAACGGCAATACAAAGGTTGAAAAATAATTAATTATATTTTTGTGTGATCCCAAAAAAAGGTGAAGCGCCAATAAGGTTAATGATGGAGTGCAATCGTGAGACTCAAATTCCCATTTACAGAAATTCAATATTTCGGTTGTGTTCTATGGGGGTAGCAGATGGGAAATGCTATATTTTGTTGGCAGGATGCGGAATTCATCAATATTATTATTCTTTTTAATGAGTTTTCGAAATCCATCATGCAGGTCAGTTTATTTGTGAAGAAAAAATTTAATTGGGTGGCTTATTTATAAACATAGTGGCGAAATCTACATAATTTGCTAATCTGGCAATCCCCCATTGGCAGACTTTTGTCAAATATTTCGATTTAGGTTAACATCGACCATGCACCCCCCCCCCCCCCCAAATTTGATAAAAATAATAATAAATAATGTAATGTAGCTAAAACTACTTAAATTACTACGGATGTATCATTTATAAACATTTTTGTTCTTGCCCCCCCCCCCAAGTAAAAAAATCCTGTGTACGGGCCTGACGCATACCAGTTGGCCAATGGCGTACAATTCTTAATGAAACAATATATATAATGTCCGGAATCCACAGGGTCGTGGGGTCGTTAGCATTGCACAAGAGACCAATGGGCCACTATATGTAAGGCGGGGTTTCCACATACGTCAATAGTCAATAGTAAATGTGGTTTTGACATTTTTAGTGTGTCTTTAATGTCTGCTACCACGTCAAAGCCACATCTACTATTGACTATTGACGTATGTGGAAACCCCGCCTTAGCCTAGGTCCATAAAATCGTACCTACCCCGATGAAGAGTGAGAAAGGCAGCCAGCCCATTGTCCCGCTTCAAACTGAAGCTGTCAAAAACTCATCCCCCAATTCAATCCAAATATAATCTTGTAATCTACAAAAACCCAACTATTAAAAACCATTTCAAAACACACAATAATAATTGTAAAGCATGAAAAAATAGATGATAATCTAAATCTAATAAATTGATGATGGCATCACCTGGCTGTACTTTTCCTTTCTGGTTCTTTTTTTGTAGCAATCTACCCCTAACGGGACCTCACCCCGAACTTCCGGGGTTCGTGCCCTTTCATATGCGCTTGACATTGAACACCTTCTCGCACGTCGCCATGGGGTTTTACTTTTATTAAAGGCCTGCTGATAAGATTCCCTGTTACTCCCCTATTACAGGGGTTACAATTATAAATATACCCGTTCAAAAAAGGCTTAGGCCCAGGCTGGGTACTGAGTAAATTTCTTTAATGGTTATTATTACATTATATACTGTATATGATGATGCCCTACGCCCAGCGTACGACATTGAATATGGACAGGGGATCGTTTGAAACTGTGTTATATTATTATATTGGGAGGTACCTCGTACCTATTGAAGGGACATCGTATTCAATTATCAATTTTTTTCAATTTAAGCGTCTGCCGGGTCAGTTCAGGTTTCCACTGGGCTTTTTTTAAAACTATTATTTCAAGCTATTTCTTGATGGCCTTGTAAAACTACTATTGTGTTTGATAGTAATTTCCAATTTTATTCAAGGGAGGATTATGGAAATATGGAAAGCTCTCCATAAAATTCTTTAAACAGCCCAGAGAGAGAGGTAAGGGTAGGCTATAAGTCAGAATAACTTAGTTACCTACCTCCATAAAAATAATTTTATATGTTGGAAGATTTATTTAGCTGAAAAGCGCCTTGAATTTTAAATATATAAATCAAGTATATTTACTCTCTCCTTCCTTTGTATGGGGGTTGACCGCCCCCCCCCCTTACAGAGCAAATGGAAATTAACTCTCCATTATAACGCACATCCATTCATTAACACCCAAAATTCTACACTTTACACTAGATAACAGTTCTGGCGCCAAAAATAATGTCAACCCTGGCACCAGCGTCATCCCCAAGTTCAAAACAAAAAAACACAGTTTCAAATCAACCCCCGTCCATATTCAATGTCGTACGCTAGGCGTGTGGCATAAAGTGTCTAATTCCTATCTAAATACATATTTACTTGTTACATCACAATGGCTACGGCACACCATATGCAGGGGTTCTTTTTTCCAACGCCGGGTGGCGTACCACAAGGTTCTGTTAAGAGACCTCGGCTCTTCCGGGTTTGTTTTTTGTATAGACGGTAAATTCTGTTGTCTCGTGCAATATGCCACGCGTTTGCTTCAATGTTTCGAATTTCTTCATCGTCTCTAAGCACCCCCTTCCGCCCTCTTTAACGGGTCCTTTTTTTATTCAAGGGAAGTGCCCTTCTACATTATAGCTTGCAGCTACTGCGAAAGTGCAGATTCTCTTTCGAAGGTGGGGCCACTTTCGATTTCCGGGCCCGGGTGTGCCGAAATTAGCAACAGCTGTGCAACATTGTACTCGATTGCTATTACTTTGTGTTCTCGCATAGCGAAATTGCGTTGTTAGTGAGGGCCCAACGTCCACGAAACCGCTGGAAGGATGCGTTTGAAACTGACCTTCGCGAGTTGGAAGTCCGTAGATGGTGGAGCGTTGTACAAAACCGAGATGACTGGAGGAGTGTTGTCGAGCAAGCCAAAGCTCATCAAGGACTGTAAAGCCAGAAGACAAAGAGGAAGAAGAAGTGAGGGCCAAATGTCACGTCTTGAAATGTAGAGGTGCCTATCTGCTAATTTAACGGATATTTTTGACGGCTCTATGATCGATGTTTTCTGTGAAAATTGACCATCTACAACAACGCATAGTGGGAGGGAGGGGGGGGGGGGTACTCAGATTTTCTCTTAATCACAACCGAAATATGACCCATCCTTTTATGGTCTTGGACAGTATAATTTATATTTGTATACATACTGTATGCACCCGACTTGGCGGTATTGCTATCATTTTCTGTCCTCTATAACTTCGAGGCCTAGTTATCTCACTAGAGCATTGCCCTCACTGTTATCAATATGAATATTTGAGAGCGGGAATATAAAAAAGCCGCGGCTTACTGACTAAAGACGAGTACCTTCACAGGGTTCACGAACCGATAGTTGGCCCGCCGTTGGGCAATATGTGGGCGTATATATCTCAAGATTTTCCACAGCCTTACCAATAAGTTATTTTGTGATAAGGCTGTGTGGAAAAGGCTTGAGCACGATGAACTAGAGTAACCTTTCCAGTAATTTGTAGCAGTTTTGCTCAACATAGATATGGTGGTTTATCACGAGTAGGCTTAGACCAGGGGGTAGGGGATGACGTAGGCTGTCTACACCTGTCTGTCTGTCTGTCTGTCTGTCTACACCGCAGGTAACTTCATAGCCCATACAGCAATATATTGAATAAAGTGAGCTCATAGACCTGTTCGGTTAGATAGTAATGAGGAGGCTGTTTACAAACATGGCCAACTCCAAGTTGTAGAATTTTTCAGGAGAGTGGATTTTCTGTTGAAAATTGCATTAAGTTTATAGCTAACCCTAGACTTCTCAGCACTTCTGTGCGCAATCTGGCTGCTTATGTCACTTTATTGCTTTCCAATTTATACGTAGTATAAGGAAAGCTTTGTGATGGTCGAAATTTTCGATTCCGAGATTTCAACGGATTTACACGTTTTGAGGTCCCAGGAACCCAAAAAAGTGGTTTTTACAAAATGTCTGTCTGTCGGTCGGTCTGTCTGTTCGTCGATTTCCGGGCAAACTACTCAGTGGATTTGAGTGAAATTTGGCATGTAGGTTCACAAAAATCATACCTCGGGACCATTTTTTTTTTTTGGGCTAACTCAATTTGGGGGGGTTTTATTTTCAAAAAACTCCAAAAAAACGTCTAAAAAAATTATTTCTCAAAAACGGCTCCAACGATTTCTTTTAAATTCTCGTAGATTGTAGTCGTTATTAATGTTGTCAAAATGCGGGGGGTCGCTTGCCCCTTGATAGTTTGCTTCTGGGGGTAAAATAATAAAAATAACTAAATTTTAATGAAAAAATGACTAAAAAATGCGAAACCTTTCTATCGATGATTTCTACCTTCAAGCATGTTTTAGGTGTTAAATTGAGTAACAAAACCGGATAGGTGCTTTCCCAAAAAAATATTTGGTTTTGCCCAAAAAATTATTTTTTGAAAAAATGATAGAAAATTCGCGCTCAAATGCATTGCATGCCCTGCCATTATTGCTGTGTGGTAATTAATGTGTTTGTTTGACCTATCGAGAATTTACCTCACTTCCAGTGACGTCAGGTGGACAGCCGCCCCCCCGAGATATCGGAAATTTAACCATAGGAAAAATATTTGCCATAAAATTACTAATTTCCTCAATCTAATAATTTTGATAAATTGGAAAGCATGTTCGAGTGAACTCGGACCGGTTATTTTACAATGTGCAGGTGGACATTAAAATTTTCTGCAAGGTCGGATCAAAACCCCATTTTGTAAAAAATGGAATTGGCCACGTTTGTAACCAAGCTCCTCAGTTGTGTAGCTGTCCTAACCTGTCCAGCAATAAGAGCATATAAGTAGAGTATATAGCAGATACTATACTTGTCGGGCTTGTGGTCCAGAGGTTAAGACGTCGCCCTAGTTAGGCGTAGATCGTGGGTTCGAATCCCGCCAAGTCCAGGTTTCTAATTCCTCTAATTTCGGTTATTGCTCAATTATTTATTTTCCAATGCAGCAGGCTATATTATACAATACAAGTAATACAACCATTAGTGTCTGATTGGAGGAATTAACTTACAGGGATGTCGCCGGCTCTAGGTATATATCCAGTCTTTTTATAATAATAGAGTAATCTATTGGTAAACGTTAATGGCAATGGTTTAATATTATTTAACTAAAGGTTAGTTGGACTTACATTGCCTGTTAATAGTTCTTAGAAGCAGGTGTCTCATAGTCACCGAAAAATTAGGACGGAGCCCGTTGTCAGGGGAAAGGGTGACGTTTCGGGAGTGGCTGTCACTCCCATCATTAGGCTTAGTCCTGAGTAGGACTGATGGTTTCTGGACGATTGACTCATTACTCTTTTATTCTTCTCTGGTTATTGAGTAACTCCGATCCCCATGAGGATTCAAACCATCGCTCTCCCGATTGAAATGCAGGCTCTCTAACCAGCGAGGGCTGTGTAAGAATGGTGGACTAAGCCTGTGTAAGTGTAAGTGGCACCCACTCCCGAAAAGTTCCCCTGACAACTGGCTCCGACCTACTTGTTCGATGACTATGAGGCCTCTAACGACAACTAACCGAGCAAGCCACTAACCCTTTGCCTAACTAGAGTATGTACTGAAGGTTAGTTGTACTAAAAAAAATTACTAAACACTCGTTATAAAATGAAAATATTATTTAATTCAACATTTTTCAAAATACTTTTTTAGGGGGACAGAGGCCCTCTAGGGAGGCTGGTGATCGTGTCATAGGCTTAAAACTCTCATAATTATATTATAAATTATTTATTATTATAATTATATTTAAAATTTTCTTTTGGTTGATCCAGTTTTCCGAGTGTTTGACGGCGCCTTAGTCCGTCCCTGGCCCATGATAGGCCTTCAGGTACTAGTATTCCGATGTACAGAACTCGGGCAGGTAGCACGGTGGATAGCGAACGTTGAACTTGGCGCGCAGTGAACGAACTTTCGAGGCTCTGGCCAATCAGCTCTCGACTGCTGCCCTCACAATGTATCCTGCGCTCTGGAATCTTCCAAAGAGATCTCCTGTTTCAGAGTGGTCGCCCAGTCATGGCCATAGAACACCTAGAGTCCTAGACTCAAGATTGGCGGTGAAAGATTCCGTTTAACTATTCGGCGTAACGTGAAACAAGCGAATGCATGTTAAGTTGCTGGTATAATAGTCCAGCCATCCAGACGGGCCTGCTGCTCGTTTTGATGTGGCCCTCGGCCTAACTGACAAAAAATTAAAAATTCTGCGAATAGCCTGCTGCGAGGAGAATCTTAATATTGTAGAAATGGTTGAAGAAAATGTGAAAAAGTTTCACGGTTCTCATTAAACTAAAATATCTTGGAGAGACCACACAACGAATGAAGAGGTACTTCAAAGGATAAATGATAAACGATCCCTAATTACCTCAAGTTCAGTGAGAAGAGCAAAATGGATGGGTCACCTGATCAGACAGGAAGGACTCTTAAGCACCACAATAGAAGGCACAATCGAAGGCACCAATGCAAGAGGGCGACCAAGGAAGGCGTACGCACAAAGATATGAGATGCGGGACCTACTTGGAACTCAAGAGAACGGCACAAGACAGGGAGGAGTGGAGAAGGAGGTGGAAAGATTTGCTGCAAACCAATCGCTGGATTGCAACTACAGAAGAAGATGCCTTGTCAATTTTTATGATTTTTCATTTTTTTTTTCACCTGTGGGCCGCGGTAAAGTACCTGGCCCCCCTCAGAGTGGTCCTCTTGGAAAAAAAGTTTGCTGCTATAGACTATCATCTATTTGATGATCATTTTTGCCCCCAAGGATGAACACGGAGAGAAAAGGGGTGGAATTAGTGGAGGCTCGTGGTTTCTGAAACGAGAGGGGCAGTAGGCAGTAGGCCTATTAATTGGTGGTCTACAAAAATATCATACCCGAAACTCGACACAATTTTATTACGCTTATAGCGCATTTCCCCCTCCAATTGTATCTATCTTGAAGGTAAAAAAAATTACATCGCAATAGTCGTTGGCAAATGGCAATGTCTTTCCTCAAATAAAATTACAAAGTTAAAGCTACAGGTATCCAAAGCAAAAATTGAAAAACACCGTAGGCATTCAAGTACAGCGACCTTAAAAAATGTTATTCAACCTGGACTTATCTTAAGTTGGTGGTTATATCTATAAAAAACAATCAAATTAATCCATCATTAAATTTTTAACTCAAGTCTATTGCAAAATGATTTTGCAGTGCCTTGCGTTAACGAATGGACTCTCGTCTACTTATAATTTTCCTCGAGCCAGTCGTTCAAGGACGAATGGTTTCGCAATTTACGATTAGTTTATTTAGTCACATGTTGTTTATTATTTATTATTATTCAATGAATTCTGACTTGATTTAGTTTTTGTGTTGCCGAGATTATCTAACAGGAGATGTGTGCCAACGCTCAAATAGTCTATTGTATATCTCGACGAAAGACCACTCTCACCAAATGTTGGTAAATCCATGTTGAGCGGAATCCGAAATATACTGCACTCAAGGGTGACCTTTCAAATCCAATATAGGGTTTCTCTCGTGACTTCGTGGAAACGAAACATTATGTGTAAACTATTAAAATCAAACAAATTTGCACAATTTCCAACAAAAAACATGTATATATTGTTAAAAGTTAAAAAATTAAAAATCAGTTACAGCTGTTTCGGTGTTACACCATCACCAGACTAACAAGTTTCTACTTGACATTAAGCTCTAAATCATGGGAGGGAGGAGGGGGGAGGGAACAGTTGCAGCCAGGTCCAGGAGTGGGGAAGGATGTATGAAAGTTATATCATTTACAAGATTACAACCATTAAACAATGTTTTTTTTTTATATTTCAATACACTCTAATCTGTCTAGTAGCTTCCCCTTCCTGCAGTCATGTAAAATTTTAAAAGTTGAGAATTCCGAAGTATGTCCAGAGGTAGTTAAGTGTTCCGCGAAAGCTGAGTCGCAATCTTGTTTACCAACTGCCCTGCGGTGCTCGTTGATCCCCCCTCCCCCCTCCCATGGTTTAGAGCTTAATGTCAAGTAGAAACTTGTTAGTCTGATGATGGTGTAACACCGAAACAGCTGTAACTGATTTCTAATTTTTTTAACTTTTAACAATACATATGTTTTTTGTGGAAATTGTGCAAATTTGTTTGATTTTAATAGTTTACACATAGTGACCTTTCAATATTATTTTTCAGGGGGCTAAAATGGTAATGAGGCACATTTCTATACAAGGATGTAACCATTTCTCGTTAGTCAGGGTCAATATCATATTTTTTTCAATCAGGGAGGGGGGGGGGGTTGGGAATTGACCCTCTGGGACACAAAATGACACCCCTGGCTGCACTCAGTTAGAATAGAACTATGTTTTTTTCTTCAATACATCACAAAAGGACCCAGGGGGGGGGGGGTCTCGGGGCGCTTATGATTTTCAAATAAAAGAAATTGATTGAAAAAACTTCATAAATAAACGAATAATTAAAAATTCGATTTTTTTTTGCAGAGAAAATAATATATATTTTTTAATCACTAGAACGAAATAACCTAAAACTCCACCCCCCCCCCCCCCATAATTTGGACAACTAGCGGCACGGAACACGTGGGGTCCTAATACCCCTCCCCCCAGGTCAAGAACGTAGCCAGGATTTTATTTCGGAAGGGGCTAACTACCAGGGGGTTGGGGGGGGGGGGGTTATGGAATACCCCCAGTAAAACGGCGGGTCAAGTCTTCCGTAATCTGCGGAATCTTGCACTATCGAATCTACTGTATATACACTGAATCAAGCGAGAACAAATATAAACTAAAAAAATCATTTTTTCCCCTTTTCTTACATTTCGGGAGGGGCTTCAGCCCCCAAAGCCCCCTCCCTGGGTACGTGCCTGCCCCAGGTTCAGGTATTTTGGCAATTTACGCCAATGAAGCTCAAATACTGGACAAGACAGCCTGACAGTGAGCGACTGTCGAGCTTGGAACTGGAACTTGGAAGATACTTCAACTGGGTGACACTTGGAGCGCCACAAGCTTGGCCCCTCAATAGTTACGGCTATACTGAAGAGATGGCGTTCGCAGTTCAATACGTTCAGGAACTCAACACATTTTATTCATTTGGACAAGGACAAATTTAATTCTTCTAGATTAGTCGGAGCGACCCTTGTTTCCCTTAATGCCGAATACCGAATGCATCAAATTTCTTGTACCCGCATGGTCACAACGAGAAGGCTATTATTAATTGCAATAAAATTTGCAAAAATGCTCTGAGACTATTTCGGAAGATGTATCGATATGAAAGTGTGCACAGTTGCATAATCGCGAAATTGCAGGAATAAACGATTTAAAAACATTTGTGGCACGACGCGATAGCCCATGAACTTTACTTTAAAGATTGGCACGAGTTGTATTGTTGCAGGGTAAAATTGAGATATAGCTGCATTTGATTTCATTTCTCGTATTATTTTACATCATTGGGCAATTATTAAAGTTCTGGCACTGATATTAAGGTTAAAAATATAACTTAGATATGCCTTGCATGCATTTTACTTGAAATGATTAACTATTATGGTAGAGATTTCAAATTATTTTGTATACAAAGAACACATCAGCCGAAATTAAGTAATAATTCTCCCTTCAAAAGTCACAAAAATGCGAAAATGGCCAGATGACCCATTTAAAAAAAAAACTTTCGCAGTAAATTTACATTTTTTCAATTGAAAAATACCTGTTACTACTTCCAAAACCCCCGATAAAGTGCATTTAAAGGATTTCTTTTTGAATAACAGTACCTAAATCAGTCAGGTTAATATTAATGGTCTACCTTTTTTTTTAAAGCTCGCACTTCTGTGAGTTTTTTTATCTGGAAATTTTCATTTCTTCGTGGCTGTGGAAGGAGGAGGAATTAATTATTTTCGTTGAATTGGCGCAGTCATTCTTTGTTTACTAAATATTTTGAAATTATACCTTAATACGTAACTTAAATTAAATAGTTTCGAAAGTAATACTGGAAAATGAGCACCTTGGTATATTTTATAACTTATAACTTTCCTTAATTTTCAGTCTATGTGAGAACAATTTCTTATGGTATATTCGCACTTTTTATAACTAACCGTTATATAACGCTCTCGTTACTGAGATAAAAATGGAAAATCCAAAAATAACAGAAGTGAGGGAAGTTTTCTCGTAATTTATGGGAATATTGGTAACGTGACCGTGTTTACACAATAGTTGGAGAAGAGTCACATGCCATTGTTGTAAGGTTTGATTTTCCATTTCTCCAGAGACAACCGTGTTAGAAACGTGACAGCTGCTGGAGACAGAAGGAAATAATTGGAAGATCCCCTCTCTCCCTCCCCATATCATCTTCAGCGATATTTTCTAGTCATTTTAGCAGCGTTTCTCAACCGGTGTGCCGCGGCACACTGCTGTGCCGCAAAGAGTCTGTAGGTGTGCCGCAAAGGGTCTGTAGGTGTGCCACAAAAAAAGACGAACATTTTGTGACATCAGTTACGACCGTTAGTTGTCACCATGTGTGATGAAAACTGTGAAGGAAAGTGTTCTTATATCTTAAATATTAATCTTAATATTTGTTTTACCACTAACAAGGAGTTTTTCATTTGTTTAACCTAGTAAGCATACCATGTATTACTATTTTCTAGTTTTGCCTAACTGAATGTAATGAAATGATAATAACATAGTGTGCCATAAGTAAATTTGATTGTCAGTTTGTGTGCCGTGAGGTAAAGAACCAGTCCGAGTTTACTCGTGGATGCTTTCCAATTTATAAAGTAGTAGCTAGAGCAGCGTTTCTCAACCGGTGTGCCGCAAAAAAAAAGACTTTCTAAGATTTCTAAGTTCATTTTTACTACAATTTTTAATGGATATGTACATTTGGAAAATATTTCCTTGTTTGTAACATCATTAAATCATCTTGATATTTGTTTTACCACTAAAAAGGAGGTTTTCATTTGTGCAACCTAGTAAACATACCTTGTATTACTATTTTCTAGTTTTGCCTAACTGAATGTAATGAAATGATAATAACATAGTGTGCCATAAGTAAATTTGATTGTCAATTAGTGTGCCGTGAGGTAGAAAAGGTTGAGAAACGCTGCTTTTGGGTATAGGGGTAGGAAGAGACATGGCGGCTTCCTTCGGATTTCTAATTTCGGAGCGTTATCAACGATGAATTATTTGCCTTGTTATTGTTAGGAAGATGAATAAATTTTATTTACTATATTACGGTACGGTACCTTCAGCTGTTGCATGATGTCATATATAAATAGGGTTGAAAACAGCAATAATTCCTTACCTGAAACAAAACATTTTCATTATAATTTAATAAACCTTATATTATGTGCATACCTATAATAATAATGAAATTGCAGACTTACAAGAAATAATGCATGCTTTTGACTGTAAGGCCCGATCCAACGACTGATAAAAATAAAAATAAAATAAAAGTAAATAGTAATTAAAAAACAGTATAAATAAATAATAATAAAAACTATTATTTTAAAATAAGAAAAAATAATATGATAATATCTTGTTTAAGGCGCCCATTCCACCGACCGGCTAGGGCTATTTACAAAAAGAGAGACGTGTTGGCAGACATTCAAGACTTAGGCGGGGTTTCCAACTACCTCGCATTGCAGAATTTCCCTCTATGCCATAGTTAAAATTGATCAATGATCATACAGTAAAATCACAAACAAACTAAAATTAAAAAATGGCGTCATGGGATATGTTAAGTACAAACATTTTAACAGATTTCAATAAAATAAAAATTCAAATTTCCGTCAATGTCATTTGCATTCTGCAATGCGAGGTCGGTGGAAACGCCACCTAAGTCTTGAATGACTGCTACCACGTCACCGTTTTTGTAAATAGCCCTAGCCGGTCGGTGGAATGGGCGCCTTAGCAGCACTGTATAAGTCCTTTGTCCCAATCAAGCTTTAGCTTGGGGATGAGGTATGGTATCATTATGTCTATTGTATTTTGTAAATATATGCTCCTTGTCCAGGGGATACTCACCCATCTGTTTAAATTTTTTCATTTCTGGAGGAAGTTCATTTAGTATCTTTGGTATGAGTACTTTGTCTAATCTTTCTCGATATTTTATAATTGAAATAATAATAATAATAAAAACATTCTATTAGTATTAATAGAACATGTAAAAATTAAATAAACTCAATAAATAAATAACAAAAAATAATTGTTTAGCAGCACTGTATAAGCTCTTTGTCCCAATCAAGCGCTAGCTTGGGGATGCGGGATGGTATTGTATTGTATATTTTTGTAAATATCAGTCAGTGAATTAAAAAAATTATAACAAATTAAGCGTCACTTAAATGGTAAGTGTCAGTTGTCAGATCGGGCCTAATTCCGTTAGCAGTACGGTACCTAATCTTCACTTTATCGTTACTATGGCAACTGCTAAGGAAACTGAGCCTGTTATTATAGGCTGTGTAGTTTCAATAAGACCCTTAATGGTTTGCATCATAAAACGCAGGTGAAAGGGGTGAAAGGTCATTCGCATCCAGTGCAACAATCACACAACCTTTCCTCAATGGCTTGAAAAACTATATAAACTTGGCGTTTTCTAGTTCATAGGAAACTTACCTCGTTTAGAAAATTCCATCTTCAACAAAACAACCGAAAATTGTGCCTATAACTGTCGTTAACGTTTGAAAAAAATTATAAATAAACCGTAAGCAACTGCCAAGTAGCGATAGGTGGCTGGAAAGCTAACGGAATACTGAGAGGCAACAGTGCTTACTAAGGTGCCTTCTATGCATTGCTTACGGGGGATGTTTTCCAGGGTGTCGCATCCTTAAATGATGACATTTCCCCGGGTATCGGTTAGCGAGGGTGAAGTTTTCTAATGGGGGTGTGGGGGAGTTAGTCGATTGCGCATGGTGACCCAGTAAGGTCATGGGGTCGTTGCCCGCGAGGTTTTACCCTTGAAATCGGAGCCTGGGAATCGACTGGAACCCTTATCTAGGGGGATAATGGGCAGGATGCTGGTGTTCAAGAGGAGGTAGGCGTACAGCACTGGTGATCTACAGTAAGCAGAGTACTGTGTAGGCAACGACTGATTCAGGGGGCTACGGGGGGAATCCCCCCCCCAATTGAAAAAATAATGCTTTTAAAAATTGTAAGGTATAATATATATGAAATTAATATTTTTTACGTCAATCGTCACTCCGTCAAGCTAAATATATAAATAATAATATTGTATACAATAAATAAATAAAATGAGCTCTAACTCCTTTTCGCGCTTAAGTAATTGTCTGATTCCTTGACTGTAGAGGTTTTTGTACAATTAGACTATATTTTTCTCTCAAATTTTTTCATGGTAGGTACCTCGCACGAACAAGTATCTTTCTAGTTTCAATATACAATGTTATATGTAATACCAGGATAGTACTTGTAGCAAATAGTTTTTGCAGACCTTTAGCTGCAATTTGCAGTTTGACGAATGTATTCCTGGGCCAGAATATTTTTTTGTTCGTGCGCCCGAATTTGATTAACGTAACCATCCTAATAAAAGCGCTACTTTGGAGCTTGTCGATTGGTGATCAATCTGAACAACTTAACGCCAAATTTGGAAATAAATGAGATGTTTTCACTTTAGTAATATAAACCAAATTTTAGCTAGATTTGAAAACCCCTTTTAGTTTCAGCTATACGAGCGCAATATGACCCACTTTGGGGTTGTGTGAATTTAGAAATTATTGTGTTTTTTTGTATAATTGTAAAAATAATGAAAAACCTGATACTACAACGGCTATTGCATGTGTCAATTTTTCTTCAATTTTGATAATGTCATTGACGGAAATATCATCAATGTTGCATTTATATTTTTTCACCTCATTCCACTTGTCTTCAATAATTCACCATTTTTCATTTTTATTTACAATTTCTTCCAATTTTGTAAGTTTGCCCGCCGTCTTTCTTTTAATTTTATAATGTACAAGAAATTTTGCTATTTAAATTATGACATAATTCGTTTGTTCTCAAGAAATTAATTACAATTATTTATCATCTTCAGACAACGCCATTGCCTAGTTTTAGTTTGTTATTGTTTTCAAATCGTGATTTTACTCTATGATTATTGATCAATTTTAACATGCGGAAGTTAAAATGGACAATGACATAGTACAGAAAAAATCTCATCTATTATTGAAGAAAAATTGACAAGTCGGCTATGCAAACGAGTCCATAGATATAAATTAAAAACTAGATGGGTAACACAAAAATTAGAACTAATCACCTCCGAGAAATTTGAATTCTTTGCTCCACTGGTCATTTTTAGTTTTAGTATACTCGTTTACGATACATACTGTATACAAGAGAGGACATAGGAAATAAAAGCAACAAAGCGATACTGTAGCATTGAGTGAAATTGGGGCGCGAAGAGGGTTGACCTAGAAGCGGAAAGGTTATTGACCCCGCTGGAGAATTCCAAAACCCTCATGCCCTACTTTCCCCGCGTGACCTCTGAACCCTGGAAGGTCAACGCCCGAACTGAACCACCCCTGGCCTGTGTGGTGCGGGGGCAATGGTCCCCAAGTGGATTGATACAGGTATTACTTGCGTGCACTAGCGGATCCAGCTATGGGCCAAAGGGGCTAAAGCCCCCCCCCCCCACCCCCCTTCTCTCACCCAACTTACACTAGACAAAACGCACTTTCAGACATAAATTAATGATCCTGACTATAGGCTTTCCATCCACTAGTTCAGCCCCCCCCCCCCCTCTCCAAAAATTTCTAGATCGGCTAGTGCTTGCGTGCATGTCATTTGCGCATATCACTGTAATTTGGTAGTTTCAAATAAATAATTATTAGGTATGGTTGCTAATACGAGGCGATAGGGAAACACAATATACTCGTATATTATACATTTTCAACACTGTTGCGTGGCTTAGGGAATGACGGTTAAGTACAGTAAATTATAATTTGACAATTATTGAATTATTGTACGTAGGTACACGTTATAATTAAATATATTGGTTGTAGTGGTAACCTTCTCGTTATAACCTAAATTTTTGAGAATATAAAAAAAAAAAAAACTGGTAGGTTACTATCTGCCAACTCGTACAATACACCATGACACGCCTGCAAATTTGCGATTAGATTATCTCATTAGACCAGGCCCGATCTACGCCAAAGTAGCCTGGTAAACCTTTTTTTTTTTGCATAGACAAGGCTGTAGCCAGGATGTTTTTTTTTTGGGGGGGGGGGGGGGGTTCAGAAATTTCATTGGATATTACATTGTAGTTTTTATTTTTCCTCTCAAAATCCGATTCTATCATCTAGTGTCAAGCCATTTGGGTTGAACCCCCCCCCCCCCCTGGCCTTGTGCATAGATTTCCAATTATTTTGTAAATAAAGGATGGAATTAATTAATTCAGTCAAAAATACTAACTGAAACTTATTGAGCATTCTAGGCGTGCGAGTATTTATGGTTACGCCATCGTATTTATTGTTATATTATACGGGACCAAATGTTTATTCAGATTGAGCACTGACATCGCATTACATTAAGTAAATTAGCACACGTATTGTATATGTTCAAAGCTTTTTTATTACTGCATCTGTGTTTATCAATTTGGGGGTAATTCCCAATTCCTATGTCTACGACTCATAAGGCAGGGATTTCCAAAAATAATGTTTAACATTTCAGTTTTTTCTTTAATTAATTAATTAAATTAATTAGGCCTAATTAATTCCTCGCCAAGATATGATTTTAAAAAAAGGTTAATCGCATACAAACAATTTAATGAATGTATCCGACCCAGTCGCCTCTGTAGGTTAGAACCCGTGTTGAGATACGACACGTCTCCGATCACATGGCTTGTAGAGACTCGCACAAGTACAAGCACGCTGCCACCTTGTCATCCAAGCCGATAAATAATAAATGGTCTTATATTTTAAATATTAAAAAAAAAATACAACCTATCGTAGTAAATTGCCATTTTACCACCTGAAATATTGACACTCCAGTCCAGAAAAACACGATAAGTGCACAAATTACGGGTTTTGTAGAATAGTCGTAAATCAGTCATGTAAGTAGTCAGTTGTTTTTATAAAATTTGCATTTTTACACATTTTTCATAAGACCATTTTCATATCTTCGTGCCCAGGTATTGATTTGGGGAGGGGGTCAAAATTTTTTTTTAACGTAATTTATTAATGAATTAATGGATGAATTCTTCAAACAATACAGACCTACACAAGAAAATTTATCTCGGGGGGGAGGGGGGGTCCGCATACCTTGGACCACCCCCTAGGCATGGACGTGGCTATGGACAAAGAATTAATTAATTTCCTAAAAAAACACAGGATGCATCATTGGTTTTACAAATATTTAGACATTTCTGCTATAAAGTAGTCTGGTATTTACGACCAAATCCAGGCTCCACTTTCTCCAATCCTCCGACGACTTGGCCGGCACCTGCTTTTTTGACGACAGGTGAAAGACCCGCATATGGGCCAGGTGATGGTAAGATGTTGTGTGATGACTTTCACATCACTTTCACTCCTCCTGTTACTCGTCAACTTCCTACTCACTCCCCCCGCGTTTGGGCGTCCCTGCGGATGGCTCATGCATGGCTACCTAGACCCGTTGCGACGGTTCGATCAAGGAAGGAATCGTCTACAGTGCCTGGTAGTGGATTGACATCAGTCACGCTGACGCCATTGTGTCAATGGTAAGCATGGCTCAGCTTGTCCATTGTCCCTTATATCCGGTGTTGGTTGGCATCGAGGACGCGTACCAAGTATGTCCGTGACCATAACTCATACAGAAACAATACCATTATTTTCCGAAAAAATCAATGAGGTTCGATGGAGCACGAAGAAAGCAGGCGCACGTCCAGTGGCGTAACTAACTTCTGCTACGCCCCCCCCCCCGCAAGACCTTTTGTGCGCCCTACCTTCGTCTCATTATTTCATCTTTTTTATGAGTGATAGTCAATAGTGGAAGTCAACATAGATAACAATTTGAAATTGAATAGTTTTATTAATTACGTTGATTTCTAAATTATTTTATTATTTTTGGGAGCCGAAGTACGCCCCCAGTAATGCTGAACCCCCGCCCCCACACCACGGGGGTTGCGGGGGGGGGGGTTATTTACGCCACTGCTCACGACTTCAAAAGCACATCAGTAATAAATATTAATGGATCGGCACATAGAAAATCATAAAACGTCCTTACCAACCCAATTTGACCTTATTAAATAATAACTACTAACTAACTGATAACTGCATGCATTAATTAATAATCATAAACTAACCCTACTAATCTACTAATAAATATTGACGAAAACAAAAATCGTTATATTGTATATCATATAGAATGACATAATGTATCATGCATTGTATTGTTTCGCCATATTGTCTCTATAAAAAACCACGCACGGCCATGCTGCCTGTGATTAAAGCCAATTTAACTTGTACAAATATTTTTGAGACAAATAAATAAATTGAATTGACATAAAAAATTACAAGTATATAAAATATTGTCAAATCACAGTACGCCAGTCGCAACGAACTAACATTAAGAGGACATGCTACGTAGAAAATGAGCACCCCAAAATTTGTTGTTTTTATAGACTTTTTATTTTTTATTTAATTAACAAAGCAAGTCATTACAGGTTTGGCTCATGGAAGTTGTAGAAGACTACTTCATGCATCATATAATCGAGTATTTTTACTTTTCGGTTTTGTAGTTCTTCCAAAAATCCCAGAATACGCATAATTTTAGTCCGTTCTGGTATTTATGAAAGAACTAAGGTACCAAAAATTTAATATTTCCTATGACATGATGCATGAAGCAGTCTTCTACAACAACCAAATTTTTAATGACTTGTTTTGTTAATTAAATAAAAAATAAAAAGTCAATAAAAACAACAAATTATGGGGTGCTCATTTTCTACGTAGCATGTCCTCTTAAAACAGTAAATATTAATATAATTTAATAGGACACCTATCTCACAGGCAGATCTTCTTTATTAAACATTTGCATCTCCTCCTCGAGTTGAGCAAGTCTCAAAACGCAGATAAAGTGTAACTGTGCTTGAGTGTGCTAGTGGGTTTCCCTCTGTAGATGGCATTTCTTGCCGAAAGCGCTCAGGGTTTCCTATTAACACAAGTGGGTTTCTTTTTTAACTATTATTTGGGTTTTACACTTTTACTAATTTGGGTTATAGTTATAACAAGTTTTTCTAAAACTAAAAAGTTTTTGTTTTTTGTTTATAACAATGGGATACCACGAAGGCACGCGTGATCTAATTTTTTCTATAGATCTTCTTTTCTACGTCAATTTTCATTGTCCTTCAACAATTTCTAGAGGGGTAGATTGAAACACACTTACTTAGCTTATGTGACGTAAGTACTTGGAATGAGTCAATGAACTAGTCTCAAAACAGGGCTCTATGACCTCGATGCTCGACGCGAATCAGACCCAGTTGCACCGCCCAGCTTTAGAATAGAGACAATGATTTCCTAGATTAATTATTGGACAATGAAATTGTGTTGTTAATCAATTTATTGATTTCCAATTTATACGCAAAGAAAGCTGTCTTAATTAGACATGAGTTAGGCTTTATAGTCTAAGATCCGAAGTATGATGGGTAGTTTTTTATTTTGGGATTCCGGGTATTCCCGGGATTTTTTCAAAATAAATAAATAAATATTGACTTTTTGTTGTTGTTCTATTACTAAGCCAACCTAGCGGAGTTAGGGCTGTAATTTTTCATTTAAAAAAATTATACAAATACTACAACTTTTATAGAACAAGTAGAAACAATAACAGAAAACTTTGTATCCATATATTACCACTTAGTTGGTGAAGTTTTGTTTTAGAAATTTAATGGCAAAGAATAATCAAAGGCAATTTTCAAAATGTACCATTTAAATTACAATATGAAATTTTTAAAAATTGCAAATCTAGAATTTTATTTTCCATCAAATATTGAAATAGTTAAGTCCTGGAAATTCCGGGAATTTTCAGAAAAAAATTGTGGGAAATTTTTTTTAGTTAATCTATTACGTTGGCAACACTGCCCTTGCTAGCAGTTGCCACGACTATTGAGTATTTATTAATTAATTAAAACCATAATGCAATCACTAAATATCAAAGGGGCACACAAAGTGCACCCTGCGAAGGGGATTATTAAAAATAAAAAAAATAAAAACATTGCAAAACAATCATTATAAATAAATCGGAGAGTGGTCGAATACACTTTCAAATCTTAGAATCGTATAACTTATTTATTTTTATTTTATTTTTTAGGTCATCGAGTCAAAATATCTTTCAATTCAGAAAATGTCAAATTATAAATAATTTTTTTTTTTTGTAATTCTTTTAAATTTTTTAAAACTTATGATACTGTACTTTAATTTTCGTTGGCAAAGCATTAAAAACCTTGACGGCTACGAGAGGTTCAAAGGGGTGGTGAAAAAGCGGCTACAGACAGACCGAACGGCGAATGGCCTAGATAGGCGAGTGGAGGCCACCCGAACGTTGAACTCGACGCTGAGGCCTTCCCGAAGTGACCTCGATACCTTCCAACTTAACTTTGGCAACCGACTCGCCAATATTTCGAAAACAATGAACAAGTCTTATTCCCGGTGGAATTAAGAAAGATGAGGAGGGGTTTGTACATGCACGCCGTCGTAATGGAAACCATCGTCACGATATTTGACGACTTTTACTTCTCACGATTTTGTTCGGTCGGGGATGCTAGCACCGTGACAATATTTTGTCGTGCATATTGAACGCCGTAGGCAGAAATTTATTTGGGGGGGGGGGGCTGCTGCAGCCTTACCTAAGTCTCATTTTTTAAACAAACTTTTTTATTTTTTTCTAGCCAAATAAAATTCTATCTAATATTGACTTATTGTTCCATTACTAAGCCAACCTAGCGGAGTTAGGGCTATTAAACCTTCTCTTACACTCAACTAGGAGGGCCGCCTGCTTTATATGCCCTCCGAAGCATAGCCAGAAAATGTTTGGGACTCGAACCAACAACCTTACAGGTGAAAGTCAGAGTCTGGTACCACTACTAAGACCGTTTCGCCCTCCCCCCCTGGCTACGGCCCTGGCTGAAGGTTAACTGTATTGAGGGCATTTGAAATATTCTCTGTAACAAAGGCGGTTGTCTCACTTATACATATTCCAATATATTGATGACTTTTTTTTTAATTACTCTGTGTCATTCAGGGTTGCCAAATGTCCCGTAATTCAAGGGACAGTCCCGTATTTGAAGGGTTTGTCCCGTGCCCCTCACGCTTTTCGTAAGGAACGGAAAATGTCCCTTATTTTAAAGGCTTAGGTTAAAATTACTGCTCATTAGTGACGATAGCACAGTTGACTGATAATGTCATTGCAGCAGTATTTAATTTCATAAGCAACGTGTCTCCTATTTATGAAGTCGCAAGCCATACGTTGCAAAACAATAACACCACTTCATCAGAAATATATGAAATAATGGTTCAAGTTAAATTAGAGAGCCGATTGGAAGACTATTACTTTGGACCCTGAAGAAAAGTGTATATGCAACGGGGCGTCCCATATATGCGAAAAATTTATTTGGCCACCCTGGTGTCATTGCCTATTTTAAATACCGCATGTTAAAATTGATCAATGATTATAGAATGCGGGTTCCTAGCAACAACAAACTATCTAAAAATTAAAATGGCGTCGTCTTGAGATGCGACAATTTTAATTAATTTCTTGAGAACCAACGGATTCCTTCATAATTTAAAACAGAAAATTTCTCGTTGATTATAAAAATGAAGCAAAGAAAATTTAATTGAAAAAAAAACTGGAAAAGGTCAATTATTGAAGACGAGGGAGGAGACAAGGGCGGAAAAATAAATAAGGCGCATATTCCACCAACGTCAATAGTGATAGTAAATGTAGTATTGACGTGGTAGCAGACATTAAAGACAGTCTAAAGATATCTGCTAACACGTCAATAATACATTTACTATCACTATTGACGTTGGTGGAATAAGCGCTTATGCGAAATTTATGATATTTTCGTAATTAGTGATGAAAAATTCGCAAATGGACTAAGGGCCAAATAGCCATATAAATGTGTTTGTTAAAATAAGAATAACTAAGCTATGAGTACTAAGCACTAAACAGGTATCTAGGATTTTTTTCGGGGTAGGACTTTCGCCAGAAAAATGAGAGCTAACTTTTAATCTTTAATTTACCTATTGACTGATTAAGAACATTACTACTCTTTGTCAAATTACCCCTCATTTTTTGATTGGTCCCAACGCGATTAAATTTGATCTGAATAAAATTTATTTTTACTCTAAATAAGGAATTTAAAACCTTAATTGGTGAAAATAAGTTAAATACAGGAAACACCATTATATTTATTTATTTATTTTAATTTTCATGGCCTGCATGGTAACGTACTTTTCCAAAACAGACATTTTGTCCCCCTCTTCCTATACATTTTACACAGTTTTATTGACTAAAAAGGTTTTTATGTTGGATGGTTGTAGCATTAACGTATAGGAGAAAAACTTGGAAATGCAGGTGTACTATAAATAGTTTTTAAGTATTTCCGGCGTGTGTACTTCAGAAAACAAAATGTTTATTTTACAGATACAGGCCGAGAAATATGTTTTGTGAGAAACAGAACGTTTAGCTAAGAAAAAATATAAGGCGGCTATACCACTTGTCAGTTTTTCTTCATTTGTGCATCAATTTTTAAGAGTGTACAGCCCGTAGGAAATTGGCAGCCCGAAATTTAATACTTTTTATTTTTTATTTAATTAACTAATCATGTTATTAAAGATTTGGCTCATCAAAGTTGTAGAAGAATACCTCATGCATCATATTATAAGAAACATGCAAATATTTTATAAACAATAACTTTTCACGTATTATCGATTTTATAAAAAAAACTACAATTTCGAAAACTAAAAATACCTTATTAGTTATTATAGCATGCATGAAGGAGTCATCTACAACTTTGATGAGCCAAATCTTTAATAACATGCATAGTTAATTAAATAAAAAATAAAACGTATTAAATTTCATCGTTTAGTATTTTAAAATTTGGGGGTAGGACTAGGTACCTTATTCCTGGATACGTCCTTGCTTATAATTGTGTGTTGGATTACCATACGATAGCATGCGACCGAACTAAATGCTGCGAAAGATAAGATAAGAATGCGTTATGCTGCAACCAGCCAAGATACTGTAAAATCATAATGAGGATGTACCATATTATCAAGGTAATAGGAGTCAAGGAGGCAGCCATTACATCAGTGCATACCGCATACCAGCGAGAAAGCAAAAGTGGACGGTTTTGCTCGACTAGGAACTCTGAAAACGAAAGTGGGCCTACTACACTGTAGGCCAAGGCCATTCTCGGTGTCCTTCACAAGGAAAAATCATATTTATGATAAATTAACATATTATATCACAACAGTATACATTATGTCTTATGAGGAAGCTTACCTATGACATAGCCCACCCCTGGATCACCCTAAAATCGATAAGTTTGTAATTACTTTCCAATTTATACGTAGTATAAGGAAAGCTTTGTGATGGTCGAAATTTTCGATTCCGAGATTTCAACGGATTTACACGTTTTGAGGTCCCAGGAACCCAAAAAAGTGGTTTTTACAAAATGTCTGTCTGTCGGTCGGTCTGTCGGTCGGTCTGTCTGTTCGTCGATTTCCGGGCAAACTACTCAGTGGATTTGAATGAAATTTGGCATGTAGATTCACAAAAATCATACCTCGGGACCATTTTCTTTTTTTGGGCTAACTCAATTTGGGGGGGTTTTATTTTCAAAAAACTCCAAAAAAACGTCAATAAAAATTATTTCTCAAAAACGGCTCCAACGATTTCTTTTAAATTCACATATGCTGTAGTCGTTATTAATATTGACAAAATGCGGGGGGTCGCTTGCCCCTTGATAGTTTGCTTCTGGGGGTAAAAAAATAAAAATAACTAAATTTTAATGAAAAAATGACTAAAAAATGCGAAACCTTTCTATCGATGATTTCTACCTTCAAGCATGTTTTAGGTGTTAAATTGAGTAACGAAACCGGATAGGTTGCTTTCCCAAAAAAATATTTGGTTTTGCCCAAAAAATTATTTTTTGAAAAAAATGATAGAAAATTCGCGCTCAAATGCATTGCATGCCCTGCCATTATTGCTGTGTGGTAATTAATGTGTTTGTTTGACCTATCGAGAATTTACCTCACTTCCAGTGACGTCAGGTGGACAACCGCCCCCCCCCCCCCCGAGATATCGGAAATTTAACCATAGGAAAAATATTTGCCATAAAATTACTAATTTTCTCTATCTAATAATTTTGATAAATTGGAAAGCATGTTCGAGTGAACTCGGACCGGTTCTTTTTATTTAAGTTAATACTTAAGAGTGTACGTCCCGTAGGAAATTGACAGCCCAAAATGTAATACTTCTCAGGAGGTTATTCCACCGACGTCAATAGTGATAGTGTTGTTGATATTGACGTGGTAGCAGACATTTTTAGACTGTCTTTTATGTCTGCTACCACGTCAATCACGTCAATACCACCATTACTATCACTATTGACGTCGGTGGAATATCCGCCTTACCTTTTATTTAAATAACTGAGCGAGTTATTAAAATATTGTTTCATTTAGGTTGTAGAAGACTGCTTCGTACATAATATAATCGGGTATTTTTACTTTTCGGTTTTGTAGTAAAAAAGAGTACACCCTGAGCGACCCGAGCAAAATTCCTTATCCTTTCTATAAAAAAAAAATTGTCCATTATTGCTCTATAAGCTTGTGCCATTCATATTGGTATACCCTCGTATTACATGAAAGCCTAGTATGATGACGCACAGTATGTGGCCACTCACTCAAACTTGGGACATGGCTTCACATTGACATAGAAACAATTACATCCAATGTTAAAATGTCCCAAATCCAGTTCAGCATAAAAAGACAGGTCCCCTGACTACGCAAGTACTACACGGAAAAGTCCCAACTTATGATAAAACAGCCAACTCACTTTGACCTAGATTTCTGGACGAGTTCAGTGAACTACAGTTCGGCGCTGCCCTAACAAAATAGAGTTTTGCATAAGAGTTACATAAGGCGGGTCTTCTTCGTTGAATTTGTACATGCTTCGAAATCAGTGTGTATGATTCCCTGTACATTGCAAGGCTGGAGGAAAGACAGCTTGAAATGAGGAAGAATATATATAGCGTGTCATCATTTATTTTCCATTACTTAAGTTTCTTTTAGCTACTTTAACAATAAATAATATATGAAGGAACTTGGCTCTCCGCTATAGTATACCTGATTTTTTATAATAATAAAACGTAAATAATAGTGAAAAAGTGGCCTTTTTTCAGGGGCGTCATTTGCCCCCCCCCCCCACAGGCCCGTACCCAAGGGGGGGGGGGGCAAGGGGGCCGTGACCACCCTTAAATTTGATAAAAATTAATAAATAATGTAAGAGTTTTAGCTAAAACTACTAAAATCACTAAGGATTTACCTATCATTAATAAAAAAAATTGTTCTTGCCCCCCCCTCCCAAATTAAATCCTGGGTCCTACGGGCCTGCCCCCGCCCCCTGCGATTGGAAATATCTGACATGGCCCTTGAACCATGTTCAAAATTGGGTAAGAATTAATTATTATGAACAATTTGAAATCTACCTAATTTACATCATGCCTCCCCCAGAAAAATATTGAAATCCCGCCACTGATTATTTTTGTTACATTCGATTACGAGTAATTCAGAAATTTATACGAGACTGAAAAATAATGCGACTATGTACAACAAATGAAAATGTCAGAAAATCTTACCCAAAAAATTGTGTTTGGGACCGCGCTGACGTAAGGCAAGTATTTAAAAATATTGACATGAACAAATTCTTCGTTACAACGCTGCGCTGCAAATATATAAAAAATCCCTTTCGGCTCTGGCCGATCAGGTGTAGGGAGATTCCGCAGACCCTGCTTTTCCTCTACGCTATGTATGTAAAAAATAAAAAGTACTTCATTATTTTCCCGACCACAACATCAACACACAAAACACTCTTGTGTTTCAAAGTTCGAACCACAATGCCGACTATGAACTTGACTTATCAAATTATTTTCACTATGACTGGACACCATCTTGTTATCGTTGATTTGTAGTAAAAAGTGATGATCACCATTATCGTAGATAATAATACGGGCTTTCGGTCAGATTTTAATTCATTCCTCTGCGACCAATATTAACTGAGATATGAATTATATAAGGTTTTAGTCGGCCGCCATCTTGGAACTAAATAGTGGATCTAGTGGTTAACGAACTCGATCAAGACATTTGTATGATCAATTTTTCTGCAAAGTTACATCAAAATTAGATAATTACGGAAGTTAGAGTGTTTCATAAAATCTATATACATACATATGTATAAATATATATACACAGTATATACACATACATATATAATATATAACATTTTGAACGGAGTGTAGTTTTAGGCTCAGGGGGTCATGAAATGAAAAGTTGTGCAGAAAATTTCCGAAAGTCGAACATTGGTCGCCATCTCAATAGGTAGATGAATCTCCCTAAAATGAATAAGAAATACCGTAAAAAATAACTTATACGAGCGTTCTCAAAACGCAGAGTATGCAGAATTACAACAATAGGCCTATTAGTATAAAACCAGTACCATATGAAACATTTCAATATCGTGTTTTTTTATAGAAACTAATATATTGTATTTTAGGTGCTGCCAAAATTAAAATATATGGCGAGGAAGCTTATACTTTTTTTTATGAATTTTTAATCTAAGCATCTTCTTATTTTCACATTTATTTTCTCATTTGTTTACAAAATATTTTGTAACATCTGCCACAAGGTACAATTTATTTATTTCGATGGTAAAAGTTTGAAAAGCCTGTAGGGGAAACGCCAAGTAGCAGGCGCGTACCCAAGATTTCTTTAAGGAGGGGCTAAGATAAAAATTGTTTTCCCAGATATTTCCTATGTTTAATTTTGCGGCGCACCCACGAAGGGAAATTTCCATATTTTTGAATGACATTAAAAATGATGGCGTTTTACAGCGTAAAATTGAGTGTCTCGTCGGGTTTGAGTGGTGTATTTGTGTTAGTGGACTTCGATGGCATAGTGGTAGCTTGTCCGTACTTGTGCGAGTCTCTACACATCATGCGATCGGTGACCTGTCGTAACGCAACACAGGTATTACCTACAAAGGCGACTGAGGAGGCTATTCGGATACATTCATTGAATTGTTTGCATGCAAATAATTGTTTTTTAATAAATAGAAAAAATAAAAAACATGAGTTGCTTAAAAAAAAGGTTCTTAGAAATGCTCAAAGAATGGGTTATTTCGATGTTTTATGTTAATAATAAATAAATAATGGCTTGACCTAGTGGATTTAGGGCTATAAAGCCTTGTCACACACTCAACTAGGTAGGCCCGGGACCGCCTGCTTTGCATGGGCGAAGCATGGGCAGATAATATCGCAAGTATGGGACTCGAACCAACAACCTTTCGAGTGGAAGTCAGAGTTCTTATTAGTGCCACATGCCCTGAATTAATGAATTCAATTTATTCATACCTTTCTAGGGGCAGGGGGAACTTGCCCCCATACATACCTGCATAGTAGGTACGTAATAACGTAAGCGTCCAGTTTTAGTCTGTTGAAATATTCAGCAGGTAGCTTACTTAGGTTGTTGTTATACTTCTGTAGCCCCCCCCCCCCTACCGATGGTTGTCAACCTATAGTGCTATACACTCAAACTGATCCAGAGGCGGACGCAGCGACCGGCACTGCGGGCAATTGCCCCCCCCCCTCCTTTGCCTCTAAAATCCAAGTGTTACTGCACTCAAAATGCGTTACGCCACTGACAAGTGCCTCCCCCTTTTATGAGGTCTGGGACAAGGGCGGGGTTTGGGGGAGGTTAGGGGGTCTGGACCCCCCCCCCCCAAATAAAATGAGCTTACATTAGATAAAAATGGGTTTGCAGTGGGAATTAAAAACAATAATATTTTTTAATGTTATAATCCACTGAATCTGCCCGCTGACCCCCCCCCCCCTAAATTGGAGGCAAAATCCGCCATTGGTATGGGACCGCCTCTGAGCTGATCCTTAGTATTATGGTCGAATCAGGAAGTAAAACCAATTGATGAGCCTTTGTGACCTAGAATAGCTACCGAAGACTAAAAGCTTGCAAAAAAAACAATTAAGGTCACCATTCAGGGAAATATTTCTGTGTTCGAAAAAAAATTTAACCCCATTTCTGATATCAGGTGAACGAACCAATCTTTATCAAGGACGCAACAAACGAAAACCCAGACTCATTCGTTACATAACCGCATAAAGCCGTCTTCTTAGGTTATTGCAGCAATATTCAGCTCACTTAGCTTATGTGGTAAGCTGGTTCGCTGTAGGAAGGCCGACCAGTGGGGGCAACGAACTAGTCTCTGTACAGGGTCCCACCGGCCTACTTTTTCGGCTCAAGGAACTGAAATATGCTGTGAGTAAGTGTTATCAATGAAATCGAGGGGGGTTTCCCTTTCTTTTGTTTAACAATGCTTATGAAGTACCTATACTGATGACACACCTACAGGCAAGGCCGTGCCCAGATTTTTGTTAGGGGGGGGGGGGAGGGGACTGTCCAAAAAATGTTTTTTAAATTCTTAAAATATGTTATTAATGAAAGTCCATTCTATCCATTATAAAGCCCTTTTATTTCGGAGGGGGTTCGGACCCCTTGGACCCATAAAAACATTGCAGAGAAATTTGCCAGAATGCAAATTTTATAATTATTTAGGTACCTATTATGAAACAAGAGTTTTAGGGAGCATACGGGGTGATTAGGTGAAATTATCGCCGATACCTGTAAAATACCAAATTGCATTAACTAGTGAGCGCACGGGTTCAGACATTATGGACGGGCCTTCCATTTATTTAATATATTTTTTAATAAACATGCATGAAGTGGTAAAATTCTCAGTGGGCCATCGGGTATACATGTGAGACACTTGGGATCCTACTATTTGGCACCTACAGTATATTAAAATAAGTGTACGGTTAGATTTTGGAAAAATTTGCTTCGACAAAAATTAAAAATCCTTATAGGCTATTTTTATGTTTAAATTACAATAGGGTATACGATATATAATTATTATTATTGTTAGTTTCGTAATAAATTAATAAATATTAAAATAAGACATCAGATTGAAGATTGTCTACGGTTCACATCAAGGCCGGAGCCAGAGGGGGTCCAGACCTGTAATATCCTCTAATTTTCGGTTATTGTATTTTCCGTGAGACTGCTGACAGAGGATAGAAATTTAGTGACAGATTATTACTCTAAAAATTAAAAATACCATATTATAGTGGTTTATGCTACTGTACTTGCATTGAACAAAGCATATCCTTTTCACTTTCATATTAATTTTTATAAAAATATAGATCAACAGATTTTGGGTTGATCTATCAATACCTTCTGTCAGCTTCTTGTTAAGTTTATATATTTAAGTCTCATTTCGTGACGTCAGAAAACTTATACTATGTTTATTTTGGCAACAGCCCAGCATAGATCCTGCTGCCATAATAAATGACGTCAGAAAGAATTACCCATAAACTCAGTAGAGTGAGACGTTAAACATTACATTACATTTTAATATAGGTGGACCTGACTATAATAAAATTATAAAACTAATAACTATTAATAACTATATTTTTTTAAATTATATTGTTGATTATTTTTTATCCCGCAAAATAAAAGAAAACTTTTTTTGCTGTACTTTTTTGTAATTTCATCTTACCTTCTCTCTTACCTAAATATTGTACTATTATGCAGCACCAAAGGGTAGTGTTGTCCTTAGTCTATAGTTATAACTTGTGTATATATATTTACTATAAATAGACAACCACGTCCAGATCTCATCATATATTATTTAATTAAGTAGGTACTAGTCCAAGAAAAGTCCACAAAAAATGCTCTTTCTGTTTTCAAACTAGTAAGGCACTATATACCCGGGTATTGTCATCCGCCATTTTTTATCCTATGTTTTCTATATGGTAAGTATTGTAATTATTTTTAAGAAATGCAAAAGATTGAAAAAAACGAAAACACGTTTTATTATTATTTTTATTAAACACTACCCTAATTAGTAGGACGTTTTTTAAATAAAAATAAATAAACAACGATAAATTTCTAATAATAAATGGGTAAACTCCCAATGCTTGGCTTATACACCAGACTTATAATGGATAAAAAATGGCGGATGACAATACCTGTCTAATATAGAGCCCTACAAACTAGTATACACCAGGCTTCTTTTAATTCTCTCTATGCTCCCAGTGTCACCCAATATAGCAGAGCTCAGATTTATTTGAGATACTAAGCAGAGTGAGCTAAAAGTATACGAAAGAAAATAAATATCATAAAGGCCAACAATTAATGAATGCAATTTTTTAAATAATTAGGGTGTATGACTAAATGCGCTCTGCCTCTATAACCAGAAACCTCGTATACTATTGGAGGCATAAGCCAATCTAGATTTTATGGGGACCCCACACTTACCAATATATACCAACGACTGGGATATTGCTGTAGGCTATTTCTTTTGTGTTTCATTTATTTATTGTTATTGTGTCTTAGTTTCGAACGCCTATTGTTTCATGTTCATGTTAATGACTCAATACAGAAATAATTTATTCTATTGTACCTCATAATTCTAGGTGCATTCTTCATTCTGGTGGATTTTAGAAAAAAAACTAGTACTTTGCCAAAAATTTTGAGTGTGAGCTCGCCAATATTGTTAGGGATAATTATACAATAGAATTTGAACATAACAAGTCAATAAATAAACAAATACAGTGAAAAAAAATAGTTTGTTTATTTATTTACTTTCTGTTTCTAATTTCTTATTTCACGGAGCTTACCCACTTTTAATTATGATAGTGAGTATCCCTATTAGAAGGGGAAATTTGTTGTTCTTGATTCTAACGCCCGCTTTCAGCATTTCTGCTTTAAGCCTGGCGGGTGGAGTGAGTCTGTTTGTTAACTTGAGGCACCCTAAGGGCAGACTCTTTCACCTCGGGGAAAGGGGAGTTGACTAACAGGGTGGACCTCCTGATTATAGTGGATTCCGAACCACTTGGGGAACATGGTAAAGTCACACGATTAAATCGGAGGTGACCAGGACTCGACTTATACTGCCTAAGCGCGTTATCATGTCCCACCAGGTTCCCCTGCCAACGCTGTGCACACTACCAAGTTTGCCGCAGTTTGAAACATGCTCTGCTCTAATGGAATCAACATAGTAAGGCCGCTGGCATTATAAGGGGAAAGGAAACTAATAAATTAAAATATAGTGGGTACAGTACCTGCCATGATGCGACCAAACAAATTTTCACAGTCTAAATTTTGTGGCACCAGATCATCTTCCCTCGCATCCTCTGACTTTGGCTCGGGCGAGGGTGTTTGAGCCCCTGGCTTATCAATATCCATAACCGTCATTGTTTATAATAATTTTATAACAATTCAAACAATAAATAAAACAAACCCACACACAGTCACACACTAAATGTCACTCCGGTCAGCTACCTAACATTTTCACTTTTAACTATTTCCGGTTCATAAATTAAAAAAAAAAACTCGCGCCAATTGACGGAACTGTCACTAATTTATCCCAGGTTTAGGCATTGTAGCAAGATTGAGCACATGTTCACTGCGATAGAGCTCACTAACAGCTGAGGCGGGACGCTAGTAGAACCTCTGGTGGCAGGAGTGGGAACTCACTCCTGACCTACTGTTGGGATGGAGTTCATTGAACCTCTGTATATGCCAGGCAGCCTAGTCTTTTCGCTTTTTAAATATCTGATTGGAATTCTTTAGGAGTCTTTCTGCCAGGAATTAAGTTTCACTTTCATCTAATGGAAAACTAGCGCCGCTTGGATGGCATTATGGCATATGGATGAGTTAATACGGAGTTTTAGAGGTTCGGTGACCTTGAGAGATACCTGGATCGCCTAGTGCAAAGTATAGCCAGACTGTATTCTTTCATAATGTACACTAGTGTACGAGTAGACTCTTCGAATTTTTATTGAGCTACTGTGGGTTAAGGCGGGTATTCCACCGGCGATTTTACTTCAAATTTGATTCTGTCATTGACGTTTGTTTTGTTTAAGGAGACTATTATGTAGATATTATTTATTATTATTATTATAAATTAAGTTATAATATGGTAGAGACTTATTAATGATGTCTGCTACCATATTATAACTTAATTTATAATAAATAAGTTAAGTATCTACATAGTAGTCTCCTTAAAACAAAACAAACAAAAAATCTCAAATCACAAATGAAGTAAATTCGCCGGTGGAATTGCCGCCTTACTGCCTGACTACAGCGATTTTTTTTTCTTAACCTGGGATTAACAATGTAAACAAGATAATTTTAGAATGGAAGTGCCATTCAAAATGGTTTGTTTACATTTTTAACTCCAAGAATAAGTTAAAACTAAACGGCATAGTAGATACATGATTGTAAGTAATAAAGCTAATAAAATAAAAAGCTAGATAAATAATGAAATAAATTAACTTAACATTCACTTAACTCCAATTAATTTTAAGATAATTAATTATAAGATTCAAATTAATTTTATTCTGATGATGGTACAATGGGTCTTAAATTTATTTCCAAGCATATTTCATTAATAAATTTGATGCATTTTTATTAGCCTAATTATTAATTTATGATATAACTACGAAAGTTATCAAAAATTATTGTATAAAAATTATTGTATAAAACTATTGTGTAACTTCTAAAGATCTATTAATTTTTAGTGAAGTGATTTTTTGTAAAAGTGAAGTTAAACAGACACTTCATTTTACGCAAAAATCCCTTGTCCAAAAATTAAAAACTCATTAGAGACCTAATTGTATAAAATAGTCATCTACAACTTAGATGTCTTACATTTTTTAAATTTATAATATATATATTATTATATTAATATATATATTAATAGTAAATTATTAAAAAATGAAAATACAGTATATCGGATTTCGGAATATCCCAGTCCCCCGCAATACCTAAACATGTATAATTGCTTTTAAGGCAGTGATTTAGAAGTATGTTTTAATCAAAAATTTCGACGATAGTTGCTTTTAAGGCAGGGATTTAGAAGTATTTTTTATTCGAAAAATTTTAACGAAATTAATTAATTAATCTCTGCACAAATATATGAAAATGTTCGAATAAAAACTTCATAAAAAATACAAGACTAATAATTAATAATAATAATTTATTTACTGATCTTCAATAATATTCGTAAACAAAATTAATTGTGTTGCTTAGAATAATAATATATCAGATCTATGAGGAATTAGACATTTTCATACGACCATTTTTAAAGCATTGCTTCTGTGAAGCGAGAAATAAATTATTAATTTATCCCTCCTTTTGTTAAAAATATTTTGAAATCTTTGATTTAACACGGTAGGTCATGCTAGGACTCCCGGTTAACATTATATATAAATAAATAAATAAATAAATAAATAATCGTTTATTTGCAAACAGACAATGTCCAATAATATGCAAATTAACTTAACTTACTTAATTATGCTTATCATAATTTACATGTGTGATACATAACTATTGTACAATTATAATTATAAGCAGTATATCGTACATCTATTTGACAATGTGAAGATTAAATAAATAAGTTGTATATATATATGTATATATATATAGTTATCTAGTTGGTAAGTAATGATAAAAATAAAAAGTAATGCTATAAAGTAATACTATCTGCCAATACATATCATTCTTATATATCTTAACTAAGTCTTTATTATTTAAAAATGGTAATCTTATAAAAGGTGGTCTATTGGATTCATTATAGCTAATGTTTTAATAAATTTACGTTTGCCATCGGTGATGTCTAAATGTGTAGCATTAAGATTAAATATTTTAGTTAGCCTGTAAATGGGAGTATTCGCACATATATAAATTCGGGGAGTTTGTAGATAAAAAAGGTCAAGATGTTATATGGACATAAGGTATAAAACATTATTTTGAAGCAGAGAAGGTTTAATTGGGGAAAAGGTTTCAGCTGCTGAGATAACAAAGATCTACTCCTTCCTCGTCCACCCCCAGAGGATTTGAACTCATTATCCTTTTTCACCAATATCGGGTTTTCCCCTATAATAGGAAAATTTCCCAGAACCGACAATAGCAGAGGGGATTTTCCATCATTATTAGGGATGCCTAATAACCTGACCTACTTTGCAACAGTCTCCCCCCTTATTGAAGCAAAATCCTCTTTCAGCAGAGACGTAAGCAGCGAGCGCGTCTGACCCAGAAAGCGGCGCGAGCTTGCGCTGTCCCACGTCCCACAGAGCGGGCGTTGAACTCCTCCATCAGGAGGTCGGCCGCTATAAGAAGCCTTTTGGAACAGGGTCACAGGACTTGGTTTCTGGTCAGTTTTATAGCATACAATCAGGCCTAATTCTGAATATGGATACAAATATAGTCCACACAAAATGAGAAAAGTATAGACATGGAATGTTTTGATCCTGTGCAACACTGTAAAAATATTCTTTGCACCATTTTGTGTTATAGTCCACGCAAAATGAAAAAAGTATGGACATGGAATGTTTTGATCCTGTGCAACACTGTAAAAATATTCTTTACACAATTTTTGTTATCCCTTGCATCCAATGCAACAAGGTAACACCAAATGGTGCAAGGAATATTTTTATAGTGTTGCACAGGATCAAAACATTCCATGTCCATACTTTTCTCATTTTGCGTGGACTATACGAGTCGGCACGGGAACTTAAATAG